>JAPYZD010000022.1:0-356506 GCA_030522725.1 Ichneumoninae sp. B BG-2022a
TAATAAAAATTATTAGTAATTTTAATAATTATTCTTTAATTAATGATGAATCATCATTAAAAATGTTCAAATATTCACCAACTAATATACAAGATTCTGATACACCTTCTGTACAATCATGTGATAATTCTACGAAAGGAAATTTTTTTCAGTCTAAAATTATAAGTAAATTACAGGTTGAAAAAATGAAGCGTACGTTTAGTCGTAATCGTTCTAATAATAATTTATCATCTTCTTTTGAAACATCACCCCCCCAAAAAGAGTTATATAAAACAGAAATTATTAATAATCCCTCTTCATTAAAAAAAACACGACCTATTATTGTTCCGGAAATTAGATTACCAGAAATCTCAAAAACAATCGCTAAGGGTAATCCTCCAATATATATAAGAAATTTACCCACATTATCTCCTCATAATAATAAACCTATAAGTTTATGTGGTAATAGTAGAGTAACAAATACAACAATACCATTAAAAAAAGAATTAAAGAAAATGCGGTACGTTCATTATTATTATTATTACTAATTGTATATTATTATTACTATTATTATTATTATTATTATAATTATTATTATTATTATTAATAGTATAATTATTATTATTTTTATTATTATTATTATTGCAGATCTATCGCATGTCCTGGATTTGATTCAGCTGATGCTGAATCTGAATTAAGAAGAGCTTTGTAAGCTTATATACGTTATTTTTATATTTAATAGAAATATTCGTAAACTAAGGACTGGAGAGAATTAATCATATAATGCATTTATTTTTTCTATTTTGAAGAAATTTTGAGAAAAGCGTCTCATTTAAACGAACGACAATGTGTAGCCTTTCTATTCATATATCATTATTACGTTTAATACAAACAAGAGCAGCTACCTTCAAATAAAACTTTAAAGTATTAACATCCAGCTCTGACATGATAAAGTGATGAAGGTTTTGGGACAAATTCATGTTTTGTATCTTCAATAATAAGAGCCGGAGGCGGCAGCGGCGGTGGTGGAACATATTCATGTTTTGTTTCTTCTACTATTATAACGTCATTTTTTTCTTGATGTGCGTGAGTAGCTGCCATTAATTTTGCGACTTCTGCTTCCAAGTGATATCGCTCTGCAACCTTCTCACTTTTCGCTGCCGCCGCGGCTAATCTTGCTATTTCAGCTTCTAAATGATGATCTGCTGGTGGTGGAGGTTCAGTCTTTTTGCCATAATCCGAAGTATAATGCGTTGCGATTTCTACGCCAGCCCCAAAGCCAGCATCGTAAGCTTTTTCTAGATTAGGCTCATGCGCGGATACATGAATTGCTGGTGGCGCATAGGATTCAGGAGCGAGCGCAGGGTATGGTTGCGCCGGCTGAGCAAAAACAGCTGGAGCTTGCTGCGTTAGCAATTCTAATTCTACGCCCATACCCTGATGTCGATTGTGCTGTTGGTGACGTCTCCCTCCATTTCCCCAGCCTTGTGCTATTGGCAAGGCCGCAACCACTGGAGCAGCAACAAGTGGTGCGGCAGCAATGGGTTGCGCAGCCGCAACGGGTGCAACAGCACTTAGCATTGCAGGCATACCTGGATTTTGTGTGCCTCCCCATAGGCTTCGAGCATCCGCATTGACATTTTCTTCTTCGAGTGCTGTTAGTTCAGATGTCACTGTTTTGGGTGTAAAGATGATGATAGCTAATATACAAGTAAGAAGCATTAACTTTTTCATAATGCGATGGCGAACCGATACTCAAACTTATATAAGGACCTCTTAAGAATGATGTTTGATCGATCGATTGCATCGTCGAAATAATTTTTTTCTTAAGGTACTGCGTGTTTAAAGTGCCGGCAAAAGTCAGTCACCACAAATGGCTGCCGCAATTAGTTTTGCGTCGGCAATGGGCATAACTCAGACAATTGGAGTCCTTTTATTAATTTTGGCTTTAGCAGCACCAACATATCACAATCAAGGAATCATCATACCTGGCGGGAATGTGCTAAGTATGCAATTATCGCTTTTTCATGTGTATTGTTCTTCTGATTGTGTTCCATTTTGGGGGAATGCTCCATTATTAAAACGGCCACCTGGAAGAGGCAGCGATGTTGAAGCTTGCCGCAGAATTGTGGGATTCCTTGATGGTGCTTCAATTAGAAGTGCAGCATCATTTATTTGTGGGTAAGAGATTCATTTTAAAAATATTAAATAATTATTTAGAGCACCCGCTATAACCTTGGGTCTCCCTGGATCCGGCTGTGCACCATTAACAGCTATAGTAAATGCCTCTTTAATTTTAACATGTTTTTTGGTTTTATCCCTGATAGTTTCAATAATCGCCGATATCTTAATTGTGGGTTTTTTTCTTTTCCGCCCTACCTTGCTGACAAGAAAATGTATCTTTGGGATGCAATTAACAAGTATTTTTTTGATTAATTGTGGCGTTCTTTTTTATGTATTTATAGGAGGTTATTTAAGACCAGACACTTTGACGGGAGGATTATTCACAACCCATCATGGTCTTCATTCATATAGTATTTCGGTATCTTCTGGTTTTGGTGTACTAATTTTTTCAACATTTTGGAATTGGTCTCTACCAGTATGGGGTAATTGGGCAATAAAGAAAAAATTTTGCATAGATTATACAGATGTTAAAATAGAAAAAGAAGAAGAATCTCGTAGATTATTAACAGATATTAAAAATGAGCTTGCTATTGCAGAACAATTAAATAGTTTATATGGTCAGTATAATTATCGTAATTATTATCCCACATAAAAATAGTTTTTTCAAATAAAATTCCTCCATTTTTTCCTTTTTTTTTTAATTTCTATTTATTATCAAATTCAAGTCTGGTATATTCTTTGTGGTAGAAAAAAATCATGAAGCAATGTACGTAAATAAATTTTAATTTTCGAGTTATTATTATTCACAAAGTTTTTCTAATAACGACATCGTAAAAATGCAGTTGATTATGATTAAAGGAGGAATATTCATATTTTCTAAATTTTAACTTATGAAGTTCTAGTAAATTGTAAGATCAAATTGATTTTGAATCTTTTTTTTCTTTGTAATTAAAATCAAATTTTTATTTTAGAAATATGTATTCTCCAAAATTATCATATTTTTATAATTATTTTATAATTACTTTTCTTATCTATATTTTTTATTTTAAAAAAAAATTTTATTATTTCACTGAATCAAAAATATTGATAAATAAATATAAAATATATGAATGAATTTCAATTTATTACAAAAGAAATATTTTTTTTTAAAATGCGATTATTTATAATTAAAACAGAAATTTCTAATAATAATCATTAAAATAATGAAGTTTCTTGATAATAATTGGGACATAAATATACTTTGTGGAATCTTTAATTAGATCACACTATATTATGCAATCGGTACGGCGTCAAACATTTTCAGATATAGTTTCGAAACAATTGATCACAAGTCGTAAAAAGATACAAAATCGTCAGAAAGCAAAACCTTATCAATTAAATGATGACTTACAATACGGATATAGTGATTCTGAACCTTCTCAAATAGAAAATAATTTTAAAATGTTGGATGTACAATTGCAAAGACATGTAATAGAAAATAGTGATAATAATAATAATAATAATATTATTAATAATAATAATATTAATAATAATAATAAATCATTAATACAAAATGACTCTAAATCTACTGACTTAATTACAGAAACTAAGCTACAAGAATTGATTCATGAAAATGTTTATTTATCTCGTGAAGTTGCTCGATTAACGGATGAGTTACGAGAACAGTCAACGAATCAAACAGCGGCCAAAGAAAAGTTATACGCTGGAATTGTGGAACGGCATGAAAGACGAGTTAGACTGGTAAAGGAAGAATATGACTACAAGCTTCAAGAAGAACAACAGCGTAATCTGGTATCAATATCTGAAGCAAAATCTGAAACAGAACGAGCACAATCAAGATCTCGAGAATTAGAAGAGCAGCTTCGATCTCTTCAAGTTGAAGCACAAGTAGCGAATGAGAGAGCACAACTAGAAAGACGGCAAGTTGAAGGATTACAAACGATGAATGGATCATTGGAACAACAATGTGCTGCAGCTTTAACAACGGTAAATCAATTTTCAGAAAAAAATGTGACATTATTTCGAGAACTGGAAAATCTTCGTCGATCTTATGAACAAAAGGAAAGAGATATAAAGTCTTATTTAAATGATATTGAACAACTTGAGGAAAATAAGAATGCAATTATGAGTCAAAATGATATTTATTCGAATCAGATTTCTTCATTAAACGAAATAATTAATAAAAATTTAGACGAAAAAAATGAATTTCAAAAAAATATGAAGGAAAAAAATAATGAAATAATTAATTTGTCACAAGAATTAAAAAAGATGAATGAAGAATTAGAAAATCGTCATAATTTAATTTATACTATAAAAGATGAATTAAATAGCAGTCAACAACAAAAAAAAGAATTATCAATTTTGTGTAACAAATATAAGATTCAAATGCAAGAATATTCAAAATTATCTGAAACATGTACTAATGAAACTTCATCATTAAAAGAAGAGATTTTTCTTCTTAGGCAAAGATTAGATCAACAACAAGATTCTTCAAATTATTATAAAAATATTGCTCTTAATATAACTTCAAAAAATAATTTAATTATAAAAGATATTAATGAATTATGTTATTTAAATTCATCATCAAACAATATCAATAATAATAATAATAATTATGATCATTTGAATTGTCCTGATGAAAATAATAATCTTTTTTTAGAAGAAAATTCTTCTGATTATTCTACCCGTACAACAGCTAGACTAGTTAAAGTTCTGTCCCAATCAGGAACGTGTCGTTATGAGCTCCAATCCTCCTCTTCTCCAATAATATGAATATTTTTATTATTTTTTTATATTTATTTTGTATATCATTAAAATATGCGATATCACCAAATGGACTTTACAAACAACGTAGTTATGAGAATATAACATCAACAATATATGAATTAATGAAAACTGATTGTAAAGATATTATTTATGTTACGACTGCACAAAAATTATTTAATAATGTTAACTTAGATTCAGATACATTTATTTGCGGAAATAAGCAGTAAGTAAAATTTTTTATAAACTTTTTTAAGTTGTGAAACCCTAATTATAAAACTTGGTAAAAATAAAAATAATCCTGAAATTTTTCTAAGCGGTGCTGTACATGGAGATGAAAGAGTTGGCCCTACAGTACTTACAGAATTTGTTCAATTAGTTTGTAGTTTATATAATGAAAACCCGACAATTAATTATTTGATTAATACGAGAAATATATGGATTATACCAATGACAAATAGCTGGGGTTATTATCATAATCAAAGAGTAATTTAAATTTTTTTTTTTTAGTATTTAGGAAGAAAATCAAATTGATCCCAATCGAGATTTTCCATATTTAAGAAGAACAGATAAATGTATGGAATCGATAACCGTATGTGAATAAAAAAATGTTATTTTCAAGGCTCGTGTTGTTAATGAATTATTTAGAAAACATTTATTTCAATTAGGCCTGACATTTCATGGAGGTAAAATAAAAATTAATATCATATAAATATTTTCTTAGGTACAAGAATTTTAGCATATGAATGGGGGTCATTTGATCATCTTAATAAAGTAAAAAAAAATAAAAAAATATTTTTTTTTTATTAGTCAAGACTTCGAGGAGAATCACAAAAATCAACAGAAGCACCCGACTTTACATCACAGGTTAAATTAAAAAAAAAAAAAAAAAAAATTAGGTAGATATTGGATTGGCAATACAAAAAGCTGCTGGTGTTTTAAGTCCAAATAATCCATTCCCAAAAAAAGAAGATTATGATTATCGTCGTAGTTTGGGACAATTAGATGAACCATGGTTTTATCCTATTGGAGCAATGAGTGACCTTGTATATCCAGTTGATGGAGGTAGATATAAATATTTCAAGTTCTTATTCTTATAGGCTTAGAAGATTGGTCATATTCAGCTAGTTGGCAAGAATCACCACCGATTACTGTAATTGATTTAACCTTATTTATTATTTTCAGAAATGCAATCCTAAAGGAAATGGTGGCTATCCCTTAAATCATACAAATTATAAAGGAATTGAAGGAATGAGGTATTAGAAAAATTTAGGAAAAAAAAACTACAGATGTTCAATGTATTTAGTTGAAACTGATTATCTTAAAGAGCCACCTGATTGGCATTTTGGTATGATTAATAATATTTTTTTATTTTTTTTTTTAGGAGATTCAAATCAGATCATTTCTTCTTCTGGGTTAGTTTTTCAATAAATAATTATTTTTAATTTTTAAATAATTTTTAAGTTAATTTTTAGAAAATTATTTATTTTAAAAAAAAAAAATTTTTCTATATTTAAAATTTCTTAAAAACGTATTTATTAAAGATAATTTTTATTTTTTTTTTATTAAATATTTTTTTTTAAATATTAATTTTTTTTTTTTTTTTTACAACTTAAAATTTTACAGGTTGGATGGACACATACCACGTAATCTAAGAATGATATTTAAATTACTAGAATTCGCCAAACCAGATATAATGTTATTAAAAGATCCAATAATTGAAAAAAATAAACTCAAATTATTTCTTGTCCCAATTGGATGTCGAAATTTAAGGTTTTTTTGCCTTTTCTTTTTTAAAATTGATTTCAGTTCTCTTGATTTGTTAATTCTTTCTTCTGATTGTGAAAAAAAAGATAAAATACAAAGAAAAATATCTCTCATATCCGAAAATAAATTATGCCAAACTATTGGATTTTGGGAAAGTCAAAATGCTTTTAATAAAAATAATTTTAATGATGGTATGTTAAAATTTGTAATTTATTTTTAAGAATCTTGGAGTTTTGAAATACTTTTACAAAATCTTGATTTTCGGACTAAATGTCTTAAAATTGATGCATCTTTTGATTCTCATTGGGCTCAACAAAAAAATCCTGATCCTAATATTCCACCTCAAACACATATCGCTCGAATTAGACTTTTAGATGTAATGAAAAAAAAAACTAATTTTGTATTTTAGGAATATAAAGTAGAAGCGGAAGAAGCAAAAATAAATTCAACACGAATTAAGTAATAAGAATAAATTTGATGATTTTCTTTTATTAGACGTTTTCCAGAAGAAGGGAGTAATTTATGGGGACGTTGGTCTAAAGGTTTCCAAATATCAGACTTGGGAATAATATTTGACAGAGATAAAATAGAGCTCCCTTATTTATTAAATAAAAATAAAGAAATTATAAATATTAAATTAATTAAAGATCATAATTCTATAAAATCTATCGAAGTTTGTAATATTATACCATTAAATTCGATAAATCAATCATTAATGATATTTAAAATTAGATCATGGCAAACTCCCGACTTGATTCAAATTATTAATAATGATAATATTTTAATTTTAGAATGGGAATTATCATCATCCAATAAATTTTTATATAAAAAAAGTATTTTAGGTCAAATAGAACAAACAAATACGTTACCTTTATGTTTTGTACTTAAAAATAATAAAAGTTCATATTGGGACAAAGTATTTCATTATCGATCATTTTCACTTGAAGTTTTTGGAGAAAAAAAAAATTCAACCATTAAATCTACTGATGGGAATGATGGGACTATCAGTATTCAAAGTCTTGGCATTCTTACTAAAGCGTCTCGAATGAATAATAATTCTATAACACCAAAAAATGATAATTCTACAAGACTCGATAATGCTGCCCCATTAATTTGTCTATTTCATAATCCTATTGTAACACCGATAATGGTACCCGGATGGATAAGTCAAGAAAATCGTTGGATTTTTGTACAAAATTCGTTAGGAAAAGACACCTTGGGATTTTTATACATAACAACCGACCCTCAAAATACAACTCAACAAATTATTCAAGGAAGGATATGCGTAGAAAATAATAATCCTGATAGCACATTTTTAAAAATTAACGTAAGCCTATAGATAATGTAAATATTGTTATCTTTAAATATCAATTCAAGTATGAGTATTGAGCGTGTCAGATACAAGAAAATTCACTTTCAACAAAATGTAAAAAAGAAATTCAAGCATCAAAAGAACAATCAACTATTTTAGATCCATTTAAAAATAGGTAATTAATTGTTTAAATTTTTAAAAATTTAAGATATTTTATCATACCCACTCACAAAAAAAATCCTGGTAATTGTATTAAAGAGGGTTAGTTTTTTTAAGAAAATTTTTATTTAGGTGACATGCTGACATTCTTTAATGGTTCAAATAATTATAGATGTCAATTAATTCATGCCGCAAAACTTCAAATTTACAATGATTTAGTTTGTGTCCCAAAGGTATAATAATGTGATTAATTATTTCTTAGACATTAAAGGCATCAAATCAAGAACAAAAAATGAGCTTTAATCAAAAAATGAGCACTTCAATTATTTTATTTGGATTAGTATCATGTTTGATATTACCATTAATAGATGTTATTAAGTATGCAGTATATTTTGAAATTTTTCTTCATCAGAGGTTTATTGAATTATCGCAAATATACACATATCACTACTCAAGACGCAATAACTGAAATGCAACTAACTCGACCAGAAGTCCTTTAATAATATGCGTGTATTTTTATGTTGCGATTTAATTACGATGAACAACTAACACGTAGAGACACATCCTCCTTATCAGGCAATTTCATATCTGTTGATCATCATAAAAAAAATATTTACCAAGCTCATTTGAAGATAAATTATAAGGATTTTGTATGACTGAGAGAAGTCTTCTTGCTTCAGAAAAATCTCCTACATAATTATTAATACAGGAAAATAAAGATACCTTTTTCAGCTCTATCTATAGCTCTTTGAGCAACAGAATTTCTTAAAACCACACAAGGATTTGCTTTACGCATAATTTCGAAACGTCTCGAATTATATGTAGAAGGATCTTTATCAAATTTATAATCTAAAAGCTTAAAAATAAAAAACAAAAAAAAAGTCTCACAATTTGCTCAGAATATTTATTCAACCAATCAGTCCAAATTTTTTTATCATTATTTTGTTTTTCTATATTTCCATTTAAAATATGTGAAATGTTTGTTCGAAAATCTATTTTATCTTTCCACATAGATAGTGTTCCAATATCGATTCCTGTAAACAACATTTATAATTATCTTATTACCAAGCATTTCTATCATCATTGGTGGAAGGGCAGATATTAATGCGAATTTTTCTTTAAGATCTGGAACACCCATTACAGAGGCTGTTCTTTCAAGATCTGACACATCTCCCAATGTTGGAAAAATTTTTTCTTCTAAAATATTATTTATCTTTATACTCCCGTCATCCAAAGATGGCATTATCTATTTGAATGCAGTAAAAAAAAAAACTTACTTGGGACAAAATTAAAAATGTTGCAGTAAAATCAGCCGCAGTGAGTCTCATAGTCTCAAATAATGAAACAACAAGATCATCATCATAATTTGAATTCATAATTCCCAATTTTTGCATCATTCTATTAAAATAAGAAATTATCATGTAATTACAATCCAAAATATTTTACAACTAAAAATAATTAAAAATCAAAATAAATTACAAAGTAATTTACATATAAAATTAAATTAAGAAAATTATAATAAATTAAATAATATATAAAATAAATTACATACAATAATTTATATGTTTGTTGAAATGTATAATCAAAATTATTTTCAACAATATCATGTCCCAATCCACCAAGTAAAGGTTCTAAAACTTCAGCAAAATTATAACAATTCCATCGACAAATTTCAGGTTGTTTGGAGTATGTGTAACGACCCTATAAAAAAATTTTATAAATATAAAATTTCAATACATTTGTGTCAGAAGTATTTGGAATAAAATGAGGATCAAATCGTTCCATAAATCCAAATGGTCCATAATCAATTGTGTCTCCTAAATTTTTCTAAAATTTTGTTTTTTTACCAATAATGCTCATATTATCTGTATTTAAAACTCCGTGTGTCCATCCCACAGATTGCCACTTTGCTACAAGTCTGAATTGATTCAAATGTTGTTTTGGCCTATACCTTGCTGTACGCTGAACAATTTCCTTAAACCAATCACAATATATTTTTGTAGGTAATCTTGGGACTGGTTGTATTGGGACACCTTCTGTCCATTTCGGTAAAAACATTTCTATTGGACAACCTAATAATTTAAAAAAAAAATTTTTTTAAAAAACTTTTTTTTAAATTTTTCTTTTACCTGGAGCTAATTCTGGGTACAAAGTCAAAATTGAGAAATTTGCTAAGCTTGTAATAATATCAAGACCAGCACCATTACTAGGGCCAGCACGGCCAGTTTTCTCATCAACATCACGACAAATCTCAAATGAACCAAATCTGATAAGGTAATATAAATATCTGCATACCTCAAAAAAGTTCTAGCAATCCTTAAGACAACAGCGCATTGTTCATTTTTTGGATTCCCATCATAAAACATGTCTCGTGTTACAAAACTAGAAGACTAGAAAAAAGATGAATATATTTTTGAACATACAGTAACAAGACATCCAGCTCTTGTTGTAGGTATATTTAATGCTGCCATATGTTCTGAGCATAAGAACTTTAAATATTTTTTATATATGAATATTTACTTCTCTTAATGAAGATCTTAAAACTTTTCGTCCATCAGCATCTCGACTATACGGTGTTAAACCAGCTCCTTTTAATTGTAATGTCCATGTCAATTGATTTGAATCTCGTACTTCACCTAAGTATATAGCAGCCCCATCTCCTAGTTGACCAGAAAAAAGTCCTATAGACAGTGATTATTGCTATATATCTTACCAAACTGATGACCACAATAACAATGTGATATGGGACAAGAACCAGGTAGTATTACATTACCCGAAAAAACTTGCGCCAAATGTTCTTCTGGCTCTTTACCTAATTTAAATAATTATTTAACTCCCGCCCTCCAAACAACCTGTAATTCCAATTAAATTCAATGCAGACTCCGATGCCACTACAAAGCGTGGATTCTTTAATGGGGATGGATCCACCCTGTATATTCGAAAAATAAAGTCGCGTACCTTGAAAAAACAGCATTACGTACTAAATGTGGTTTAGTTGATGCAGGATATTCAACTGGTAAATAACGTAATGAGATATTATCCCATTTAAGATTATCAAAATTTTTAAATATTAAAGATGCCGGTTCATTTTCGCCAGATGTGCAAGCTGACATAAAGCGCCGGTAAAAGCGTAAACGATTCAATGTGTTATATATATATTATATTCCGTAAAGTTTTGAGTATAAAGTCCCAAACATGTCAAAAAAAAAATAACACTAAGTTTGTACAGGAATCATCTTTGTTACAAGAGTAGGATCAGTGACCTATTAATTTTTAATTTTTAAAAAACTCACAGCTGACAATTCTATTAAATATTGAATAGCAAGGACTAATGCTAGTAATAATGCTAAGCATAACCTACACATAAGATTTGTTTTTAAATTTTTACCATAAAACATTTTGAGGTTTTATCGTTGATATTGACGGATCTGTTTCTTCTTGTAGAGCCTGATAATACATTATAGAATATATGATGTAAAATTTGTTTTTAACTAACTCTTCTTGATATATTTCCAGATTGTCCCGAAACTTCAATCAATGCTTGATGAGTTTTTGGTAAAATCTGTTCAATTAAACCATTACCGCCTATTGCTTCGATCAACTTCAATGTACTTGTTAAATATGCATAAGAGGCAGCTTTCTGATGATCCATGCCAAGATGACACTAATAAAAAAAAAAGAAACATTTTTTTTTTTTTTTTTTCTTACTTCTACTCCTTCAATTAATGATATGAGCAACCCTTGATTATTCATTAACTTCAATTTCGGTAATTCTGTCTACAAGAATATAAAAAAAAAAAAAAAACATACCGTAAGAATTTCTAATATTAATAAATTTTTAATAAGATCTTGGGAGCACTAAAAGAATATAATTGTTTAAAAAATTTACTTTAGAATTTTTATTAAATTGAATATAATTTCCATTAGGCAATTTAAGTTCAAATTGTGACTTATTATCGCGTGATACTATTTGAGGAATTTTATTATTCAAATTTAAACTTTTAAGTATCTAAAAAAAAAAAATATTTTTTATAAAAATACTCACATTATTTATAGAATTATAATCTGAATTCTTTATCAATGTAATGATATCAATTAAATTATTTGTTTCAAAATTTAAAAATGATTTTTTTAAAATTTCTTTTTCAGGACAATTCTGAAAAAATTCAAGGAAAAAAATTTAAATAAATTATTTTAAAAAAAAAATATTTTTAATAACAATGATTTACCTCAATAAAACATTTATTTCCCGCTTCTAATAAAATTCCTTTTTCGATTGGAAAATATTCTGGTGTCACAATATATGCTCCAATCTGATAAAAAAATTCTTCTTAAATTTTTTTTTAAATATTTTTTTTTAATTTTTAAAAAAAAATAAAAAATCATTTCTTACAATAAATGATGGCTTATTAAATATATCATTTGTTAATGAAATTAATTTAGATTTTTTCAAATCATTTGAAATTGTTTTTACATATCCAATTTGGGCCAATAAATATCCTGTAATATCTTGATCTGTCACTGATTTAATTGTTTTTGATTTTTTATCGGCAATTAAATTAATATTAGTCTTTAAAAAAAAAAGGAAATAATTTTAAAAAATCTTACAGATAATGTACAAGAATTTATTGAGAATAATATGATTGATATTATTTTTAAATTTAACATTCCAACAGGCACAGAAAAAAAAAAAAAATTAAATTTACTTATTAGAATTAATAATGGTTGAAATATCATTTAATAAAATATCTGTATATTTATGTAATTCTGATTGATCTGGTGAAATATTTATATCACTTAAACTTAAATTCAAAAATTTTAAAAGATCGTTAACAATTTTTTCTCCCAAACTTTCAATTTTTTCATGAGGTATTGAATTTATAATCAGAGAACTTAATTCAGCTCCTAAAACATCAGATTCAATTGGACTTATTGGTTGTGGAAATGGTAACCATGGACTTGATCGACGAAATTTTAATAATAAATTATTTGATAATTGTTCTAAAGCCTGAAAAAAAAATAAATAATCAATAACATTACAGGAATACTAGTATTAAGTTGTTCTTGATGACATGCATGTCGTAAACATACATCCGTAAGGAGTACACGGAAATCCTAATAAAAAAAATTTTTTTTTGCGTACATTTTTTTTTTTTTTATACTTACTTTAACAATTAATATAATATCAATAATTTCTCTAATTGCAGCAAATTCTAAGAATGGTCTTAAACAAATTTGTATTGATTTGTATCCAGGTATTTGTATTATATCAAATGGATTAGAAGTATTTATTGGATTTAAAAATTTTAAATTATTTTTTTTTGGTTGAATTGGTAAATATAAATGAATTGAATTTTCTTCTTGTAATTTATTATTCAATATTTTAATTATAGGTTCTGAAATACATTCTTCTAAAATTTCAATAATAAAAGATATTTCAGAATCAGCTTGATTTTCATCTTGACCAGAATATTTCAAGTTTTTTACGGAAATTTGAATATAATCATATGTATATTGTAATAATGATGGTATTATAAATGCCATAAGTGTTGTTGATAGATCAATTATTGACCCAATTTGTTGTAATAATATATCTTTGTCAATTAAATTTTTTTTATTTTTTAATAAATATATACTTTCATTTACAAATTGTATTGGATCAAAAGTTGGTGTTGATTCTTCATGTGGTAATAAATAATCTTGTGAAATAATCATTATTAAAATTATTATATAAGAATTAAATTTTCTTGAAAAAAAATGTTTTTTTTTTTAAACTTACTTTTCAGATTCATTCCATGCATTTTTTGCTAAACAATTAAGAACTAATAAAAAACTCTTTAAAAAAAAATATAATAAAAAAAATTAATCTTACCTCTTGTGAAGCACTAAGTAATTGAAATATTGATTGTTGTGCTAAACGTAATGTTGAGGTTGATCTTGGAGGAATTAATATTTGCCAAGATGCTAACCATTTAGCACTTGCTTCTGCCTTAAGTAAATTATGAAAAAAAGAAATAAAATTATTACTTGATAAGGAGTGCTTATTTGAGATAATAAAAATATATCATGGGACATTATAAGTTCCGATGATGGTGGACGCGTTAGAACAGAACTAAAAATATTTATATAGTATTTAATATTTAATTATTTTCATTTAATAATGATTTTATTAAAATAATTATTTTCATTTAAAAATAATTAAATTATTAATTATAATTATTTAGTTTATTAAATATAATAAATTATTTGAATTCATAATTATTTGATATAATTAATCTATTAATGAAAAAAAATTTGAACATATTTATTTAATAAAAATATTTAATATAAAATTATTAAAAATAATTTCAATAAAATAAAATATTGCAGATAAATAAATTAACACTTAAACTAAATTACCATAATTTAGTATCACAAAATTCAGTCCATTTTGATATATCTTCATTATTTTTTAAAACTGTGCAAAAAAATATGATAAATAAGAAATACCATTTTGTGAAATAAATGTTTTAAATATTCCCAAAAAGCTTGTATAAAATTCTTCCATTTGACTGAATAGTAATAACAAAGAAAAAACCTACACATTATTAGTTTTTATTATATTTGTTATATTATTTATTAAAGTTGAAGGATTTGAATAGAAAATTATTAATTGAGTAATAAATGGTATGACATGATGAAGTTTTGTTTGTTCGTGTGAGCTTTCTAATTTTTCATTAATACATTTAAATTCTTTCTAAAAGAATAAAACCTAATTTAAAACTAACCGATACATTTAAATTAGTCCAATCATTTTCATTTAAAAATGTATGACAAATTTTATCTTGTAATGATGTACATTCTACCCATAAACCTTCAGACCAATTTGACGCTGCTGGAAACATAGCTTGAGAATCTCCTGCAATAAAACCATAAACAGCTTTTTCATAAATCGATATTGAAATTCCACCTAAAAAAAAAATTTTTTCTAAACTTTTATTGTTAACCTTTGCAAGCAATCTGTGCTGTTTTTATCAATAACTCCCTCCATGAATTACCACGATTAAATTCTTCACCCTGAATAAAATTTAAAAAACTTTTTTTTTTTTACTGAGCCTAATTTGGTACGAAGAATATCAGCCGCTGGTTCTTGTATGACTCGCATAACCCAAGATGATGAAATAAAACTTTCAGCTTTTTCTTCTCAAAATAATTATATATCTTTTCTTACTTGTTTGTCCCAAAAACTTTCTACACAAATCTTCTTCCATTTCGACTAAACTAACAACATCTTCTGGCAAATCGACCAAACAGTTATCATAAATCATTGTTGCAACTGAATCAGGATCCGTTGCAGGCATAACACCTTTTTTTAAACATAGAATAATCGAAGAAAACATTACCATTTATAAGTCCTTCAAGCCATTGTTCTCCTGCACGTCCTAATCTATCTGGAAGCTCATCCATTCTACCTTCAGTTAAGTGACGCCAAACACCACGAAATAGTTTTGCTGCTTCTTCACTATCTCTAGGATGTAACCCTGGTTTAGGCTTATTTGATAATGTTTGCTGTAAATCTAAATGAAAATAATGATATGAATCCCCTTGTTCTTCTACTATTGCGTTAGATAATCGAAATAGTGAATTTGGACACCGAACAGTTCCCAATGCAGATGATGTTAATTGCTCTTGTTTTGAACTTTGTCGAGTTAGCCATTGAGCCCATTCACATAATGCAAGGACAATTCTCAAAGGTCTATAATGCAAAAAGAGGAACCTGACTTGCTCTTGCGTATTACAGAATCGCTGCTTGCAAATGACATGACAATCTTCATTTAGTAATGGTTCGGTTATTGAATTAACATTAATTAGATCTTCAGAAGACTCAATATCTGCTTTATGGAAAGATGTGTGTAAAGTTTCGGCGAGAAGTTCGAGGCGATTTAATATTAACAGAAATCGCCAAGCTGCGACAATTTCTCCGCTGCATTGGAGTTCGTGACTATCAGAATTTTGTTTAAAATATTGCAGATATTTATCTATAGATGCCTCAAAATGTGATTGAAGAGCTATTGATACTTCTCTTAGTGTTTTAGCCCTTAAGGCACGAGTCATGGACCTGCAAAACTACTCCTTATACTACCTAATTAACTTAAAAAAATTTAGGCCCCAACCACAGCCTTTCTCATACGATTGCTCCACCATCCAATCAAAATATTGACTCCACAATAAAGAAATGTTATCGCCATGGCAATCCAGACTCCCCATAGAAATACGAGTAAGGCTATACAGATCTTATTACGTATGAGCTTACGGGGACTTAATACAACACCTGCGCCTCCGACCCCCACACTTACAGGTACTAATTTATTGAAAAAACATAGTTAAAGGCATACCTTCACATAACGTGCCGGAAAAGCCCTGAGTACACACACAAACAAATTGTGAATCTGCTGTAACTACGCATGCCGCATTATTGAGACAAGGAGAAGTATCGCAAACATTTGATTGTCCTAAGAAAAAATAGGCATTTTTGTGCGTTGGCATACGTTCACAATTAGTGCCTCCCCATCCAGAAGCACAATTGCATCTATATCCTGCGTCACTGAAGAGCACTAGTACTTGCCAATATCCAACCTATTGACGTCTTGAACGCATTGACTATTGTTGAAGCAAATGTTGAGTGAACATGGATTGAATCCTGATATTCAGTGTTTATATCAAAAATGTGCCTCACGCTGACAAGCAGCGTTCACATCATCAGACTGGAAAAACCCTCGAGGACATAAGCAAATTGCTGAGCTTGTGCTTATGGATATCTAATGACAATTTAAGGGTGCGTGTTCTCGTGGCTTACACATACTGCGCCTGAAATGTTTCCGCATGACGTTATACTACTATTGACGGGGCATATGGCGCTTTGGGTAATTGCTCTTCTTGCACTGAGAATTCCAATCAGCGCAAACCACCAGTGGCGGCACATACACTTTTTTAGTTGTTTCAAATTACTGCTTGTCGCCACAAAATAGCAGGATCCATGCCTAACATATCAGGATGAAAGCATGGATGACGACCTCGATAGATACGAGCGGCTTACGTCACGCTTGAAGCAGCTTGATAATGTCGCTGCTGAGAAATACTCAGGGTCTGTCTGCTTTTTGCAACTATGCTGCTTTCAATAGGTATGTGCAGCAGCAAAGCGTTCGTAGCAATTACGTCATCGAGGAAAAGCCGTTCGCTTGCTTGGGTGATGCTGTTTCCCGATTGTTAGCCAAAGGAGTACTTGATTATCCTGACTCAAAGTCTAAGCTCCCTTCGGTCTTCCAAAGTTGCAAGGAGGAGAAGACTTTTCATTATCAAGATGATGCAGCTGTGGATGACGAGTCTTCGGTTCGTTATAATAAGGACGCAGAGTGGCCAGCGCTGACTTTGAATATACAGCACCGATTGCGCGGTGATCTGAGCGGCAGCTGGTCAGCAATCGTAAGACTTGAAGAAATCCTTTTCATTATTGCAGCGTGTGGGGCATCTTGGACGCCAGCTGCGAGACTGCGAATTTGAAGCGTCGCAGATTCAGAAAGCGCTCATAAACATTTGTTCAGTAAGTTTAAGTTGATTGATTTTCATCATGTCAACAGCGCACGAGCTCAATGCTCGCCATGCTACCACCCGGGAGTAGGGGCGATTCAACAAACAAATCTGCAAGCGACTATGAAATTATCAGTGAACCAGCGGCGGAGGTCAATCTCAATAATGCAGAAACAAATAATGTATTGATGAAACATCAAATGCAAGGACAGCAAGCTCGGCTTATCGCTCAGATGCAAGATGCTAGACAACTTTCCATGCGCCAAAGGCCTTACAGAGGGAGCGACATCAAGCAAGCGCAATTAGAGGAACTTTTGCAAAGGCATAGGTCAGGCCAGTTCACGCATGGAGTTTCTGCACAAATAATGCAACAAAATCCGCACCTGATGCATCAACAACAGCCACATCCATTGCAGCAAAACAGTCATCTACAGGCTGCTGCGCAGCATTACATGCAAACGAGTGCAACAACACAACCACAAA
This sequence comes from Ichneumoninae sp. B BG-2022a, assembly GCA_030522725.1. Taxonomy (NCBI): domain Eukaryota; kingdom Metazoa; phylum Arthropoda; class Insecta; order Hymenoptera; family Ichneumonidae; species Ichneumoninae sp. B BG-2022a. Next base: position 18,155 of record JAPYZD010000022.1, read on the forward strand.
TACTAAGACATACTTCTCAGCCGTTTCAACACTCTGTGCAGCAGCAGCAGAATCCACAACAATTGCTCCCAAGTCTTCAACAAACAAATTCACATTTCCAATCAAAACATCAACAATCACAATTGATGCAGCATCAAGTTGCCGCCAATCATCCACAACCTCTGCAACAATCTCATCAATTGTCACAGCAACTGATACAACAGCAGCGACTGCAACAGATACAGCAACGATTACTGCAGCAGCAACAACAACAGAACCACCACCAGCAGCAGCAGCAACAACAACAGAACCACCACCACCAGCAGCAACAACAACAGAACAACCACCACCAGCAGCAACAACAACAGAACAACCACCACCAGCAGCAACAACAACAGAACCACCACCAGCAGCAACAACAACAAAACCACCATCACCAGCAGCAACAACAACAAAACCATCATCACCAACAATTATGCAGCGCTCGTCATCAAGAGGTACCGCTTAACGTAGGGAACCAGCATCACCACTTCCACCAACAACAACAGCAGTATTTGCAAAAGAATCCCAGAGCCCTGCAGCGGCAGCCCTAAGAATCAGGAGCAGGATTAAGTAGTAGTTTCTGTTCATCAAATTTTTATAACAAAAATCTACGTGGTTATAGCTACGGTTTCCATTCCTCCAGCAAGAGGCTTGACAAGCTGATTATATACAACATCTTCAATACCCATGAGCGTAACTGGTCGTTCCAGATATCTACGTCCTGTCATACCTAAGAAGATGGTGAAAATTAATTCGCTACAACTTACCAGCAATGCATGCTGCAGCTTCAAGCGGCGTGGAGAACTCGAGAAAAACATCACCGACACCATAAGGGCAATCCCCCTGAAAAAAATGAAATTTTTCAGTTTCTTGCCTACCTTTTTGTCGGGCGTAATGATAACGGCGCTGGTTATCATTCCATGAGCTGAACATCCTAAAAGTCATTTTTTTTTGTCACTGTGCCTTACCACCCTTCACATCTTCAAGGAAGTCGGCCCATGACTCGTCTTCATCAATGTCAGTTTCTTTGACCATTTCACAAAAGCGAACAACGCACGCGGTAGCAGCAGAGGTAGCAGCTCCGGGTATCGTAGGAGCACCCGGGATAAGCCCCCCCATAGCACCTCTATTATAATCGAGTAATTATGACAATAATAATATTAATAATTATGATAAGAATCAGAATAAGTATAATAATGATGATAATAATAAAGTTGATAAGCATCTACTTTTCTGAGTTAACTTACGGCATCATCCCAGGAGCAACAGTGGCGTAATCGTTTGGTCTTGAAACCTTCAAGGACACTCCCATACACATCATACCATCAAGTGTCTCAAGAGCGCGATTTGTTTCCTCGACCGAGGCTAAATCGCAAATTTGAAAAATAAATTTTACCTACCGAATTCTACGAATCCGTAATTGCCTTTATCTTTAGCGAACCAAACGCATAATACTGGCTCTAAATAGAAGGTATGTTAAAACAGTTTGAAGTTCATTACGTTGATTTGCGTCATTACATATGCCTCTATTTTTCATCTCAATCCAGACTAGTTCTTGAAAAAGACTCTCGGTCAAACCCAAGTGCAATGGCAAATTCCCAAAATATAATCGCCGCAATTTGCGTGTACTATTCATTAATGCAGGATCGTTTTGCAATGCAGTCTTGTTAAGTATAATAGCCCTGTGTAACTTACTGAATGACCCGTTTTGGCAACCCATTGAAAACCGTCCCAGAACAACCGAACGGGCTCTTTACCTTCACTGTCTGCGAGTTTCTGAAAACCTCCAGCTCGCCTAATGCACCTAAAAAATGATTGCAACATATCTACTTACTCTGCCTGCATTCTCCTTCTCCTTCTTTCACGTTCCCGACTTCTCTCTCTAGAGGTGCTGACATCTCTTTTATTTGGCTCAGCAGGCGGGTATTGTCGGCTGCAACAACACATATAGATATACAATACATTATTTATAGCTTACCCTCCAGAGCGGCTGCGGCCCGAATTCCGACGGCTTGGACGCCTGCATTTTGATAATTGTCGCTACAAGAGTCCCACCGTCTATCATCGCGGCTCTCCGGTGACACCCGCTCATCTCGTCGGCCACTACGTGAGTAGTCGCGCCGATCGCGAGAAGACGAGCGCGGCATTTTCGTATTTATGGAACACCCGGAACTAGTTGATTTTACGCGTTCCAGATGCCATCATGCCTCTCCTTTTGCTGTGTCTGTTATTTAAATGTCCCAGTAATAAACAAAGATAACAGGGACGACCTGGACGAATATTCAGTTTTTACGTGATTTTATCTTAGATTAATAAAATTATCCATGCTATTGCAATGTAAAATAGCCATACTGGATAGACCGCCAAAGCCTTTCTGTCTTGCGGAACCATCTCGGACATAAAAGGAACAGAGGCTGTATTAGTAATAGACAGGCAACAAAATGATAGCGCACCTCCAGTAGACCAATGTAATGCTACAATAAGCAGAATTAGTTTCATAAAAGCGACCTTTGCAGGGACAAAATAGCAAATTATGGCTGCAATATCTAACGGGAATAAGCAGTAGCCCAATACACAAATACTTTGAAATAAAGATCTGATAGATTTATTAATGTTATCACAAACAACCTTACACTTTTCCACCTAATAATGCTGCATTAGCCGTGACAAGTAAAGAACCTATCCATATAATAAGAAAGATCAAAGAAAATACAAGTTTTTTTTGATCAGAATATGCTTGTGCCCATAGCACTCTAAATGTCTTCGTAATATACTTTTTAACTCACACTGATAAAGTAAGGCATAAGATTAGCGGACCCCATAGATCCCCTGATTTTTATTAATTTTATCTGCAACTCAAACTCACAATCTCTTAGACCGGCGCCTCCTTCCGTACGTGCTCTAGGCATAAGTACATATTGTAATTTTGTTCCAATGCTTCTGAGATCTCGTAGCTACGAACACATCTTCCTCGCGAAGACTTACAATAGTATCTTGGACGGGCTCGTCCAATGTTCCTTGAAAATTGTCAGAAGACGCACCGTCAATTGTGTTGAAATTAGAGCGTCTTTCCATTTTGAAAAAAAAAAGTATTCAAGAATAAGCGCGCACCTGTACAGGTTTTGGTGACACTATTATCTTAAATGAAAAATGTTACGATAAACAATCTATTGTATTTAGCTACATTTTGTGATTCTTTTTCTTTTTTGCAAAGATTCACTTCGAACGAATTCATCTGCCTTGACTTCTACAGAAATTCCATCAACAAATACAGGTCTATAATTTTCTTTGGAATTTCTAATATCATTTGGGGGCGGGAGACAAAGAACTTGAATTGATGATGTTCTTTTGCGCTGTGGTAAAACATTGATGTGTTCCTGAAGTGTCTCTTTTAGATCTTCAATTATTGTAACAGGGTCATTTAAAAACGCGTGTGCGTTTACTTTTCCCGTCCGTACTAATTCACATAATTTTCTAACTTTTACTTCATTATTAATCTGTGGGATTCTATATACTGTTTGCACTTCAACAGAGCTTCCGTGAAATTTTCGAACATGCAGCGCTGCAGCAGTGCGATTAGTAAATGCTGATTTGCATTCAGTACACTGAAATTTTCGTAATTTCAGATGCATATTTGCAATATGCTCTCCAAGATTCTGAATCTACAAAATACATGCAGAAAGGGTACTTACACAAGTTACGTATTTTGCGCATGTCTCTATGGGACATCTGTATTTTGCGAATTCTATGGCTCATAGAATAAAATCTGATAGCGTACCTTCAATTTTGTCACAGTCAATGGGATGTTTTTTGAACCCTGTTTCCGTTAGGTATGTCTATTAAAGGCATTGTAGGGATGAAAGTTTCTCACCTTTCCACATCTTTTACATTTTAAGCAACCTTCTGAGTTGTGCGCATTGTGTCTATGAGCAACCAAATCTGCATAAAGTACGAATTGTCTTGAGCAACCAGGATGTGCGCATCGGTACTGCCTTTCCTCTTCTAAGAAGGTATAAAACTTATTCCATTTCCTACCTGCGTGCATCTTAAGATGATGACGCAACACATCGTATGAGCGTGATGAATAAGCACAGTCCGATTGTGGACACTGAATTGCTCCATCAATGCTGCGCAGCGTGTGCTCGAGTAGTATGTGCTTTTCAAGACGGGATTGCACTAGAAAATCATTCCGTCCGCAAAAATCTGTCCGCAATAAAAATTTCAAATTTACAAAAGCTTACGGCATTTATGTTCTTTTTTTGGGCTGGGATGGCAACTCAGCATGTGCTCTTTTTTTGCAATGGGATTCTTAAATGTCTGTGTACACTCTGGATACATTATACAGCGTTCAGGCTCTGAGTATGCATGATGAACAACCAATATATGCCGGTAACGACGTCGTGGATTGGGAAATACTGCCTCGCACATTTCGCATTTGAAGGCTTTCTGAAAGGACAAATTTGAAGATATTGATATCAATGGCTTACGATTCCTCTGTGCACTGTGTCAATATGGATTCGAGCTAAGTATTTTGAGCTGAAACTGCTTTCACATGCGGAGCACTTGAATTGATTGCCAATCGATAAAATCTGGAAAGAAGACTTAGACAGACTCTGTACTTCATTTTGCTCAGACACCGGTTCAATAGTTTCATGAGTTGATTGGAGGTCATCGTGATTTTTTTTTTCGTTGGACGAAATCCTGCTCGCATACCAGCTAGTAAGTGCCTCCTCCCATTCACTGTCGTCTGGATCTCCAAAACTGGGAATGACGTCGATTGACGACATTCACATCGAATACATTTGATCTTCCTAAATGAGAGAGAGTGAACCTGCTCGTATCAGATTGTGTGCCTAGGAATATGGAAAAAGGTGTGGCAGAGCCGCTACCACAGTCATGGTTACAACATTCATACTTTGAAGCTATTATGTTGATTGATAAAACATGTCTATACAGGAACGTTACCTGGCTCAAAGTATACGGAAAATATTCGAAACAAGTGAATTAAATAGAAAATGTTCCAAAACGTTCATAAAGTTCCAATTGCAGTTAAAAGAATCAATAGATTCTGTGAATCAGAAAAACACTAAAAAAGAAACAAGGATAGTAAGGGCTGATTGGAGCCCAACTGTACTATCCGAAATCGAAAAGGAAACACTTAAAAGGTCAGGCTACAACTTATTTCAGAAATTGCGACTACTAGGATGCTGGAACTATCCTGATGAAGCCTTATCTCAATTCCGATTATCATATGCTGCAGATCAAGTTAGTCTTAGATATGCGATGAAACAAGGCGAATTGCGCGAAACCGTTTTACGGTGTTTGAAAGAATTGTTTACCAAACGTCTAGAGCTAACTGTAGGAGAAGCGCATAAAGCACAAAGGCAAGCGCTTGATATTTCAATTCACCTGCCTTATGATACTAAATATGATGCAAATATGTTGCCCTTTGAAACCACTGAAGCTGCAAAATATCTCAGAGTATTATGTTTATCCCGTACAATGCATGAATCACTCATGCGTCATTGTATTAAAGCAGTTACTGAGACATTGAGCAAAACGTCACCAGATTGTACTAAAATGCATACCAATTCGACTGTCACGTTTTTGGGTATTGGCGCTCACGCTTCACGCGCAATTGCTCTGTTACGATGGCCTGAGCATGAACTATTTGACGTGCTCTTAGAGAAACTGTACAATCTCAGCGATGAAAATCTCAAGTTCTTAGTTTTTTGGCAATCAAATACTATTGTATCAATTATCTGGTCCATGCTACTTTCTGGATATTCAGATGGAACTCGAGAGGAGAAAATTTGGAAATTATTGAGGAAAGCAATTGATGAGTCATTGAAAGAAATTACGAACATGGCACAATATGTCAAGCACATGCGCACAACAACTGCTCAACGGCCAAATAGAAAAGACTTTGAAAATGAAAAAGATGAGGGAGATTATACGAGACTGCACATGATTTCGCAGTGCTATTTGATATTTTTATCTGGCAATTCTAAGTTTGAACTCCCGTCTGACATTCATGATAAACTAAGCTCCATACCTATATTGCAGAAATTTTCATTAACAGATAGTTTTTGTCATCAGAAGGTACTAGAGCATTTAGAACAATTAAGATTGCCATGTCAATCAGAAGCTGAGGTGCAATATTGTGGATTGGTAGATATACTTATTCCTCAACTTGATGCAACAACGAGCAAGAAATTTGCAATCAAACTATTCGGAGAAAAATCAAAGACGGCGAAACTTGCGGTAAGCAAGACAAAAAAAAAATGTCGATCAGGCAAAACTGAGAATACCATTTAGAAATCTATCAGCACGAGGATTGGTCATAGAAGTTGATGGCAGTCACCATTATGTAGAAAATTTGGGACTTGAAAATGAGTATTCCGCAAGCCATAATGTTAAAGGTCAATTAGGCTGGATTGTACCAGAAAATGAAATGAAAAATGACAACTATTTTTTAAAATGCCCCTTTTATGAAACAGGTCGGACATTATTCAAAAGACGTATGTTGGAATTACAAGGATTTATACCTCTATCGATTTCATTTTTAGAAGTTATACGATTTCTAAAATTAAACAATGCTGATGAATATTTAATGAAAATTTTGCCAATTGATCTCGCAGCATGGAATTCACAATTGTCAAAATTGAAAGGAGAAATTGATTGTTACCATCCAGGACGCATTAATTGAGCTATGTCTACTAAGCGAGATCCCTGAGAAAAAAAAAGAGGATCAGAAAAAATATTTTTTTACTTTAGTACAATATTTTGTATCTGCGTATGTCCGAAAAGGCCGCTCAAGCCGGGGTTCTGGATCAAACCACAATTGACTGAAATGATTTTTTTATAAGTAAAATTACCGCTCCAAATCGTCCAGATTAATTCCAGCTAATCTTGACTCTCCAGGCGGTATACATCTACGAAATCGCCTAAGACGGTTAAATTTTGTCGATCCTCCACCAAAAATTCTATCATTCGATTGATTAAAACTTTGACCCGTATCCGTTAGACCAGGTGTACATGGCGGTAAATAATGTGGGAATGGTTGAGACATAAGAAATGTACGAGGAGGATTCGGGAATACAAATGAATCCCAAGAAGTTGCAGAGTGCCCCATAGCACAATTATATTGATAAACTATTAATTAATTTCTAGATTTAATAATTTACCTGAACCAGGAGGTAAATCAAAATGTTTACCACTTGCGCGACTTCTTAGTCGACATGGTTCACCGTGATAAAATTCATATTCACGTATTGGACGAACATAATTTGTATGAAGTGCAAAAATTGCCCAATCTTCTGATGTAACTTGTGCTGCTTCTTCTTTAAGGTTTCTTGCTGGATCCCAATCATGGGTATCCGTATTTTTTTTAGAAAAACGAGTAATCCAATTCATAATTGTGGTTGCACCACAAATTTGTATTTACAACCTGTCTGACATAAATCGAAACATTGTTGCATCTTTCTTTTATCTTTACTGTATTTTGTTATTGTTTCACTTAAATTTTTATTCAATCCCAACTGAAAATTAAAATAACAATTTTTTACTTTTGAACATCATTATTTTATCATATGCAATATTTAAGATTGATTTGATACATGAAGAAAATTAATAGAATAATTAAAATTCACAATCAAAATTTTCATGTTAAATTTTTAATATATTTTTATAATTATTTAATTAATTCATAATAATAAAAATAATTATTTTCATGAATTATGATGTAATAATTTATAAAGCAATTTTTAATAGTAATTCATAATTATATAAAATTATAATCTACAAGGATAAATTTGTAATAATTAAAATTGCTCATAATAAAATAATTTTCATTAATAATAATTTTTTTTTCAAAACGTTTAATGATCATTTAATTATTTAAAAGATAATCTTATGAATTATTAGTAAGCATAATAATAAAAAAGTAATAATTTATTTTATAAATAATTGCATATTAATTTAAAAAAAAAATTTAATATAACTCACAATTTTTAATATTTTTATTTAATTTTAATAATAAATTCAATTAAAAAAAAAAAAAAATAGTAAGAACAAAAAATGATTATTGATAATGAATTAATATTAAGAAAAATAAATTACAATATGAATAGTTTTAATAAATACATACCTCAACACCTAATCCTTTGAAACATGTCATATGACAATTTGAATTGCAATTATTTCTATCAAAAAAAATTTTTTTTGATTTTCTTACAAATTATTTATATTTGGGAACAAACATCCCATTTTACAAAATTCATTTATTTCCCAAACTAATGAATGATTTTGATTTGAGGATTCAATAGCAATTTTAAAACAACGATTTTCACATCGATCCTTAAAAATATTAACTTCTTGAAAATATTCTAATAAAAACTAAAAATAACAATTTAAGAATTTTTTACATTATAAATATCATTTATAGATTTCTTAAAATTTAGGATATAATTTTTATTTTCAAAATAATTTTTTTTTAAATTTTTAAAATAATTTTCCATAATGTGACTGGTCATATGTCAGAAGATATACATAAACTTAAAACTATTGAGATAGCTCAAAAAGAAACTAATGATGATGAAAATGAAGGAACACCAGTTTATTTGAATGTATATGATATTTCAGCAGAAGCGACTGCATTTAATGATTTTATAAAAAAATTTAATGCAGGTACTATATATATAAAAATAATTAATATTTAGGAGCTTTTCATGTTGGAATTGAAATTGATAATATTGAATTTGGATATGGTTCTACTGAAAGTAATTTTAAAAAAAAATTAATTTTTTTTTAGATGAAAATGAAACAGGATTATTTGAATATGTACCTCGAAAACATGATATTCATGTATTTAGAGAAACAGTATATTTGGTAAATAATTTTGTTGATATTATTATTAGGGTAAAACACAACATAATATAAATATAATTAAATCTTATTTAAAATCAATTGAAAATGATTGGATGGGAGTTGATTATAATATTTTAAAAAAGTAAGTGATAAAACTTAAATTTTATTTATTAGAAATTGTATTAATTTTGCAGATATATTTACAATTTTTTTGGGTAAATTTTTTTTAATTTTTTTTAATTTTAAATAGGCGTAAATCGTGTCCCAGAATATATTAAAAGAATACAAGAAGAGGCAAAAAATTTATCAAATAAAGCACAACAATTTGGAGATTTTTTTGGCATTGATAATTTAGGGGAACGTATAGGTTAAACAAATTTTTTTTTTTTATTCATTTTTTTAGGTGATTTTATAAGTAGTAATCTAAAAAGCTCAAGAATATAGTCAAAACAGAATTAGTCACATATATAATGCGTCATACATTTATATTTTGTCGTGATGTTTGGGCAAATCATTTTGCATATTCACCTAGAGGAAATCCTGTAAAAGATACACGTTTAATTTCACATAGATTGAAACCAGTAATATTAGAATGGATTAAATATACTGGAATTATAAGTGGTTTAATTGGTAAGTAATATTTCATAATAATTTTTTTAATTGTTTTTTACGTAGTAATTTCTCAAAGAACTTTTTTTAATTATTAATTATTTTTTTTTTCATATAATAAATAGTAACTTTACAGGTTGTTGGTTTGGGACTTGTTTAATATTAAAAAAATATATACCAGAAAATGAAAGACCAAATAAATTTAATATAATTAAAAAATGTTCAATAAATTCTGTACCTGTTGAAAAGGCTAATTTACCTTCACCTTTTATATTTTCGGATTTGGGACGTAAATATGGTTTTACATTACCTCAAGCTGCATGGGCTTCTGTTCATATGTGCCCTATTGAATTTCATATTCATCTTGTTGAAATTATATTAAATAAATTAAAACCTAACTTACAATCACTTTTTAATGATAATAAAGAAATTTATGAAACTAATAAATTAAACTTATTAATATTATCAATTTTAGAAAATCATATAAATAATTTATCAAATATATTTCCTACAGCAAATATATTTAATCAAATAAATTTTCATCCAAATTTAGAAAACTTATACGATAAATTAAATAATAAAAATATTAATGAAAAAATAATAATAATTACTGATTTTTTAAGATCAATATTTCATGAGTTTTTAGTTGCTAATTGGGAGGTAAATACTATATAAAGATTCTACTATCATTTATAAAACTTGATAATTATTTTTAATAATTATTTTTAATAATTGTAAATATTAGATTATTAAAATTTATATTATGCATCATTTATATAAATTATATATGTCATTTAATTTAATATTTTTGTATTTAAAATAATTATTAATTTTTTAATAATTATTGTATAAATTAATTAATTGTTTTTATTACAATGTAATAGTTTGATAAAAAAATTAATTTTAATTTTGTAATCAAATTATAGGCTTCACGTTATTTTGATTCTTATACATATAGAGAAGGGTTTTATGGGCCAAGACCAACTGCATCTGCTGAAGGTTTAGATGTTGGGACAAGAGGAGCTTCTTACTTGTGTCTTGATAAGCCAAATTTAAGAATTGATATAATAAAAAATAATGATTTAAATGAAAAAAGAGAATTAAATAAATTACAAGAAATCAGAACTGATAAAGGTTATTTATTAGAACCTAGTCGTGCAAGAATTATTGATCAATATGAAACTTATAAAACTGGAATGCTTCCAATAAATATTGTAGATGATATTATTAACATAAAAAAAAAAAAGGGAAAAAATTGGCTAGAAAGTCCATTTGATAAATTTAAATATGAATTCAATCAAAAATTATTACCAGGTCAAGAAGATCCTTATTCAACTTTTTTAAGTCCTGATGAATTTCAAACTACAACATTAGATTTTGATACAATTCAAAAATCTATTGAATTATTTAAAAAATATGGTTAGTTCAAAATATTCGTTGTTTTGAAAAAAAAAATATATTAAATAATAATAATAATTTTTTTTTTTAAAAAAAATTTGATATTATTTTAAAAAAAAAAACACGTAATGCATTTATTTATAGGCGTGTTTTTGTTAAAAATCTTCTTATATTATTTATTGAACTTTTTATAATCATAAAAAAATTGAAATAAAATTATTCAAAACATTGAAAAATATATGTAGTTATAAAAAAATTATCAATTCAATTAATAAGTGAAGAGATAGTTATGAATATATTTTGAAAAATCTTAATAAGAAAAAAAATTTACATTAAAAAAAATAATATTTTTTTCAAGAAAAATTTTTTTTTTTTAATTAAAAAAAACATAACATGAAGTTATGTAAATCTAACTATTTATAAATGATATATTATATAAATATTAAACATTGATGAAAAATATTTCTTAAAAATTTATATAATAAAAATATATTAATAAAATCATAAATAATAAAATTTTTAAAAATCAATTATAATTTTTATATTGATTATTGAGAAACACTGCGATGAAAAATTTTGTTATTTTTAGATTTCATGAGCGTTTATTTTTTAGGTTTTGTTATTATTCGAAATGCATTTAGTATTGAAAATATTTTACACTTAAAAAGAAAACTATTTATAAGCCCTGAATTAGTAAGTCAATACACATAAAGATATATTAGGCAGCTGATATGGGTGATAAAATCAAAAGTGTAGATGCAAATATTGATGTCGCAAGACTTTCACATGGTAAAAATTATTTGTAATTTTTTTTAAAAATTCTAGGAAGAGTAACAGTTGGATTGAGAGCATCTTCAATGGAACCTTTTATCGTTGAATTACAAAGAGTATGGATATCATTAATTTATGCTTTATATCCGACTGAAGAATATTATAGTTATTTACCTGTTGAGGAATTACGTAAATCAAATAATCATCAAATTTATAATTGGGACAATGATCTTGATTATGATCCCATATTAGATGGAAAAAAAAAAGAGCCTATTATCAAAGAAATACCAACTAAAAGGTTAAATTATGATGTGTATTTATATAAGTTTCTTTTAGAAAAATTTGTGCAAATTTATTATTACGATCACAAGATCGTAATGCACCCGAAGAAGGTTTTGTTATTCATAATGCGTGAGAAAAAAAAAAAAAAAAAATTTATTTCAGGGCTCCATCTTGTTCTGTATATGTAGCATTAGATGATATGAAAGCTGGATCTCCTCCTAGTGGAGGAATTCAAATAATTCCTGGTTCACATCATATTGGAACAAAGAAAATGAATTTGAAAACTAGACATTTTTGGGAACGTGATTGGAAATCATTTTTTTTTGTATTTTTTCGTTCGGGTGGTTAGTAAAAAAAAAATAAAAAAAAAATTTCTAAGGTATTATAAATATTAATCTTAATGCTGGCGATATTCTGTTTATGGATAGTCGTATTTTTCAACGCTTACATGGTAATTTAAATTCATAATTCTCTTTTTTTTAGCAAATGGAAATATAAAAACGACATCTAATATTCTATTTCGTTATGATGATATAAATGCGTTTGCTCCATGTCAATCAACTCCCGCTCTAATTTCCAATAAATTTAAATCGTTAATTTTATATTGGAGTTCACTAATCACAAGGATTGCACTACTGGAGAATTTTTCTGGGAAAAAATAAATATTTTTTTTATTAATAAATTTTCATACATGACATCAATTATTTCAATTTTACAGACACAAATTATTTATAAACTTGTTAATTTTTGTTTGAATCTTGGCCTGGCTCGTTCAATTGGTCCAGTTGCAATCGGTAAATCTCTTGTTAGTTGGGGGCTACTCGAAACTTTTTCCTTGTGTTTATTGAAAGAAGGCAGTCGTCCGGCTGCTTTACGAGCAGAAAAGGCAAATGCTGTCGCTATAGCTGAATTTGGCTCCGCGCTTTCGGTGTTTTTAACGATAGTTCTCGGTACAATATGGGCATTTCGATTCTCTGATAAAATCAGCTTGACTGTTGCATGCATTGGTTTCATATTGCAAGCAATTGCGGAACCACGACTTGTCGCCGATATTCAGGAAAGAGGATTGAATAAAAAAGTGCGCGCAGAAGGTATCAGTTCTGTCTGTAAGACGGTAGCTATACCTTTGATTTATTTTATTCTAATTAAATTTGAAAAAAATTCCGAAACAACGGGTCTGTTATGTATTGCAATTGGACATTGCATTTACGGGTTGACATTCTTCCTCTCTTTTCCATCACCAAAACTACGTAAAGCAAAAACACCTCCCTCATATGGCGAATTATTTGAATTATGTTTTCTGGCGGTACAACGAGCAATATTGAATGAAGGAGAAAGATTACTACTCGTGTTTCTTTTTCCTTCAACAGTCTGGCCTATTTATGCGTTGACAACTTCTATAGGAAGCATCATATGTCGGTTAATATTTGCTCCAATAGAGGAAGCAGCAGCTGTAGATTTTGCAGTCAGATTGCGAGGTCCTCTTTCATACTCGAGAATAATAAATTATATACAGTTGCAAGTGATAGTGGGAGTCACGGCTGTATTCTTAGGACGACCACTTTTTGGGTCTTTGATACTACTGATTTATGGGTCTGAATGGGCAGCGATTGGTACACACTCAGTATTGAAATTGTAAGTTAAGTATCCAATAATGTCTTAGGTACACATTTATACTCTTATTTATGGGTATTAACGGTCCTTGCGAAGCAATTATGTACGCCTGTGGTGATGTCAGTTGGCTCAAAAAATTGCGAACTATTAATATAGTTATTTCTACTGCGGGAGTTATTATATCGCTTTTATTAAATTTTAGTGTAAAGTTATTTTTTAGACATGATCGAGTTGTTTACAATGATATGTTAATGGTGAAAGCCTTACTATGCGGGAGTCTCGTAACATGTTTCATACGTTTACTGGTGTCGCTGTACTTTCTTATTAGATATCAAAAGATAAAGAAAATGTCATACATTCAATTTCCTTTTACTGTGTATATTGGGGCAGTATTCATGATAATGACAATTTTCGGGCTCCGACTTTCACTGCGACTCACCAATGTCAATACGACAATTGAAAGAATTATTCAGAATGCTGTGTCAGTCGCTGAGGCTAAGGAATTGATAACAACTACATTTTGGAGCGGGGGATTTCTGCTTAAATCTGTATTGCAAGAATTGGGAATCGGCTTTTTTGCCGGCATGTGCTTTTTAGTATCGATATTTTGCATAGTCACAGGTCTTAAGCATGGTCCTATATACAATGAGCTTTAAAGCAACCCTCGAAAATATCGACTCTATACATTTTGACATAGACGCAATAGAATGGTGCATCGATATTCAAGATGTTCATGGTGAAGAGAAAAGGAGTCGCGTCAAGGTTTCACCTTCAGATAAAGTAGAAGTATCTGGTAGTAAAGGCACAGCCAATTTCGTCGTTAAGTTTCCCGGAGCAAATCGCCAGGCTACGATTAATTTAACAGAAGTAAAAAATGTGACAAAAGCAGTTTACACTGCTGAAGATTCAGACAAGTTTATGCCAATTATTGCGCTGGACTGTCGGCTCGTTGAGCCAACTAGAAACTATTCACCAGGTATGGGCATCAAAGCAACCAGTTCTGAGCAAACATTCACCGATGTTGATATATCTGAAGACGAATGGGTGGGTTACTGCGAAAAAAAGAACCACCCAGTCGGCATCTATGATGTACAGTGGCGATTTGACCGAATCAGAGTCTAAATTGTTGTGACTTAAGAAACAGGAACATACCTGACGGGACAGTACTCCTCCAAACAGTCGGATTGCTGGACGAATATTCAAGGACTGCACCTCAGGATTAATCGTTGCTCCGGCGTTCGCGAGAGATTCTGAGGTATCGAGGCAGGTGCCCCTGCGGAAGCAGCGCAAGTCAAGAAACTAGCATGTCTACAGACGCAGTGCTGTCTTATACACAGCCCAGTTTTGACACCAACAACATCACACATGAGCCTGAGGCGACAGAGGACACCCAACGGAAATTACAGCTCAGTCTCGACGAACTTATTGAACAGAATGCTCCTCCTCCATCACGCTCTCGTCGCGGCGGCGTAAGACGGCCACCGCCGCCGCCGCCGCGTTTGTACTGGGAGGGCCCACGAACAGTAGTATTCGGGGCGCCGAGCTTCCAGATGGCTGAACAGCCACTGCGCCGAGGCGTGCGGCGTCCGCAGGTTTTGCATAGAGCCCAGCCTTATGAGCCCATGCCATTGTTCGCTTCAGTTGATTTGCCTCATTATAGCAGAACCTCGTCCAATGTGTCGTCCGCTATGGCGGCTGCCGACTCTGCACTATCAGAAATTGAGGTGCAATATCCACCACAGGATGAAGGGAGTGGTGATGCGTTAGTCGTACGTTTCAAGAACACAGATGTACTACGCGTTCGAAAAGCTCGAGGTGAAATGGTATGTTCGGGCGACAACGCAAAATTAGATTACAGATACTCAATTCGGGAGGATGGCGCACAGTATCGACGCGTCTTGTTCTAAGTAGTGCACTTAAACCTTTGGGTCTTTGGGTAATTTTGCATGGCAGTAAGCTACTCCTTCGCACAGATTGAGGCTTCTTCAATAACATCAACTTCTGAGAATGGAGGAGCTGCTACCAAGACAAACGCAACAACAGAGGATGAACCAATGACAACAACGCAGCCAGCGCTCGTTGAGTCGCAGTCAGAGAGTCCTTCAAGTAAAAGGCCAATGGCTGAGGCCAATTGGACTATAGTTGACGGCTCTTCATACTTAGCTGCATTTCATGATGGCATGGTAAGAAAAGAGGCCTCGAAGAAAATTAAAAAAAAAACATGGAACTTCTTATTACAGACGATTGGTCAAGTGGGTTCTAAACCACATGGACATCTACAAGCTAGAGCCAGTGTTATTGCGCAACATCTCAGACAAGTCAAGAATAATGCTATGGTTAGAATTTTATGCGAAAAAATTTATATTATTAGATGAGTAGAAGAAATCAAGCTCGATAATTACTTTATATATATATATATTTTAAATTGATTTGTCAACAATAGTAACAATAATCTTCGTTGATAAGCTTACATATTATATAGATTTATAATTGTTCCAAATATAGCAATAAATAAACCGATAATAATCAGCATATAAGCATTCCTGAGATAAAATAATTACTATTTAAAGAATATAATTACTTTCTATCTCGAAAATCATATGGTAAAAGGGTTATTACAAATATCTGAAAAAAAATTAAAATAATTATTCTCACTCCCGGAAATATAAATGTAATGCATGCTCCACAGGTAGTCCCAGTCAACCCAAATACAAAGGTCAATGATGGAATTGTATTTGCGATAAAAACATTCAATATAATCTATTATAAAAAAAAATTTTTCTCTAATTATCTTACAATGATACTCGTTATTATAAAAGTAGAGATATATGGGACAGAATTATTTGAATAAATTGCGGTTTCCTAATATACAAACATTATTCATATACAAGTCCCAGTAAATATAAATAAACTAAGTCCAAATATAAGTATATTAAGTCTCAATACACTAATACTGAGTCCCTGTTTATTTACTAGGTCTCAATTCGCAAATATTTTATTTATCTCACAATTGAATTCCTACATGGAAATATATTCATGGGATAAGATAAAATAATTCCAATCATAATCCCCAAGAATGCAAATTTTAAAAGTAAGCTAAAAAAAAAGTAATCATATTTTATTTTTTACCTGTGGTCAACTTCATTTGAAAAATTTAAAAGAATGTTTGATTTAATATTAAAACCAAATATGAAAAATCCACATAGACCCATGATTATGTAAGTAGATAATGCAACAAATACTGATCTGATAAAAAATTATCTTTTTAATTTTTTTTACCTAGATGCAACTTTAGCCATACGTTTAAAACTTTGACGTTCAAGGCAAGCATATATACTGGGTGCATTAGAATGACATGAAAATGCAAATATTAATAATGGAAGTCCTCGTAAAGGTAAAATAAATGTTTGAGGAATAAGAGCTTTAAGGAATGGAAATCTACCAAGTTGAGGCGATATTCCCTATTTAGAAAAAAAAGTAGAATTTATAAATTTTACCTTTTTAATTACGACAATAAGTGTAATAATGACAAGACTTTCTAATGCTAATAAACCTATTGATTATATAAATTTTATATTAAAATTTTGTATAGAATTATATAGAGATATTCATCTTATTAAAAATTATATTCACGAAAATATATTTGAAAGATTATATTTATTAAAAATTATTATATTAAATTTTTATTAATTACCAATAAGCGATGCAATCCTTAAGGTTGATAAACGGTTGACTATAGACAATGGTAAAAGAAGAAAAAGAGAGATTGATATTAAGAATAACTGAAAAAGAAAAGATTAAACAACTTGGTATACCTGACGAGTAGGATATATATTAATCATTTGTAATCCAAATGCTTTAATAAAAATATCAAATATATCTCCAATACAAATAAGATATCCTACTGCAGCTCTTTATATGTAATTAAACTGTAAGTTTACCCAAAATTAAAGCATATCATTATAAATTGAACAAAAAATGTGAAATTTTTTCCTCCAGATCTGAAATAATCAAAATCTTTTTCTACTGTATTACAAAAGTGCCATTTGCTCGAAAGACTTCGCTGTGGTATATTCCACAACAGATACAAGTAAACGAGTAGCCAATATTGAACAATGTGCTAATATTATTAAAGAAAATAATCCTGGTATTATTCCTAATAAAATTATTGAAGTTTATATGTATAACTTGCCAAGTGTCATAATTGCATAGGGCACTGATACAATTCCAGCACCCAAAGTTGCATTAGTTAAATTAAAAATTGATGCTTTCAAAGATCTAAATTTAAAATAATTAATTTTATCCGTGACACACCCTTCCGCAAAATAAGGTCGCCTGTGATGCGCAACAGATGGTTGCGCCAAATCAGGAGATTCATTTTGTAATAGAGGCGCATTATTAGAAAGTGTATTATTGTCCATTATTTTTTTTATTATAAAATCATAACACTTTTTAGGATATGTTTGCTGCGTGTGCGATTTTTTTAAAGTATGTTTATGTGCCTTCCAGGCTAAAAAGTCTGGTGATTATTAAAAATGCTATTAAGATCTCTAGCCATAAACGCGCTGCACTTTGCCCATACTGCTTTTTAAGTGCAACGTTCTAACATTATTCCAGTTTTTCTTTAATAATGACACAAAGAAATTGATAGCCAACGTTATATTTTGTCTCAATTCATCATCAGACATAGTAACGTTTCCAACTGCAACCCCCATGCACAGCACTTTCTTTAACTGAAACTTGATATTGGATTTAACCTCATTTGCCTTATCAAGAAGCTTTTCGTTGTGAGTCACCAGAGTTGGAAACTTTCCAGCCTTATTCAGACCGGGACCCAATAGCTTAGGTATCTGCGGAATTAAAGCTTGCGACGCAAGGAAAGCATCATATTGGCGGGCTAGTTTTTTTACAAGCTTCTTGTTTTTGTTCAGCTTTTTCAAGGCTTCGACATCCAAGCAAGGTAATCCGGCTTCTGTAGCTTCCTCACAATGTTGTGCATCCCCTAGGACACAAACCTTCATTTGAGGTCGTGGTATATGAGGCAAACGAACAGTTCCGGCAAAACGTTTATCCCTTTGCGTATCATAATCCTTCAGACCGATTTGCAACTCAACAGTCTCCACAAAATTTCTTTTCTTCGCCTGGCTACCATCAAGGATTTCCTTAATCGCATTTTTTAATGATTCGGCACCAATTTTACTGAAAATAATTTTAATTTATTTATTTCTTAAAAAAATTCAAACTAATTTTTCCTCTCATTTAACTCACCTCATTTTCGCGACAGCTTTATATAATTCTCCCCAAAATTCTGTTGACACAACTTTTGACCCAGCTGGGACAGACCTAACAACAGGTTAATTTAAGATCATTCTACCACCTTTTTTAAATTAATTGCACGGACATTTCAAACTGTATTTTTTTCTAAAAAAATTTAACCAAAAATTTCAACCAAAAAAATATCTCTCGCCAGGATTCATATTGATATCACTCGAATTTCAAATTTTATCGCTCTAATATAATCCCGACTCATATATATGGCAGTCGGAATTTGAATAAGCATATTTTGACGAAACAATTTACATAATGATTGGGATAAATAACCTAAAAAGTCTGGTTATTTACTTCTGCTTCTTGAAAAAGTTTTTTTCATTGAGGCTGTTCTATGAGATAAATGGAGGGCTGTTCTAACATCGTTGGGACACAGTCCATCAATGTCGCACAAAAGATTTAATTGCATGATAACTTCATCCTCATTAGCCCCACTTCCATAAACAAGTACTTTAATGTTATGATGATGCATCTCGCGTGTGAACCAGAACATGTGTAAACATTCAAGTAGTAGCGTATTACGACATTCGGGTGCCTTGTTTTGTTTTTGAGAATAATAATCACTTTTATTCTTGGAATTATGATTATCCGAATTTTGTGGATCAATTGTTGTATCTTTCAATTTTTCTTCGTTTGACAATGCACGTGAGTTTTCTTGTAGAGGGACTCGCTTTAACAAATACGGAACGGCTGGATGTGAGAGAAATTCATGCATAGTTTTTTCAGCATGTCGTGCATCCTCTTCATCTACTAATATGAAAGCCTTAAGGAAAAATTTATTTTTTTTAATGTTACGACATACCTGTGGGACATGCACCCATGTTGCTTTATATCTTTTTGTGGCTTCAACAATTCCTTTCGAAGATGGCATTGTATAACCATCCAATAAAAGTCCCAAATCCACATTGAAATTTATTAGAGGCTTCAGTAAATCAACAGCACCTTCTTTTTGAGATTTGTAACCACACATAGGATCATCTAATCCCCATAGAAAACTCGATACACGTGCAATTACACCAGGATACAATTTACCTATCTCTAAAACCATGGGACCCAGATTTGGATTTGTTCCTTTAAGTTCAACATTGAATTTAATTCTCTTGTGAAATCGTTTAAACACATCTTCTAGTAAAGGAATTTCTAAGATTGCATTATTATCAACAAAGGGTTCTGAATGTTCCCTATAATCAAAAGATGCATCCTCTCTTTGTGTTGTTGGAAGACGCCAAAATTGTTTGACCATATCCTGAGTTGTAATTTCATCAAGCTTAAAAGAATCATCTTCATTTTTTATATTTTTCTTGGGCCTTCGGAAGCAGTGCACTTGAACGATTCTTTCCGTCCTAGTCATAGCAGAAGAGCTCGATGATGATGAGTTCTCATCATCTGATTCACCTATAGAAGTGGGATCGGCTATACAGTCCGTACAAAAGTGCCGACCAGATACTTCTCGCCTTGCCACTGGTACCTGGTACGATTTTACATTATTATTCGATTTGCTTTCTTTTATTCCTAACTTGTCTCCTCTAAATAATGTCCACGGCTTTCGCAATTTTAATAGACCTGCCTGCTGAAGCTCTGTATAATTTATTTCTTCGATACGCCTTAGCCTTGATTGACGTTCTTCTTTTCCAACGACTAAAGATGAGCAATCGGTTGCATCCTGACGGTCGGTCTCAAGCCGATAAGCATTGCGGTGAAAATCAATATCAATCACCGTTTCAAACAAAAAGCCGTCAAGGTCTGAACCGCCGCCATGAACAACTACAACCTGATTGTCTTTGGTAAGCCAGACGTCAATTTCAACACCATCTAATCCCCATTCCGCGGCTAATTCAAAAGCAGAAAGTGAATTTTCAGGAACAACTGACTCCCCACCGGCAGTTGAACAACCAACACCTCGATGACCATAAATCTCTAGTGGTTTTTGCAGTTCATTGACAGCAACCATCAGTATGGATAACGGATTGCTAAGCTGTCATGGCACTACTGAAAAACTTTATGATTATTTCAGTTTGGACAATGGGACCGAAATTCACAATAAAATAAAATAATAAACTCAGATTATTATTATTCTATGCTTAGATGGTGTGCGGCGCCGCCATATACATCCGCGCCTCTTATCAAACTTGATTTAGGTGGTCGCACAACTGTTGTCGCTTTCCAGGATAATTCACACAAATCAGTTAATACTCTCAATTGAGACTCAGACAAAGAAGAAAAATCTCGAGTCTCTCCACAGGTACCCGACTGTTATATTAGTAAGCCATATAAAGTCTTACCAGGCCTACAACATTTTCACAAAGCATCTGTGACAGACAATAGTTGTTAATTAATATACCTCATTTGAAAGATTTTGAATTGATCTGAAACCATCTGGGCAACCTAATAGTTGTCCTTCACCTTTAAGTCTATCTGGGTACCCAGAACATGGCCATTGCAAATCGTCGCATCTATATGACATCATATTAGAAAGTGTACTTACTGTGATTCTAACTGTTGTTTTTCTACAAGAGACCATCCATCAAACGCAATTGCTTGATTTGGCTCAAGATCATGACAGTCCTTTCCTCCTATAAAAATTTATAAAAAATTTTTAATTTCAAAAATTTTGAAATATTTGTAAAACATTTATATTTACTCGTGATAAAATCTGGAGGAACGAAACATAAACCATCTCTCTCTTCGAATCCGACAGGACAGATTGCATCATAGTTCTTATTGCATGATTTCAGATGACAGGGCCAAGCACAGCTACATTGAATTGTAAGTCGCTTTTTATCCTCAAGAGACATTTGGGCCGAAAATTCCTTGCAAACTGGAGATGGTAGAGACTGAGAGGCTTTGCACATTTGCGCCCCGGTATCATATATATAGAGAAGAGGGCTATAAATGATATACATTCATCATAATTACCACGGATGCGAATAATCTTTGAATTGACATTCTCCATCCTCACATGGCCAGAATGCTAGCATAAATTGCAATTTTGAATTATTACCTGAACAAGCTCTACTAAATTTCTCCTTCTCAATTGATGTAGAATGTTCAAGATGGTACCCATTATCACGACATAAACCTCTAGGAATAAAAGTTAATCGCTAATCAAAGTTACGTGTAAGATGAGGGTGGTGAGCATCCTCGAGTTTTAGTTAATATCCATTCCATAGGACAAGTTTGGTTATAATTCCTTTGAATTCTAATCTCTCTTAGAGCTTACCTAGTTCCTTTACAAGTATCTGAAAGGCAAGGCCAAGCAGACTTGGGGAATTCGCTCATATTAATATTGACTTACTTTACATAGAACTGCCCAACTACTTAAATCTCGTTTTGAGAAGTCCTTCAGATTCACCATCCGAGGACAGGGTCCCTTGTATGTGTCAGGTGCCATACACTTGCTGTTCAAATATAGATTCTAAACTGTGTTTACCCCTTTTCCAAGGTCCAACCAGCAGGACAAGCTTTATCGTAATCTCTATCGCAAACCGTATCATGTAAAGGAGTGTTCTCTTCAACAATATTCGCATTCATATTGACCTTATCAATGAACGGCATGCTCAATGCGAATCTGATGAATATTTATCCTGAATTGTTAATGCGAGTCGAACCCATTTAGTTTCGGCATTGTAGGATTCAGAGAAAATGATGGGAATGTAGGAGTCCATACACCCAGGGGCGGAAAATCTAAATTAAAACCTGATACACTGAGACCCAGATTTTTCATTAGACTCTGATCACGAAGAATTATAAAAGGTTAAATCACCGATAGATCGACTCCTGGTATATTCATTTTCAATCCAGGATTTTGTAATGAAGGTACAGGAATTTGTGGAATTTCAGCCTTTGGTATGGCAGGAAGATTGAGCTCTGGCCCATTCAACTTTTCAATATCCGGGATTCCAGGAATGTTAGGCGATTTGATCGATGGATCTACATCCCAACCAAGTTTACCGAATGTAGGATCTGAAACGCCCAATGTAGTTTCTGTTGTTGGCATTCTAGCACTAAGTGGTATTGTTGGCGTTTCATCAGCGTATCTTTTTATCGCAGATTCGCCGCCACTGGGTACTTCAGGAATAGTAGCAGGAATATTAACTGGTTGTGGCTTAGCACTTATATAAATTTCAATAATAGAATAATTCTCACTTTGCAAGATAATCAAAGCCTTCGAGAGATACAGCAGTCCCTGGTATAAGGTTAATTCCTACAAAGTCTTATGAAAAAATAAATATATAACAACCCTTTCGACTTTGATCTAGTTCTCCATTTTCAAAGTGATGCTCTCGTGGAATACCATGAGGATCTCCTCTATCAGAAGCTGCTTCATCAGGGATCGTCCATGTTCCCGCATCCCCCGATGGTATCAGCTTACTAGGCAGATGTTGCAATCAGTGGAGCTTACACGGGAGAATTATCACTGTTGAGCTGATAAATTCCAGAACTTGGCGACAAAATCAAATTGGAACCAGGAGGATAATCTGTTAGGAGTTCATGGAATCCAACTGAGTAGCTAAGTGGAGCATCGCGATTTCGCAGCAATACTCCATTAGCGGCGCAGTAAAATCCTGTTAGTACGTAAGCATATGTTTGCATCACATGTGGTTGGTTTTATAAATGTATTTATAATTTTGCAAGGGGGGAGTACAAAAGAAAAACAAAAATTCATTTGATACATCACAAAATTTGTATGTTTCGATCTGGAATCATTTTCTGGTCAACATTGTACATGACCACAAGTATTTAGCATTATCGACGTGAGATTGAGTCAGATTTTGGAGGCGCACATGCAACATCATCACAAGCCATCTTAAGAGCAGTTGAGCGTTGAGTACATTAAACTTCCATTAACAGAAGGTCATAAAGGAAGGTGCAAGTACTTTGCAGCTGACTAACACCCTGTCGTTTGGTGATCCGTAAGTTTAGTTTTGCAAAAATTGTTTAAGTTTACTAGAGGCACTCAAGAGCGGTTTTATAGCTCCGCGAGTATCTATAATGACAACCCCAGATGCTGAGAAACAACGCATAGCAATAGGTCACAGATGTCCTGTTGGGTGTGTTGCAGGTTAATGGATGACAGATGATTAAAACGGATTAACATAAATTTATTCATTACGATGGTTGTTGTTGTGAACTGCTTCTGAATTGTATTCTATTAAGTAAAAATTCAATCAACTGATCAGGTTGTTCACGCCGAACATCAGCGACAGGTTTTCGAAGCTCCTGTTCCCCATCTGTTAAGATTACAACAAACTGAAATTCAGCATCTTGTCGAATGGATTTAACTCTCAAATTCCCATTATCAGCAGGTTTTCTATTGGTGGCTCCTTCTTTTGAGGGTGAGGGCGAGGACTCACGGCGGTGATGGCTAACTGCTGAATCCGAAACTTTTGAACTCGGTGATAACGGTGTCGTTGGTTCAGTATCACGTTGCAAGGATCGCTTTCGTTTAGTTTGTTGTGGCCCTTCCGCTGCAGAGGATAGACGCCGTTGCTTTCTTTTCAGCGGTCCTGCTGCTTCGGTCGCTGCCGCGGACTTGAGCTCCTGCATGCGCCGTTTCACTTCCAGGCTCGGATTAAAAAAATTTTCAAATGGCTCCCAGGTAGCCTCCTCAATTGGGTAACCATCCCACTCCACGTGATAATAATCGACGCCATTGCGACATTCATAATTCAAGATTGACTTGATCTCAAACACATCATCATTATTTGTAGAAGCCTTGGTCTTGATAGACCTCCGAGGCATAGTTTTCGATTACTGTTTGTAATAGGTACAAAGAAAAAATATCTCTCCTTTCGATGTATAATTGACTACTTTGATAGCGTCTCTGTTTTGCAGACCATGAATTTTCTGAGATGAATATGCAATATAAATATTCTATTCTTTTTAAAATGTTCAATTGACTAATCTGATGGTGGTCAATTGTTGCCGCCGCCACTTCCTTCAGCTTTATTCGCAGCTTCTGATTCTGTGACTAGTCGATGCAGAATTTTGTTAGCTACCGGATCATTTTCTCCCGCAAAGCGATCTCTAATATTTTGATTAGCAAGCCCAGGTTCATGGTCTGCGTCATTTTCGTGCCTATAAGGGCATGAGTCACCACGAGTGCACTCTCCTCGCTGCCAAAATGAACAGACACGCGCCTGGTTGCGTTTATAATACGGCTGTGTGCGAGCAAGTCGTAGTAACATTTGCGAAGTTGTTGAACTTTTGCCATAAGGCAAACTGTCAGGATCCAATTTGTTCATTGCATAATCCCGATTAACACCTGACTCTGGCAGCTCCACACGTTGTGACTCTTCTAAAAATTTATCACGCACTTGTACAGGTAGCCCATATTCTAGATCAAACAAGCACACTTGACAAACATTTTTCATTCTCGCACATGTTTGACAAACAATTGTTGTCTTGTATCTGGCTTTCCTGCCAGGTTGCCATCGAAATGAAGTATACGGCCTACTACAAATTTTGCACTCCTTGCCGGTTGTAGAACGCACCATGCGAACATAAGGATTGTCGCCAAGACACGTTTCGCAAACTAGAGGAAATGCGGCGGTTTCCCAGCCCTCGGAATTGACATCAGTCGCCACGGCGAGGGCACGACCTGCCATTGTAATTTTAATTTATACAGGATCACTTTAGTCTGTTAGGGACAGCCGTCAAGCAGACACAGAGGGGGAGCAAGCTTGATTTCCGAAATATGCGGATTGAAAAGTGTTGGTTTTGCTCCGCTAATGTCTATCCAGGTAATTTCTGTTCTAGATATATATGTTCAGAGATCATATGAGCGGCAATCACTTCAATATGTTCACCTCAGGTCACGGTACACTATTCGTACGCAATGACGCCAAAATGTTTAGATTTTGCAGATCCAAATGCCAAAAGCATTTTAAAGCGAAACATAATCCTCGTAAAACGAAATGGACTAAAGCATATCGTAAAGCAGCTGGCAAAGAGATGACCATGGACACGACATTTGCCTTTGAAAAGAGGCGTAATTGTCCACAACGTTATGACAGGGACTTGGTCGTCAAAACAGTGCAAGCTATGAAAACTATAGATCGCATAAAAGAAGCCAGAAAAGAACGCTTTTATAAACAGCGTATGGCAAAAGCGCATGCTAGAGAAATACCATTGGCAAGACGCCAGATAATGAAACATAAAACATTACTTCACGGTCCTGAAATACCTAGACGTAATAAGATGATAGATATTGAAGAGGAAGAAGAAGAAAAAATTCCATCTTTAAGCGCACAATTGCAACATAAGGAAGAAGAATTACGTGATATTGAAATGTCCAATAAAAAGGAATCAAGTAAAGTTTTTTTGAAAAAAAAAAAAATGGTTAAATAAAATATCCATTTTATATCCCCATATATTGTAACTGCATTCTTAATTGATTTGTTTCATTTATAAATTTTTTATAATCAAATTCTTTTGGAAATTCATTAAATTGTTTAACCCATTTAAATAAATTGATATCTTGGTAAAATGCCATTATATATTTTAATATAAATTTATTTTCATTATAATTTAATAAATTGGAATTAATTATGTCACAACGTAAATATCCAATACCTGTTTCTTCAAATAAATCATCAAATATAGATAATATCGCAATTGGTTTAATTAAATTATTATGATTTTTAAATGATTCGAGCGTTGTTATAAGTCCTGGTGATTTATTTTGGAATTGTATATATAAATTATTATAACAATTTTCTCCTACAATATCTTTATTTATGGGTATTATAAAATGAGGTGAATTTTTTATACTAAGAAAAAAAAAAAAAAAAAAAAAAAACTTACTTATTTTGAAAATATTTGAAAGATTGATTATTTAAAATATCAACAGTTAAATTTTTTTTTAATTTAAAATGCTCTTTCCAATAATTAATTTGTTGATTATATGATAGTTTACGAAATAATTGTAATTTTACAACTTCATCTAATCTTTTAGGTATAGGTAAAGTAAAATTATTCATCATTTATAATAGACCTATTGATTAATTCTAATAAACTATTCCGACTATATTTATTTAATAATATTTCTATGTTTGTTCGTCCGCGCCAAGCTGTTATCTAGAAAAAAAAAATTTTTTTAATTTAATTAAACTTACAGGTATAGATTGTTTATTTACTTTACATACTAATAAACATGGCATATTTGGAATTAAATTTATTATTGAATCTTCAATATTATTCAAACTATGACGGTAATTATTTTCACTTATAATATCATTATTTTTTAAAATATTATTTTCAATAATATCATTTTTTATTAAATCCTTTTTATTTATATCTTCTTTTTTATTTATATCTTCTTCAATAATATTATTTTTTATTGGATGATCATATTTTGATGGCATCAAAAGATCTTGTAATGTTTTAATATTTATTATGGCAATCCGATCAGAAGATTCTTTTTATAATAAATTTATAAAAATAAAATTACTTACTTAAATTATGTAAACCATTTTTAATTAATTTTAATTCGTTAAATATATTAGCACCACAACATGTTATACGTGGATTTACATTATGACGTCCTTCAAAAACTAAACATCCAATATTTAAAATCTAAATAAATAATTATAAAAATAATATTAAATTTTTTTACTTTATAAGGATTTCTAAATACTGCATTACCAATTTTTGATGCTAATTCTGATCCATACCATATCTGAAAAAAATAATATAATATATAAATTATTTACTCTTTTAGGATTTAAAATTGATTCTCCTTTAATAAAGAATTTTCTCCATATATTTTTTTCTGGTATTTTAAATCCATATGGTCCTCCTAAATTTGACCAAACATTTATTTTTTCTTCATCTTTTAATAAATTTAAATTTTTAAAATCAATTTGTTTTTTACGAAAATTATTTTCTTGATTTATATTTTCTATATAATTATTAATTGGTCCAAAATTATCATTATTTTTTTTTAATGATTTTTTTTTAACATTATTATCATTAATATTTTTATTTATAATATTATTATTTATTATTATTTCATTAATGTTTTCATTAATATTTTCATTAATATTTTCATTAATATTTTTATTAATATTTTTATTAATATTTTTATTAATATTTTTATTAATACTAATAACAATATTGTCATCATTATACTTTTTATTATCAGATTTGTTTGATGATTTTGTACTCCAATTTATATTTTTAATTTTTTTAATTACTGCTATAAAAAATCCACCTATAACAAAAATATATTTTTTTTTTTTTTACCTGAATTATTGTGATGTGGCAAAAAACGCATGCATTTTTTTAATTGTAATTTATATATTTCATTTGAATATTCCGGAAATAAACTTTTAACAATACAACTATTATTAGATGAGGTTTCAACAAAATTTAAAATCTGATCATTATCATATGGGACATACCCTTTAAAAAAAATTAAATTTTATTTAACTTACAATTTTTTAATCCACAAGATCTTTTTAATGTTGGTAATTCATTTGATATGTCACATAATTCTATTGCGTCTTTACTATTATGCTAGTGGAAATTTAATATAAAAAATTAGAGAATACTATTTCAATAAAAAAAATATTCTATTCAAATTATATTTAAAGAATAATAAATATTTAAAAAGAATTACTCACTAATGCTGCATTTATAACGGCTTCATTTTCTAATGGATTGAAACTACATGTACTATATACAATAATTCCGCCAATTTCACATAATTCTAATGCTCTAAAAATAACAATATTAAGCAATACCTGCGCAGAATATTTAATTGAAGACGATGCAAAGAAATTGCACGATTAACATCCCAATCTTTCCATAAATTACGTGATTTTCGCAAGGTACCATCTCCACTACAAGGAACATCACAAAGAATTGATGTATAACACAATGGTTCTGAATCAATCTTTTCTGTATCATAATCTTGAATAAATGCATTTGGAAATAATTGGGAAAAGTGATTGGTTACAAGTAAATGTGGGCTGTCTAAATGACGTAATCGATGAATCAACCTAGAAAACACATATTCTAATATCTACACCACTTACATATGCGCACGTTTTGAACATGCATCATTTGCTACTATGACTCCCCTTGCAGTAGAGGAGGAGGAGGAGAAGGAAGAATCTTCAGTACGTCGTTGATTCATCATCATTTCTAAAAGTTGAGCTGTTTTAGAACCAGGTGCTGCGCACATATCCAGAATTCGCGAATCTTCCTAGCAGAAAAATTTAAGTAATATTGTAAATTACTTTCACAGGTATAAATAACGCAGGAATCATACTGACAGCTTCTTGTCGGAAAATTGTTCCTGCCTCTGACTGCTCAACCAGAAAACGATGAAAATCTCTGAATTAATTCCATAATTTGATCTCTCTTCTGCCGATTACCTTAACGAATCTGTTGACCTTAAAGCAGCTCTTGACACATCAATTTGAAATGCATATCCCGGGAACCAATCGAGCCGCTTAATGACAGTTGGATTTCTGAAAAAAATTTCATTCAACTATGTAATGACCACACCCTATGCGAGCAGCTTCAACGGCAGACAAAACGGAATCCTTGATTAAATTTATTTTAAATTGATGATTAGTTTAGACATACAGTATGAATTGTTCCAACAACAACGCGAAACGTTGTTGGCAGATCTTCCTGTAAAGTCTTGTAGAATAATTCCCATTCATCTAATTAAAATTTTATATGGAACACAAGGACTTGCCTGGAGCTACAATGCCTTGGCGTTTGTAATACGTCTCGAATTGATCATTCCGGCATTCCTGAATCCTTCTTTGTTCATCAGTGTTTGGATTCGTTTCTTGTTGCCATGTGTTTGGGCGTGGCGCCTTCGTCTTCAATCTACGATAGCCACGTCTGGTCATTCCTTATAGGAACAGCAAGGCGACAATATCGCATGTTGCATCTGCAATACCATTCTTTGATATAATTTGCATGTTTGAATCATAAGAAATTATGACTCCTGTATATTTACGATTATTATTTAAAATTTATTTAAATCATAACCATGGCTCGGATTCAAACTCTAATCAGACAACAAACGCATAATTGAATTTAGATATGGGAATAATCAAAGTTGCAACTTTCTTTTGTCTGGCCGTTGCCACAACATTTGTGAATTCTAGCCCGCTCCTCCTAAAAGGTGTAATAAGCGATGGCACATTAGTGCTTGAAAAAGCTGATGCAGAATTTCTCAATTTTATAGAACAGACACTTGATAAAACGGATTCAAATGCAATAGGATCAAGTTTCAGTAAAATTGTTGATGGCATTGCAACAACTCTTGCTAAAACAACGCAAATGACTGCTCCTCTTGGAATGATTGTTGCTCCATTGCAACAAACATTGTTGCTTAATCCAATAAGTCTGTCCGAAGGCCTAATGCAGGATTTAAGCCAAACAGGTCAATCAGTGCTCAAAATTGCATTTGATCCGAAAAGCTTAATTGATTCTGGTACAACAAACTTTTCAAATATCGTTGAGGCTTTAAGTGATATTTCAACTCCAGTAGAAGTTTCAGGTTTACGTGGTGCTTTAAGACAGCAAATCGAGACTCTACCTGAGAACGGTTCAAGTGTACTCAATAATTTAAAGAATGCAATGAGTGTTCCATTTGCAGTTCTTGAGTCTACAGTTGAGAAATCAGGTAATATGATTCGTGAAGCTGTACCGATTGAGTTTGGTCCTTTGTTTCAAGTGGCCCTAACAAACTAATATAGTAGTTAAGAAAATTTTTTTTGAAAGGCATAAAAAGCAGCTAGATAATCTTAGGCGTGTTAGACGACAAATTTCGAATTCTTCAACATAAAAAAAAATATCTGTCAAGGATTCACTTTAATGATACTTATTCTTTTGTATTTCGGACAGCTTCTAGTACCTCTACAAACATTGATTTATCAAACTCATTAAAAAAGAATAGCGGAATACAATTACCCGATGCTGATAAATGTATAGCCGCACATCTGAAAATTTATGAAAAAAAAAATAAAAAAAATAAAAAAAAAAAAAAAACACATACGTATCATGATCAGTAATTCCCGCAGATGTCTCAACTCGTTTAAGTTGGTCTTTTGTTTGGAGGACTGCTTTTACATCTTTTAAGCCTATAGCGCGAACTTTTTTCTGAAAAAAAAAAAAAAAAATGAAAAAATTGAATGACTTACGTCACATGATAAAATAAGAAATTCATGTGCTCGATCAAGTCGTACTTGACAGGCTAGTTTAGTTCTATCCTGATATAATATTCAATTATCAAAAAAAATTTTAAATTTACCTGCAATATGAGATGTACTTCAATACCCTCGTAAAATTTTTGTTTGAATTGATCAATCTATTATTGATGATAATTGAATGTTTATTACGGACCTGTTCGGCGGTATATTTTGAAAAACCTGTTCCTGTTCTCTGACTCAAGTTCACATTTTCGGGTAATGCCGCTACATCCAATTGTGAATCTTTGTCACCCGACCCCCCGCAGCACGAGCTGATGTCGGATCCCATATTCAAATAAAATACTTAGTGGTGAGCAGTGTTTGGACAGTCAAGGCCTGACCTAGAGGTACAGTTTTCTGACCACTCTCTGGTAAATGAACAACGAAACTGATTATTTAAATTCTGATATCATAATATGGCGAGAGAAAGAATTTCCGTGGTTAAAAAAACAAAATAACAAGAAAATATTATACTTAGATCATGCAGGTGCACCTCTTTTTCCCGCATCAATACCAAAAATAACGTGTAATTATTTAAAAAATAATTTACCATTAAATCCTCATTCAAATAAATCAATGGAATCAAAAATAAACTCAATACGTAGTTCATTATTAAGTTTCTTAGGTGGTTCACCAGAAAATTATATACTTGTATATACAAATGGTTGTACAGATGCTTTAAAAGTTTTAGGTGAATTTTACCCATGGACAAAATCTACTTGTTTTGGTTATGCCAAAAATAATCATACTTCTGTAATAGGACTTCGTAAATATGCAGAATCTAAAAATTCATATATATTTAGTTTTAATCCTTGTGAATTATTGAATAATAATATCAATAATATAAATAAATTTATAATTAAATGTATTATTGAACAAAACTCAATTAAAAAAAAAAAAAAAATTTATTTTTCTTCATTAATTCTTGCATTTACAGCAGAGTCAAATTTTGATGGTCTTCGTTTGAATTTTCAAAAATTAAATAAATTAAAAAAGAGTATAAATAATTGTAAATTAATTTTAGATATAACAAAATATTGTGGATGTCACAGAATAAATTTAGATGAAATTCAAGCTGATTATTTTGTGCTTTCAACTTATAAATTATTTGGTTATCCAACTGGATTAGGTGCATTAATATGTCGTCTTTCAGAAGCAACTCAGTTATCTGGTAATTTTTTTTTTTTTAAAAAAAATCAGCTGAAGCTGACAATAATTATTTTGGAGGTGGCTCAGTAGATTCTTATTCTGTTGAATCTAACTTTTGTAAGCGAGTAAGATTCTCATAATTAAATTTAAATATATAGAAAAATATTCTCCATGAATCTTTAGAATCTGGTACTCCCAATTTTCATGTAAGAAAGATTTAAAAAAAAAAAAAAATTAATTTTTTAAGGCTATCTTAGCATTACCAATAGCCATGAATTTATCTTTTGATGTTAAAGGTGAATTTAATTTAAATAATGTTACAACACCCGACCCAAACAAAGCTAGAAATTTCATTTCCCGCCTAAACTCTCATATAAATAAATCAAAAGAATTTTTATTGACACAACTAAAATCATTGACTCATGCATCAGGTTATATAGATAAAGATCAAAAATTTTTTCAGGTATACCCTGCATTAAATTATTGGGAAAATACGACACTGATTTTCGACAATTATCGGGTCCCACAATAACCTTTCTTTTACTGGATAGACTGGGACAGCCATTACCTCCATATCCTATAATTCGTCAATTAGCGGAAAATCATAATGTATACATTCGTACTGGTTGTTTTTGCAATGTGGGGAGTTGCATGTCAGCATTAAATTTGAGTGATTCTGACATACGAGAAATGTTTGATGAAGGTATTTTTCAATTTTTATATTTTGGAAGATAGGACGTCGATGTGATGATAATTTGGGACTTTTTCGGAATCGTCCAACAGGAGCTATAAGAATAAGCATGGGTGGTTATGTAATATATGAAGATATTGATGATATCGTTGATTTTCTCAAAAATATCATGTCTTTATTTTCATGGTCATTTTCTCATCCTTCTAATAATTGCCTATCCATGAGTCGACATTTAAGATTTCATAATTCTAAAAACCTGATATCAAATAAATTTATTCAAATTAAATCAATTTGCATTTATCCAATCAAAGGTTGTCAAGGTATAAAAATTGACAATTGGATAATAGACTCGAAACGAGAATGTTTATTATGGGACAGAATTGGCAAATTAAGTAGTGTTAGTAATAAAACCTTATCGCGAAATATTTTAATACAATGTACGACATCCATAATTTTCATCCTGTCTGAGATCAATTTAAACGACATAAAACCTGATCAAAATATTATTATTGAATCATTCTTATTAATAACGTCACCCAAAGAATTGCCTATAATAAAATCGCTCGAAAAAATTCCGTTTGAGTTAATATCAATTTTTTTTTCGAAATTCAATTTTATTCAACCGATCAAGATTCCTTCAATAAATATGATCATCAATTCTATCGAAGAAATCTCTCAAATAAGTCATACGGTTAAAATGAATAATAATGAGTCAAAAATTTTTTTTATGGAGTCCCAAATTTGGGAAAAGATTAAATATAATTTTAATGATAAATTTAAAGAATTTAATCTTTCTTTCATTGAGGAAAATTCAAATAAATTATTCAATACTGCTGGTGTAATGATAGTCAATGATGAGTCCTTAATGAAAATTGAAAATACATTAAATTTAAAATTAGGATTTGAGCGGTAAAAAATTTTTTTTTTTTTTTTTTTTTTTAGGTTCAGACCCAATTTGATAATCAGTGGACTTAAAGCCAATGACGAATATAAGCTGAAAAATGTAGGATTATCATAATCACAATTATTTTCTGAAGTTATATTTTGTACATCCATTTTCGGGAGTTATAAATTGGAGTGCTCATGTATTAGGTCCATGTAAACGTTGTGCAGCTATTAATGTTGCACCGGAAGAATCAATAAGGCCCATTTTTCCTGCTTTAGAAACAGCTGCAAGAGCTGAAGGTCTAAAGGGATCTCAATTTGGGGTTCTTGCTTCTATTGATGCTTCATCATTTCAAGACGATCGTTATTTTAAAATATTATCGGGACAAGATATTATTCAAACAAATTACGCGTTGAGATAATTATTTTTTTTTACAGTTAACATGCATGCAAACTGCACAACACGACACTAACAGAAAGACCATAAGAGTAACACCTTTTTTTGGAAGCTGCTAATTCCATGATGAACACAAATTGTTCAAATTTATCGATGCAAAATGGAGATAGCCAACATGCTACTTTTCATAGCACAGGTAATGACACAACAACATCATATGAACAAAGTCGACGACAAATTTCCTCGGTCATTATTTCCGAAGAACTTCTTGAGCCACCACCTAATCCTGCTCCCATAGTCTATGTTGAAGTAAGCGTATATTGAAAAAAAAGTTTTAAAAAAGTGTTAAAGAAAAAAAAGAGATAAATTAATAAATCTTCAGGTTCCACTTATTGAAGAAATAATTCGAACAGTACCGGTCAGACAAATTGTCGAAGTGGAGAAAGTAGTACCAAGATACGATTATGTCTACAATGATAAAATTGTTGAGATTCCACAAATTCAATATGTCGACAGAGTTATTGAGCGGGAAGTTGTTCAAGAAGTGATTCGTAATGTTATTAACAAGCAAATAATCGATAGGCCTCTCGAGACTGTTAGAAGCATACCTAAGGTGGAATATGTAATAAATGAGAAAATCGTTAATGTTCCCGGCGAAATCATTGAAATTCCAAGACTTTATGATGTCGAGAAACGTGTAGACGTGGCTAAGCGTGTTGATAAGGAGGTACCTGTTGTTGTTGCTCAAGTAATCAATCCTGTCATTACTGAGTCGCAAGATGTAATTGATGTCGATATTTACGAATACATACCCCGGGTTATTCCAGTTGAAGTTCATGTTGCTAAACCGGTTGCCTCTCATTTAATCGCTGTAGGAGCCACTGATCATCTCCACAGAAAAGTTGTAGTTCCCGCAGCTCAATTCAACACAATTTTGAAATCACTAAACAGCCATCTCTCGCAAAACGAGCAAATGCATTTGCCTTATATCAAAGAATCGAACAACAATATTCCGTTTTTGGCGGCACATGAAACACCTGGAATCGTTTATCCAGTTCAAAATGCCTATATTCGGGAATCGAACGACCCTCATGCAGCGCCTCATCTTAAAGCAGACCACACATCTCAATATGCCTATCCTCCTAATTCTCCTCAATGTATGGGCGGCGTGAATTCTACTTCGACGTCAAAAATCTCGAAAGGTGGTGCTATGCCGCAATCTGACTACCCCTTGACCTATGACATCGCTGCTGATAACAGAGGTCAAACAGTCGACGAGCATGATTCTTTTGCACACACCACTTGTCGATCTGCGGCGTCACAGCAAAATTCAATAAAAGCGTCGAAAATGAGTTATTCTGGCACGTTTAGAAAACGAAATGTGTGCAATTGTTAAAAGAATAGCAGTATTTCTTTTTTTTTGTGTTTTATGAGATACCGAACAGATAAAGACATATCAAATAGAACTTAATATCTAAAAAGCGCATTCTTATGTTCAAGGAGAAAGGCGTACAGACTGTTCAATTCAAGTAGTTGAAGCAAACGTGCTTACTGTCCTCATTAAATTTAATAATGTCTATTCGTCTTTGCTTGTAAACAAACAAGCATATAAAATGATGCAAAAATAAAAATTAATTAGACTGTCTAGGCATGAAAAGAAATCTGTAAAAGCCCTGTGGCGTCGTTACAAAGTTTCGCGCTTAACATTGACATGCGTTACGTTTTTTAATCATGCTATAAGGAGACATCTTTGTTGCAATAATGGAAGTGTGTTCAGATTCTTGGGATTTTACCGAAGGACGGACAACAGATTCTAGCTCGCTAGATTGTGCCTCACGAGTCTTATCATTAGTGAAAGCATATGTGGCGGCAGTCTGCGATAAGAGCAATTGCTGCTCCGTTAATGATTGTGATGTTGACATCCGGGTTATGTTGACCTGTTGAGGAACTGACGTATCAATGCTATTATTTGCGGTTGCTGCCGTTTCTTGCGTATCACCAATGCTCGAAGTTTCAGTTGGAATGATTGTAAGTGTATTGTTGCCTGGTGAAACAGAGGTTGACTTCAATCTTTCTTGCGTCACGGTTGTTTGATGGTAGGTGTGTATATTTTTCTCATCAACATGACTCATTGACCTCACTCGATGCTCTTCTTGAGAAACAGCTCCTACAGCTCTCGAATTGATAATATGAACACCATGAATCGGGTAGACTACTCCAGGTGTCTCATGCGCTCCCAAGAACGGTATATTATTATTATACTCTTTCATGTATGGCAATCGCATTAGCTCATGTTGCGATAAATGTCGATTCAAAGATCTCAGAATGGTATTGAATTGAGCGGCAGGAACTGTGACCGCCTTGTGAACATGTTCAGTGGCCCCCACAGCGACCAAGTGAGAGCTAACAGGTTTTGCAACGTGAACCTCAACTGGGATGACTCGCGGTACATATTCATAAATATCAACATCGATAACATTCTGTGACTCTGTAATCATTGGATTTATAATTTGGGCAACAACGACTGGTATCTCTTTATCAATTCGCTTAGCTACTTCTACCCTTTTTTCAACATCATAAGGTCTTGGTATTTCAATTATCTCACCAGGAATGTTAACAACTTTTTCATGCTGAACATACTCAATTTTAGGTATTGTTCTCACAACTTCTCGGGGTCTATCGATAATTTGTTTTGTTCCAACACTACGAATAACCTCTCGTACAATCTCACGCTCTATTGCCCTATCTACATATTGAATTTGTAATACTTCTTTTATTTTGTCGTTATATTCGTATTCATATTTTGGTACAACCTTTTCTACTTCTACTATACGTTTCACTGGAACCGTACGAATTCTTTCTTCGATAACAGGAACCTGTGATTTTGGCTAATTGTAATTTTTGAATGAGCTTACTTCAACATAAACAACAGGTGCTAAATCTGGAGGTGGTGCTAGTAACTGCTCAGAAATAATAACTGAAGAAATTTGACGCCGGCTTTGTTCATAAGAACTTAAAGTTTCATTGCCATGATTATGATTATTATTAATATTATTATTATTATTACTATTATTATTATTATTACTATTATTATTATTATTTAAAATTTGTTGTTGAACATCACAAAAAGGGGAATTAGAATATATGGATTTAAAGACTGCCATATTTTATTCTAATTACCTTTAATTAAAAAACTGATTGATTTTTTGGGAAATTATATAAAATTCTTATTTTTGAAGAAGGACCTATGGCATGTAGATGAGTAGTTAGTATAATTTCAACTGTTCTCAACATCTTTACAATCTATGAAGGATATGAAAAAAATATTTAGAAAAATAGTTAAAACAAAAATAGGATCATTGCTCATAAAAAATAAAAAAATTAGAAAAATAAGCGATTAAT
This sequence comes from Ichneumoninae sp. B BG-2022a, assembly GCA_030522725.1. NCBI lineage: Eukaryota > Metazoa > Arthropoda > Insecta > Hymenoptera > Ichneumonidae > Ichneumoninae sp. B BG-2022a. The sequence goes on from JAPYZD010000022.1 coordinate 55,788, forward strand.
TCAGCTGAACGCACGGGTTATTTCTTCGAGTGATTTCCCCGAGAAGTCCGGTATAAAATAATATGTAAAAATTATAGCAAAGAAATTAGTTGTGGCATATAGTAAAAAAACACCTGATATTTCATTTATAATTTAATTATAATAATACTAAGCATGATCATAATAATAGTTTTAGAATAATTATAAATATAATAATATGTGTGAATCTAATGATAATAATTATAACAGTGACAAATTAATATAAAATTAAATATGATAATATTAAAAGAAATAATTATAAAAGTGTTATTAAGAATGAGATATTTTTATGTAATAGTGATGATGAAATAGAAAATAATTAGAAGAAATAAAACAATAAATGAAAATCTATTAATAATAATAAACACAATGAAAATAATATTAATAATTGTAAATTTAATCATAACAAATGTAATTGAATTAGAAAAAAAACAAATAAATATAATGAAAGTAAAATAAATAATAAATAATATTGTAATATTTTTTATCACAAAAATAATAAATAGGATAATAATGCTTTTATTTTTTGATTTAAATAATTGTGAAGAAAATAATAGTGAATAAAGTAAGAAGAATAATGGTTTAAATAATAAGGAGAATAATGATAATAATAATAATAATAATGATTATAGTATTATTAACATTGAATATATAAATTATAAGAATAACCACTGTAATATCTAATTATAAAATACTAATAATAAATAAATGGAACATGAATAAAATAATTATTATTAATAAAGTAACTATAATTATAGTAATAAAGATAAATATTATAATAATGGTTATTAATATAATAGTTGTTATGTAACCTCACCAGGTATTGATATTGCTTGCATAAGACTTTCTAAAGTTGATTGAGTTATAAAAGCTAGAATCCAAAACCAAGTAATGGTAAATCCCATACCCCTCCCTCGAACACTGCTTGGTAGAACCTAATAAAAATTACAAAAAAAAAATATTTTAATTTACTTCACTTGCTACAACAAACATTAATCCCGCCCATGATATATTTTGGCAGAACATATATGCTATCATTGCAATAACTACTGCACTAGAAGTTAAAGTACTTGGTGCGGTTTCAGCTGGTAACGAGAAAGCCAACTAATAAAAAAAACTTTTTTTTTTTTTTTTTCGCTTACAGCAAAAAGTAAGTGACATATAAATGTCCCAATTGATCCAATCATGAGAAATCGTTTTCTACCGACGTATTCAACGCAGGAAATTACAATTATGATACCAACAAGCTGAAATATCATGTGAATATAGATCATTCTAGAATTACCTTAGCTAAACCTATACCCATGCCAGGAAGAAGTGGACTGGACAATCCTGCTAAATTGAATAGCTCAGTAGAATAGTATAAAACTGCTGTACTAGCTGTAAGATTTTGACAAGTTGCGCAGCCTAAAGCCACTAACAATTGGCAATAATGCTCTTTGTAAATCCCTATCGCATTAGCACAGCAAGACGTAGCACGGTCACGTAGTGGTAAAATAGGTGCTGTAGAACTAGTGCCTGCCGATGTCAGAGTTTGTAATGTTCTTAAATCTCTATGATATAGCCATGAATTTTGATTATCAGGCGATAAAGGCGCTGCAACACATTCTTCTTTCATACGAGACATCGTTTCGTACACGTAACGCTCTTTGCCGGCTCGAATTGACCGCTTGCGCTCAAATCGCTTCATCCGCAGCTGCTCGCGCTTTTTTTCCCGCTTTGTACTTTCAGACTCTGATTGAAGCTCTACTTGAACCTCATGCTTTGGTTCATCAGATGCGACAGGCAACCCCTCAATTCGCCGTAAAGCCCGTTCTGCGTGAAGTATCTCTTGATGTCGAATAAGCCATCGTGGAGATTCAGGCAACAGAAACACGCCACATAGCTGCACTGCAGCCACAATGCCAGCCCCTATCAATAACCACCTCCATTCCAGATTATCTTGGCCTGTGACGGCCACTATTGAATAGGAAAGCAAGCACCCTACACACTGAGCAACCTCTTGACATGATACGAGCTGACCTCGTCTATGATCAGGACTAATTTCAGATACATATGTGCTAAATATAACAAATCCTGTCCCAATACCAAGGCCTAAAACAAATCTCCCAAAAAGTAATATTTTAAACTGCTGACCCAAGCCCATTGTAAATGTTCCGATCACTATCAAGGCATCACTTAATCCCAACGTCAATTTACGACCAGCTGCATCAGCCGTGAAGCCAGCTAAGAAGCTACCAATGGCAGCACCCGGAGACACCATGGCCACAAATAACTCCTTCGGAAGACAGCTGTGGAATGCAACATCTGTTTCTACGAGTGACCGTCGACTTGTTGCAGGAGATGCGAATGCACAGGGACGCTGAGATAGGCGGCGACGACGAGAGGGCACGATACTTTTCGGCTTTACTGAAAAATCTTTCGCCGGCGTTAAGAGGGAAGCTTCGGTAAAGTTAAGCAGTTGTTGCGCGGGACACAACTGAAATTCATCACTTATTGGCTGTAAGACGACAGCAATGACGCAAAGATCGTAGCCCATCAATAAGCCAGACATTGCGGAGAATAAGATTATCATAAGCATCAAGAGAGACAATGGGTGGGAGCTCGCAGGAAGGTTAAGTCCTTCCCCACATTTTTCCTCATTAAGTTGCGGGTCTGGCGGTTTTAAATTATTGGTGATAGCTCCTGTATTATCGGCGCCAATTATATCTGGCAAATTTTGAGGTAACAATATGATATTATAAGCTCCCGAGCTCGAGGATGCCTCTGACGCAACGTTTGCATCTTCAGATTGGTCGGCGCTGGTGGCGGCAGGCACTTTTTGCAAGCTGCTTCCATAGCCAAGGTAGTGTCTATCAATATCAGCTTGAAGAATCATCCTTAAGCTTGAGGTACTTCAAACTTCCGTTGGCGTGCATCAATATGAATGTATATCGCGTACAGTTGCCGTCCGTTATTGTTGCTTGTGGTTTGCATCTGCATGTTTGTTGTGGGACCTCGCACCACGTTAATAAGTTTTGATATTCATAATTTGCATGTATTCAACCCCGAAGCTATGTAGTATTAGATAAGCGATATCATAACTGCCATACTTACGCGATTCTATATTTCCTCTCCAGCGCTTTTATTTGAATAAAGTTTGGAATATTTATTGTAATTGGCTGCGAAATAAATTTGAAGTTCTATAAAGAATTGCGCCCATGCATAGTTTCCGCACTTTCAAACGAATTTAAGTTCGTAGATATATATTACAACTTCTGACGCGTCAAACTAGTTTATAAAAAAAAATTCATGTTGTCCTTGTTAGCACTCGATTAAATTTATAAACAAACTTAAGTCGATTAAGGACTGTTCAGATGACAAGTCGTTCAACTGGCGAAACCTATAGCAGTTTCGCCGCTTTGACACCGTCGACAAATTACGCGCTGCTGCTATTCGTCTGCTTCTAAAGAACCGCTAGAACTAAAAGAGAATTACATTCAGACAACTTTGAATCTTACCGCATTTGCTTAAGAACTCTAAATTCATCATAATGCGCTCGACGCCGGGCTTCGAATCGAGCATGTTTTGCTTCTCGCGAAACTTCCTCTCCCGCTCCTTCTTGACTGTCATCAGATAACTCGTGCTACTAAAGTCAGCACTAGCACTTAACCTTACCATTGCGATTTCTTCTAAACGCTCTCGCAATATATCAGCAGGGACCAATGAGTCTGGTGGTACGGGTGTATCGAGCGACATTGGTGGTGGTTCATCCTGCATGCTCTTTGATATGATATACAATTAAAAATTGTTGCTTGCTGACCGGTTCTTGAGGTAGATAGTAAGGCGTATTGGGCTCATCAATTTTCATTCGAGTACCTCTTAGCTTATCGTGTTCAGCTATGACTTTTTCATCCCACTTGATGGCTCCGCTGAGATTGAGATTTAAGAGAAGACGTTCGCATTTTCATAGCTTTTGTCTGTTTCAATTTTTGTCTTACTCGCACTGGGGGGCCTTAGGAGAAAACTCTGCAAAAATTGCGAACGCAGGCGAGGGATTTTTCAAAATCCCATGCGACCCCGGTGGCGCCTTCATATATTGCACAGCTGGGCTAGCCCGGCGCAACCTGTCCCTTTTAGCTGGGCGACTGCTGGCTCGGTCCTGATCTGATCTAGCCATGAAACGGAAGCGGTCTCTTGCCGAAGTCGACTCTACTTCAGAAACTTTATTTGATGCCACAGGGACCTATTGCCGTTTTATCTCGAGAAGAACTGCAGGGGCTGAGGTACAAACAAAATTTTCTGAGCTTTTTTTCGTAGGCATTAGCAATAACTCCTGACGGCACATGGCTTGCCGTAGGGCGTTCAAACGGTGTCATCGACATCTATGATGTTCGAGGAAATCTTCTAATTTTAGTATGTCTGAGAGAAAAATACTAGGATTGCAGAGTCTTCCCGGATCTAGCGACAGATGTATACGGTCTGTTCTATTTGAGAAAAAAACGGAAGCTCAGAATAATGGTCTGTTTGACTACAGGCTGTTTGCCACAGGTAAAGTGACCGAGGCTTAAAATTTCTCAGGCCTACATGGAGTTATCGCTGAATGGGATTTGGTTACACAAAGTATTCGCGTAAATTGTGCATGCGTGACTTAACTCCTGACTTTCAGTATCAGTGCCCTTCTTATGGTGGAGCAATATTTGGAGCAGATAAAAACTCCCGATTAGGCTTCCTAGCCGTAGCAACAGACGACGGGTGCCCTCGTCTCTATAAAATTCACACGGAAATTAGTCAGCGCTCAGACAGCAGCGATAGTAGCGATGAAGAAAATGATACAGTAACTTTAAAACCTAAGACTCAAACAAAGAAACCAGAAGTTTGTTTAAATGAATGTCTCGAATATTGGAAAAGTTTGACAAAGCATAGCAGTAAGTCTTAAAGTAATCGACGACTAATGATATAGGCCGGCTTTTGTCAATATGTTTATACGATGAGAATACCATGTTGGGGGGGTCGGGTGATTCAAAAATCTTAAAATGGAATTTGAAGACAGGTCAGGTGGAGGAGAAATTAACGGTCGACAAGACTGCAAAAGAAACTCTAGTCTGGTCTCTAGCTGCATTATCAAAGTACGGACTTTTTGCTAGCGGAGATTCACTGGGAAACGTCTGTTTATGGGATACACAAACATGTACTGTAATATCAACATTTAAGGCTGTAAGTTAGATTATAATATGCAAACGACTATTAGCATGAGGCTGCTGTTACAACATTATCCGCTTGTCCAAGCACATCCTCCCTTCTTTTTAGTGGGGGTAGTGATGGTAGAGTTTGCAGTTATAGTCCAACCACCGAAACCCTAGTAAGTCTTGCCGCCGCTGCCATCATAACAACACTGTGTCAACAAATAATCACAACAGACATCTCAGTGGACACAAACAAGCTCTCGTCACCCTCATCCGTCAGACGTGAGAGCCGTATTAACTTCAGTGACTGGTGGTGTTGTCACTGCTGCTTCCGACGGAAATATACGTATATTACTAGAATTAGGAAGGGGACTTGCATCTGCTTCAAGTATAACCTTACCATTGGCTAGTCCTATAGCTACTGGTCAATGGATAGAAGTAGCTCCAGCTTTAAAATTAGTAATGGCATTATTTCCAACATATGTTGAGTTATGGTATTTAGTAAAGTCAGCAATAAAAATAGCAGTTGTTGAACTTGATGATTGCGGTCCAACACAGCATATAAGGTGTGCAACACTAAGTTCAGACGGAAAATTATTAGCATTATCAAATGATACTGGTACTCGTTTATTTTCGATTAATTTAGAAGAGTTAGAAATTCAACCGTTTGAATTTAAACGTATAAGAAAAATAGTCTGTACAGCATTAAAATTTATTCAAATTGGTGATCAACATGAATTTTTAATAACAGCTTCAAATAATAAAAATGATTATGGCATGCTGGCACTTTGGGATTTAAAAAAAAAAAAGCCTATTGTTAGATTTAATGATATAGAAGAAGGTATGTTTAAAACAAAAATTTAATGATATTTTTAATTTTAGCAATTCAAAATATTCAAGTGTCATCGGATATGCAATGGATTGCAATTAGATCATTTTTGGGACAACTTTCTTTATATTCACTTGACAGATCACAAGTACGTTTAAAAAAAAAAAATTTTTTTTTAAATTTTTTAAAAATTTTTTTTATCACAGAAAGTGGCACAGTTTTCAAGATTTCCCATTCTAAAAAAAAATTTTGAAGAAGAAGATGAGAGTAATATACCATCAATGTCTATGATAGGTCCAATGGCCTTCAGTAAAGATAACAAATATATAGCATTTAGTAGAATGAAGCCAGATTATTTCATTATTTATGAAATAGCAACACAAACATTATTAAAATCTACAAGAAAAAGTAATATATGTAAAGTAAGTTTTATTATTTTTTCAAAATTTTTTTAAAGTTTTCAGGATTAATAAAAACAGATGATGGAAATGTTGGTGAATTATTATGGTTATCTGGACCTCAAGAATTTACGACATTATTATTACGTACAACAAATACATTAATTACAACAAAGATTTTATTAAAATCATTAAAAAAATTATCTATGAAATCATTACAAGAAGAAGAAGAAGAAGAAGAAAATCAAATTGAGATTATAAATTCAAAAATTCATAGATTAAAAAAAGAAAATTATAAAGAAAATGAAGAATTATTGAAAGTATGCATAATGACTAATGATAAATTACAAATTATGGGATTTATACAACCAATATTAAGCCCTGATAATGAACTACCTCCTGTTTTTAGAAGAAAAAAATATGGAACATAATTTTTAATAGTCATCCTGTCCCTAAAAGTTACAAACATTTAAGGTTTCATGAAAAAAAAATTAGAAAAAAAAAAACGTACAATAAATAATGATGATGTTGAATCAAAAAATAAAGAGATTGTATCTAACTTAATTATAAAAAAAGCTAAAACTCATAAAGGAAGAAAAATTTTACAATCTCGTGAACCTCAAATTAATGAAGAACCCAAAGTAATAAAATAACTAATAGAATTATTTTTAGATTTGTGTATTTATCCGTTCTACTAAGATGCAACAAGATGCACAAAATTTAATGAGCGATTTAGTAAGAATTTAAATTTAGTTATATTTTTTTTATAAAAATTTCTTATTTTTTTATTTGAAATTATTAGTCTATTATACGGAAACCTTTTTCGTTAAATATTGGAAAAAAACAAGAAGCTATAGATCCTCAAAGAGATACAGAATCATTAGAAATTCTAACTCATAAAAATCAAGGTACACTATTTTGTTATTGGTAAGTTTAAAAAAAAAAAAATTTTTTTTTTTTAATAGTTCAACTAATAAACAACGTATATGTCGTTTATTTTTCGGACGTTTATTTGAACTTACACTTTTGGATTTATATGAAGTATTTATACAAGATTATAAAGGATTAGAAAAATTTGCGGTAAAAAATTATCAAATTTTTTATAATTTTTTTTTTAGAAAAAAGAACAACCTATTTTAGGTTCAAAACCATTAGTAATTGCACAAGGTTCTGAATTTGAATCTGATGAATTAATGAAATATTTTAGAAATTATTTACTTGATTTTTTTAGTTATGGAAAAGCAAAAAAAATATTATTAAAAGGGTAATTTTAAATTTTTATTTTTTTTATTAAAAAAAAAATTTTTATATTATTATTTATAATTAATTTATTATTGTTTATATGTATTATTAATTATATTTTTTTTTTTTTTTTATTATTCATTTATGATGATTTTAGATTTGATTCTTTAATAACATTGACAGCAATACCTGCTGGAGAAAATAATGTTAATTTACCAATTATAACAAATGGTAGACCTAAAATACTATTTCGTCGATATAAAATAAATCAGAAACAAATAATCGGAAAGGTAAAGAAAAAATAATTTGATTTTTTGAAAATTCTATTTAGACTACTCCTGATATTTCACTTGAAGAAATTGGACCTTCATTTACAATGATTATTGGATTCTCAAAATTACCTGAACGTGATGCGTAAGTTTAAAATAAATATAATAATTATTTTAATAATCATTCAAATCATATTAATGAAATAAGTAATAAAATCATAAGTCAAATTAATAATTTTTATTCCGGATCAAATTAATAATATATAATTAAATTAATTGTCTAATAATCAATTAAATTTATGATTAAATATTAAATAAGATTGATTTAATAATTTATATATAAATTTATAATAAAATAATATTTTTTTTTTTTTTTAATTTGTTTTTGTTTTAATTATGCAGATGGAAAGCTGCAATAAAAATACCGAAAGAACTCAAAATAACAAAAGTGAAAAATGTTAAAAAAAGTAAGTTAAAAAAAATATATAATTTTTTAAAGGTAATATGGGTGATACTTTGGGACGTGTACATGTTGGGACAACAGATTTCCGCAAATTACATACACCGCATTTTCATTAATTTTCAAACTCGTCTTCGTTTTCTTGTTCGTGGTGGTTTACATTTAGGTAATCGTGGTATATATAATAAGGACTTAATTGTAACAGATTTTGAGATACCTTTTAAAACTAATGAAACTTTGAGCCCATAACGAAAAACAACATCGACATATTTTATTCCCAAACGACGACATTTTGATCCAAATGAGCGTCCAATCTCAAAAGCAGTTTTATTAGTTTTTCTTTCTTTTCCTCGTATACCTATACTACCAGCATAACTACGAAATATTGTACGTTTAACATTCCAAAGATCACTTTCTTCTCCTGGGCGTCTTCTTACTGTCATTAATTGAATATGTACATTATTTTTTGATGTAGTAATAGTTACACGAAAATTATCTGTTGGATGTATAAATAGATTAAATCTGTCCCTTTGTACATTATGAAATGAAGGAAATCCCTGAGTCTCTGTAAAAAAAAAAAAAAAAAAAAAATAAAACTAACTTGCTAATTTTCGTAAACCAGCATTTGCTCTATAAAATAATTCCTCAGTTGGTATTTTTTGTATTTCAGTAGCTCTTTTTTCAGCTAATCTTAATTGATTTTTTTTTTTGCCTTCTGATAATCGTTGTCTTCGAGCAAATAACTTTCCAGTAGGATCTATTGGATATCCTCGACATGTTGCAAATTGACGATATAAAATAATTACAGGTCTATTCATTTTAATAAATATTATATTTAAAAAAAAACAACAAAGATAAAATTCCAAAGATAAAAATTTTTGGAAATGTTTATTTTAAAAATACAAAAATAAATTATTAAATTTTTAATACAAAATATATTATATGAATGAATTATAACAAGAATACTGCACTATATTTTTTTTTTACAATGTAATGATTTCAGAAAAAGCTGTAAAAATTTTAAAATATTGAAAAATTTTTAAATTATTGAAAATATAATCAGTTATTTAATTTTGAAATTAAAAAAGGCCATAAAATAAAATAGGTGTAATATTATTTGAATGATGTTTTAAGATGAAAAATTATTAAATAATTTTTAAGAAAATTTAAAAAAAAACCATTTATTATTAAACAATTTATATACAAATTTTTATATAAAGTAAAAAACTTGTATGTAAATTTTTAAATACAAATTTTGATATGATTTTATTTTATTGAAAAAATTTTTTTTTAAATATAGTGATACGCAAAGGCCTTTGTTTATAATTAAGGATATGACCTATTCACCTGAAGATGATGATGCAATTAATATAACAGCGGCTTTACAATTTTTAACAAGTTTAAGTCAACAATCTTCTTGTAATTCTAATTTAATAAAACAAAATGATGATATTTATTCGTTAAAAAAAAAAAATGAAGAATTGTCAATAATATTAGAAAAAAAAGAATCTAATAATTGCTGTTTATATAAAAAAAAAATAATTAAACCTGATAATTTATTAAATGAAAAACGTCGTAAAAAATATGGCACAAGTTATGCAAAATTATTAGTACCAACATCATTAATTAAAAATACATCAGAAGAAAATAATAATGGATTAAAAATTAAACTTGAACCTGTAACGGGAGGTCAAAAGATAAAAGATGCATTAAATCGTCAATTTCTTTCTGTAAGTTAAAAGAGAAAGAAAAACTTTTAGAATAATAATATTCCAAGATCTTTGACAATGTCTAAATTGCGGTAAATTTTTTTTTTTTATTATGAAAATAGAAATTTAAAATTTGATTTATTTAATTTAATTGATCGTATGCCCGGACTCGAACCCTCGACTGTTGCTATGGGTTGGGTCTATTTTGAACGGTAATTTTATTTAAGAATAATCAATTTTTTAGACTTGTAGTATTAGGTGAAGTTCATAAAGCAAATAGAAAACAACAAGCGGCAACATGTTTAATGTTGGCATTTAAATTCAATGAATCTTTGAGATCTAAACATATAAATACTCTATTCCCTGCATTACAAAGCTTAGATAAAGAGGATAATCTTGATGCACGAGCTATATTTCTCGCTGAATTTAATGTATTTGCAGCACTTGGTTTTAGTTTACAAGTAAGCGTTTAAAAAGAAAAGGTTTTTATTTAATTAGCTATCAATTCATGACATGACACCACATTTGTTAGAATACTTCCAATCTAAGGTATTATTATTCCTAATATATATAATAAATATATGAAATTACAATTATCAAAAATAATTCTTATTCTTATTGTTATTATTTTGTTATAATTATTCTTATTATTTCTTATATAAATATTAATAGTTATTAGCATAAATATTTATATTATTATTATCATTTATTATTATTATCATTTATTATTATTATATGTTTTTATTATTAATATTTATTATTAATATTTATTAATTAATTTAAATTATTAATTTTTTTTATTAATATTTATTAATTAATTTAAATTATTAATTTTTTTTATTAATATTTATTAATTTTTTTTTTATTAATATTTATTAATTAATTTAAATTATTAATTTTTTTTATTAATATTTATTATTAATTTTTTTTATTAATATTTATTAATTAATTTATTAATTTTTTTTATTAATATTTATTATTAATTTTTATTCTTAATATTTATTATTAATATTTATTATAATTATAAATATGTACGATAAATTTCTTTGGTTCTACAAAATTTTTTTTAGTCACGAACATTTCAAGATGAATATGGGCTTAGTCTACAAGATTTTTTAGATAATGAATTTAATACCCAATAAATACAGTAAATGCTCCTATGAACCTTTTAAATATTTTTCAAAAAAATAATTTAAATAATAATATTGATAATAATATTTTAAATACTGATATTAGGTAATTTGTTTATTTCTTAAATTTAATAGGAAATTAACCACTGAATCATATTTTTTTGAAGAAGTTTCGAAAATAAAAAATATTCAAATACCAGTAAGATAAATTATTATAAATTTATTAACAGACGGGAGATGTTATATTTACACAATTATGCAATATTACCGATGTATCTTGTCCTGCTAAATTTAATGATGATCAAATGAACAGGGGTAAATATTTTTTAAGAAAATTTTTATTTTTCTAAAACAATTTTTTTTTTCAAACAAATATAAAAAAAAAATATATTATATAAATAATTTGCTCTTAAATGTTTGGTATTTATTTTATAATAATCGTTAATTATTTTAAGTACTTTTTTTAAAATAAGAATAATTTATTCTATCTTGAAATGTTGTTTTTTTAGATTCGAGAAATAGAATTCTATTATTAAATTTAAGAGATTCAAAATATAAATTTTTTGCAATTGAATATACATATATAAGAGAATTGAAGTATGCATAAATGAAATATTATTTTTTTAGTTTATCAATCCCTCCTGGCACAAAGATATTGTTAAAATCATATAATGATTATCCAGTAAGATAAAATTATCTTTTTAATTTAAACAGTTAAAAGTTTATAACGGCATTTTATTATTAAAGTCACATAATATTGAAATACTAGGGGGTAAAGTAGAAAGATTATTCAATCAATGGGAAGCACAAATTGAAGTCAAAAAATTACGACAAAGTAAGTTTAATACGACAAAAAAAATTATAGAAAATAAAAATCGTCAAATAATTGAATTTCCGCCAAAATTTATATCATTTGAAATAACAAAAAATACAAAATTCAAAATGAATCCTTCCTTTGTTTCACAACCACATTCTCAAGTATCACAAAAAGAATCAAAAGAAACACCTACCACTAGTTCAAGAATAATTACAGAGAAACCAGCAAATAAACCACAAAGACTTAAAGTCGATCCCAAAACTTTCAATTCTCAGATTATAATTAATAAAAAATCACAAAAAGGAAGAAAAAATAAAAATGATAGAGAAGCTAACGAATATATGATTTCTAGAAAAACAGGTAACCTTTTTTTTTTTTTTAAATTTTTAAAAAATTAATCAGAACAATTTAAATTAAGTGATGCCATTCCAATAGATTCTTTTCCAAATATAATTAATCAATCATTTGAAAACAAATCTATAAATGGATTTTGGGAATCACAAATACCTGAATATCCTTCATTAGATGATCAAAGGGATTTAAAAAATCAAGATAATGGGAGATTTAAAGAAAGACATTGTAATAGACGTGGCAATTTTTAAATGTTTATTTTAAAAAAAATAATTCCCAATAATACTTCAACTTTTATCCTCATATAATTTTATAACAACTTTTTTTTCCTTTTAATCAATTTATAAATTTATAATTTTTTTATCTAATTTAATTAAAATAAAATTGATTGTTAAAATTTTTTGATTTCTGAATTTCTAATTTTTAAGAAATTCTTATAATTTAAATGAAAATAATAATTTTTTGAAAAATTCGTCATTAATAATGCAAATATATCTCTATTATTTAAATCAAATTGATAATAATAATTTTTGAAATTCTAGTATGATTTATTAAAAATTTTTTATTTTTATGTGATTAATTATAATTGAATTGAATTTCATAATTTTTGAAATTTAAATTTTTAATTTTTACAAATTAGTGAGTTGAGGTAATAGATTCTAACAAGTTTAAAACTTCACTATTTTTGAAATTATTTTTATTTAATAATTTAATTGTATTAATAATTTTATCTTTAAATTCTCTAATTTTTTGATCTTTTTCAATATCTAAAGTTGCACATATATTTGCTGATAAAGTAAATATGCGTAGTTGGAAATCTTCTTTATTTATAATATCATCACTTTCTAAAACTTTAAATAAATTATTGACATTACTTATTTCTAAAAAAATTTTACTTATGGAAGGATTTATTGAAAGCATGGCTAAAGAACCTGCTGCTGCATTTTGAGCACGCTCATTTTCTTCTTCACGTAAAAATGCAAATAATAATTGTAATAATATTTTATGTTTTCCAGAGATTATTTGTTCATGAAATGATTCACACATAGCCATGTTACAGATTCCTTCTATTCCAGCAGCACGACATAGTGAATTATCACTCATTGCTAAATCTTGTAAATTGGCCAGACCTTCCGGCAACATTCTTTGTCTCACATTTTCTGATACAGCTGTTAAGTTTGTTATTGCTAAAGCAGCTTCGTATTGATACAATTCATACGAATGTCCCAAAAGATTAATAAGATTGGTCAGAATGTCTAGTTGCTCTTGGTAGCTTAATAGCTGAGGATTTATACTAATACACAGATGTGCTAAACTTTGCCTTATTCTTACAATATCGTTTTCATATGTTACACTTTCTTTTTCAAGCAGTTTTAGTGCTCGTAGTAACGCACTTATAGACCCGGCACCTACTAAAATCCCACGAACACTCTGCTCACGTCCCATCAGACCCAAAGCCTCAGTCGCAAGTGCCATTACGGCAAGACTTGTTGTTTTTGCTTTGCATATGTGTACCAGACAATTGGGTATGCCCATGTGTATCAGTAAAGATGACAACTTATTCGTAGTCTCTTCGTCCCCACGATCAAATGTTGCAAACTTTTCGGGACGACTGTGTTCTGGAAGTTTTTCCATAAATTCACGTAAAGCTTCAAGCTCTTCATCAGACAATTGTGGAGCATCATTCTGGTTGTTTGCTTGTTTGCGAATATTTTCTTTGTCTTTTCTGCTGCGTATCAGATTGCACACTATTGCACAAAAGTAATAAGCGCTCAATGTGTTGGTCGCAATTTTATTTCCGACGACTTCAATTGATTTGAGTAGCTCTCCGCCGTCGTTGTTGAGCAACATTTCCTTGAAGGTTCCATGTAGAGTCAAAAATAAGATCAACTCGAGACTGCTTTGTAACAGCGGCGTAGTTGATTGACAATTTTGCATCGTGTCGCATCGGTCATCATTTACTAATGTTTCGCATTGCGATAAGCAGCTCTTTGCAACGGAGCAGAAGTCGAACTTTTCAAAAATCATGAGCCGCGTTTCCTCTCCATGTACACATAATCGTGCAATAGCCACAGCTGCTATGATACCCGTTTTACCCCCTGATTGACTCGACCTGAATAGGTTAGACAAGTTTTGGTCAGACGTCAGCACAGATATTCGCAGTTCAGGTAGTTCCATGCAGTGCATTAAGACTGTTGCGGCAACAGTTTGGAGCTCAGGATACTCCCTAGTTTTCTTTGATGAAAATTGTATGATTCTGTCGAGAACATTATGCGAAATGACGCAAGTCTTGAAAGCGGATCGATCCGCGAGCCAAAGCAGCGTAAGACATCTAAGTCCAGCCAGAAAATCTTGTAAGTCACATTCTTGGACTAAATAAGGATCAAGTAAATTTTTTGTGAGATCTTCAAGTGATATTTGATCTTCAGGAGCACGATCTTTATCTGCTAATAAAATGAAACAAGCAGTCAGTGCATATTCTGCCTTGATTCGACAACTATTCTCTTCTTCTAAATGTTGCAAAGTAACTTCTAGCAACTTTAATAATGTATGAGATGCTCGAAGTGCCTTGATGCGATTGCCCTTTCTTCTGCGATTATCTGCTTGAACACCAAGTGCCTGTAATCCTGCTTGAACAATATCCTCACTTGTTGAATTAGACGCAGCAAGATAGATTAATTCTGTTACGCAGGTGAGCTCATCAAGTATATATAAGCTTTCCAAGATCTCAAGTATCAGAGTGCTGCAATTTGTTCGCCTTATTTGAATTTCTTGACATGTATCTATAGTTGTGCGGGCGGTTGCTCTTAGATTACACACTCCTGCTTTGATGTATTTATCTAAAAGTTTTGACGCAAAAATAGCGTCAAATTGCTCTTTAATGGAATCTCTGGCTGATTGTATGTCTACATCTACCTTTCGATTTCCTTGGAGTTTGAGATTGAAATTTGCATTTTCTTTGTCTATCGGCTCCCGCACTAAACATAAGAAAAGTGATAGTATTGCTTCGTGAACTCGGAGGCAAGAAAGCGATTCAACTGAAAATTGTAAAACCTCTACGCTCAACCTTATGACGTCTCCTCGTAATATTTGCTTGCGCCCTCCCTGAACTGCAAAAGATCGTAAAGAAGTCAGAGCTTTTTCTAACTTTTCTGAATCTGATATGCCGGCGCGTGCAGCTTCACTCAATAAAGTCAAGGCGTTGCTGTGGGAAGAGTTTATCAGACTTTTCTCCTTCAAGAAATTTTTTTGAAGTCTTTGTACAAGGCTCACCAACTCTTGATTTTCACAGTCGAGTTTAAGTGCCTCTGTCGCAGTATTAAGTGCAGAAGAATGATTCCCAAGTCCTTCATGAGCCAAAGATAAGCGATATTTTGCTTTAATATTCCCTGGGTATTCCTCATGTGCAAGTTTAGCGCTACTGACAGCCTCATTGAAATTTTTCAATTTAATCCAACACGCAGAAATATTTGAATGAAGTAAAGACTTTGTTACATTGTCGGCGGAAGTGCATAAACTTAAAGCCGTTGCATATTTGTCAAGAGCGGCAGTGTACAACTCCGCCTTAAACAATGCACTAGCCTCATCTTTAATTTCAGCGATAGCATCAGCTGTCATGTGGTAATGTTTTGTGGATAGAAACGGTATGAAAACTACTAAGTCTCTTCCAACAATATAAAAAACCGAAAGTTTGACGCAGTGTAAATTTAAAGTTTTTAAAAGAGAATCTCACCAGCGGCATGTTGTTGTATACTTCGTCATTTGTGGTGCTTTAGGCAATAGTTGATTGATCCTGAATGGCTCAGTGTTATCAAATTTAAGCGCTCGCAAGATCTTAGCTGAGCACTCCAGGAGATCAGGATCTTGGTTCTCAACTGCAAAGCTCAAAATATCCCTCAATCTAACATCCCCGGTCTTCATCAGTGGATTTTCATAAATTCCTCGTTCCTGATTATATGCATTTTTAGGCGACTTGTCGGCATCATCAACAAATGCTGATTTAGGCTCCATCATGTTTGCTTGATCCTCTTTCAGAAGAAGTTGAGTCAACGCTTCTACTATCAAGTCTGATTCTTCGTTGTTTTTCGAAAACACTGTTGTTTGTTCTTCATGTTGAGTCAACGCCATTTCGCCATGGTCTTCTGCTATTATGTCCGAGTCATTATCATGAATCATCATAATTCTTGGAGATAATGATGATGGCGATGCTTCTCCACGAAGTGCCTCAGCAAGTTCTGCAGCTGCTTTTGGTTGTGAAGCTAAACGTCCATCAGGTATTCTGAGTTGCGCAAGGCCGTGGGCATGACGACAATGTTTTCCCGCGGGACAAAACCCTATGTGATAATATTTACACAATTTTGTTCGAAAGTAAGCCCCAGTAGCTCGAAGCTCTGACTTATCGTGAGCAAATCTGCATAATGGATCCGCGCAATTATCAACCTGGAAAACAAAAAGCTACGGGACGGTAGATTTTCTTACTGCAGGACATAGTCGAGTACACGATAAATCAGGTCTATTGCGTAGTTCTTCGTCACTATGAGCTGATAATAATAAATAAGTAGTTTATTACTGCACTCTCACCATAATTGCAATCAACTCCCATGACACAGCAACCATTCATATACCAAGGACACATTCGAGTCTTTCGATATTGTACTTTGCGACCTGTTTGATGTAATGCTACTGCAACGGTTTGTGGTGATGTGGAACATCCGATTTTCTCGTTTTCTTGTTCAGAGGCGGTCTTTGTGCTATTACTGTTGCTGCGTTCAAGTTTCAGATGTGAATGTCGGGCTAATGAACTTTTCCTTTTATCACTTGTTCTCGCGTTACAACCGCGCCGAGTTTGGTTGCGCGATCCACTTATTGGCGTCATTGAACAATGTTGGGAAAAGGAGCCCTCGGCGATGCCAATTGGAAGTCTAGGACTCGGTGAAGACCAGAAGCCGTTATCATTATTGTTTCTCGCAGCAGGGGTGGGACTGCCACCCGGAGATGTTTGCGAAGGCTGTCGTTCAAGCCCCGCATCGAGGTGGTGCCAATACCCCGGATCGTCATCGTATCCATTACATACACTTGTACGCTCGAGTGGAAATGGGGAATCGGCACCAAACCTCGAGGCCACGGAAAGTCGTAGCGGTCCATCAGATCCGTGACCAGCTCTGACGGCCGCTAGTTCCGAATCACCACCTGTGGTATCACCAGTCTGCACAGAAAGAGCTGTGATTGAGTTGGTTGCTTGCTTCATAGAATTTGATTTAGATTTGGAAGGGACTTTTTGCGATATGAATTTATCTGCTCGCAGACGAGATTTGTTATTTTTCAATCTATGACGAGAAGATGCTTCCGTAGATATTGATTCGAAGGAGTGTGAACGAGATTTTTTCTCTTTTCTTCGTTTCTTTTGTGAAAGAATTACTGCTTGAGCAGGCGATTCTTGCATCTCTTATATCACGGTCGTTAGCGAGATTTGCAAAACTTTTTTAAAATATAAAGAGAAATGCAAATACTGCGTATGCAGTGGTTAAGCACTTAAAACAAATATATGACCTTTGCCACAAGCGAAGGGGTATTGCCCTCTGAAAACTAGTATACAATAATGCCAACCACAAAAACCGATTTGAAAATCTATAGGTAGCAATTAAAAAGTGCCTCAACGTAAAAACAAGGTAATGAGACCCTTGATGCAAAGATGCGTGGAAAAGCACCGATAAAAAGTCTGGCTTCACAGCAAATTTATGATCTAGATTTAAGAATGAATGAGCTCTGCAATTGTATGCTTATGACCTCTTCGCGCCTGATAGCTATAGACACATACATTGTAGAATTGCTTCAGTGCTTTGCGCATGCATTGGTACACAAGCATTACGATTCAAGTATGTCTGCAAGGGAATGCATTTAGCTTATCTCCTTGACTCACCATCCCATAGGCTTTCATCGATAAAGTTGTAACCACCATGCAGGGCTGAAAGCTGCGTCATGAAGGAGGATACCGGAGTTACGGTGCCGCAATGCTCATATAGTTCAGACATTCCTTCCCTCTAATAATATATGTAGGTTGAAACCTCTTACAGGTTTTCCAGTTATGGTGATATTGAAGTTGCCAAGTATTTTATTCACAACAAACTGACGTGCTTTTTTGAAGACGTTGAATTTTTGACATCGTTTTTTTGCGGAATCAAAGTAATAACTTTGCCCGAGCAAGTTGCATAATATCGGAGCCATACAGAGTATCACTTTTTTGCCTTAATGGTATGACCCAATACTTACTTCGTTCTTGAAAAACACGATCCCTCAATAAAGAATTTCTGATATCTTGAAGAGCATCTTTAACGGCTTCTAAAGAATCTCACTATCAAAGCCAAAACCGTCGAACCATGGGTAATTTTTTGCGCGACAGCAAATGTTACGGGTGCACTTATCACGCGATCATCAGCCTTCCGGATTGGGTTGAATATATCGTTTTGAAAATGCGCTTTATTCAGGCTTCCAGGAAGCACAATGATTCGCTGAACAGCAACTATTTGTACAGTGCATATAAATAGTATTATGAACCGCATAGAAGTGAAAACATGAACTGTATGGATCGGGAGTTCATAGATAAAATGCATTATGTCCAATTGATTTTCAAAGCTTTCTTGGCGTCTATGGCGCATCTATATGTAGCGAATGTAGAAGCATATAATATAGCAAGGCAAATACTACGAACTCAACTATTGCACAAAAGTTATCCTGAATATAAATTTGGTGCTAATTCAAAATGACATCCATCCAAACCTGCAGATATCACGGCCGCTGTAGCAGGAGCGATGTTTAGTGATAAAATGCCAAGTCAGCACATAATGCTATTCAACATACTTAAATCAAGTTGAGAATGCAGTGCAATAATAACGACTTCAGAGCTAGATAACAAGTGTCAAAGTCGACTGACTGAGCTTCTATGCTCAGATCCATATACTCAACAACAAGGTTAGTTATGTGTTGTCGCTAATTTTCTACAGTTGTCCGTACGTTTGCACCAAGCATTTGCGCAATGTTTAAATACGATACTTATAATCCCAAAACAAATAAAGTAAGAACTTCACGCGCGTAAGCTATTACAGTGTGAAAAAAAAAAGTCTTAATGGGCGATGAATGGAATCATAAAATAGGAGTCAATTAGACATGTGCATGTGTCAATAAGAATGAGTGACTTTTTAGTTCCGTTGCGGATCTGTAAATAAATCACATTTTTAAAACTTAAAGAGAATACTCATACTTTTTTCACCGACAATGCAGCTCCCAACGTTCTGGAAAAATGCATACACACAAATCGTGCTGGTCGGCTGTCTTGCATTTGCTTGTCCTGGAATGTTCAATGCGATGAATGGTTTAGGTAAAGCCGGTGGAGAGGACGAAAGTATAAGCAATGCAGCCAACGCAACACTGTATGGCACTTTTGCTATATTTGGTTATTTCGGAGGAGCGTTTTTCAATATATTCGGTAACAAAATCTTGATGATTGTCGGAGGGATTACGTACTCAATATACGCTGCTGGAATCTATATTTCTTCAAATGTCGATAATGCTAGATTTCTATCGATTCTCTGTGGTGCAATTCTTGGTTTTGGTGCTGGATGGTTTTGGACAGCACAAGGAGCGATGATGATGGCATATGCAACTCCTGAAAAAAAAGGAAAATACATATCGGTATTTTGGATTTTGTTCAATATAGGTGGAATGTTTGGGGGACTCCTTACTATGGGAATTAATTGGAATAATGAACAGAAAACTGCTAATCCCGCTTCATATTTCGTATTTGTCGGGATCATGGTTTGCGGCTCAATAGGTGCAATACTATTAGCACCGCCATCATCAGTTATAAGAGAGGATGGTGAGCCAGTTGTATTTGAAAAAGGAACAAGTGCTATTGAGGAAATTAAAGGTGCCCTGATGGTAGCCATTAACCCAAGCATGATTTTATTGACTCCTTTTTTTCTCTCCTCAAATTGGTTTTATCCATATCAAAATAATGGTGTAAATGGTTCTCTGTTCAATATACGGACTCGAGGATTCAATTCAGCATTATATTGGGGTGCTCAAATGTTTGGTGCATATGTTATGGGACGATTCGTTGATAAAAAAAATAGAAATGTTAAGAGACGAGCGTGGTCTGGTTTTATTCTTTTTGTCGTTTCTATAAACTTAGCATTTGTCCTAGGTGCTATTTTACAATATAAATTTGATGGATCAAAATGGGATAAATCATGGAATTATAAAGATGATAAATGGGTCGGACCTTTTGAAGGTCGAGAGGTAGATATTAAAGATTCTGATAGAGCTGTATTTCCTATTATCGTTTATATTCTTTATGGAGTTGGTGATGCAATGTTACAATCTTACGGTAAATATTTTTTTTTTTTAATTTTTTTTTCCAGCATATTGGATCATGGCAAATATTGCTGGAGCTGATACCAAATCTGCCGCTCGTTTTGCCGGTTATTATAAGGGCGTACAGTCATTAGGTGCATGTTTATCATTCGTATTAGATTTGTATGTTGGATATGTTCCACAATTCTGGATCTGTTGGGGTTTGATTCTATTTAGTATACCAGGTGTAATGATTTGTGTTAATAAAATTGATAATTCATCTGAGAATCACCCTCATGAAGCACCAAAATTACCAGTTATCAGAAAAGAAACTTCTCTCAGCTCAATCCCAAAAGAATATGTTGCACATGAAGTAAAAACTCTTCCCATCGAAGCTGAATAATAATAAGTCGGTTTCTTTTGTATGTATATTTTTACCATATTTTTATTATCTTCTCCCTTAATTTTTTTAAGGCTTACAATATTTAAGTCTCATTCAAATGTCTGAGACAATTTTTCATGGAAATTTATTTTTTAAGTGAACTATTTAGTTAATGCCAATTTTTTAAAACAATTAAACTGTATATGTGAATCAATTTTATATCTGAATAATCTGTATTCAAATAGAAAGCGACCTTTGATAGATATTGAATCTGAGGATCCTGGTTCCCTGGTGTCCCAAGTGGATACAGACTTGTCTGTCGCATTCAACGCGATGAGTATATGATGCCTAATACCCTGAATCCATGGATTAAAAAAAATACCTCATCCAGCAAAGTGTCTGCTTCCCAAACAATCAATACAGATCAATCAATTTTACATGATTCTATTTATGAAGGGACTAAGGGTAGTAGTAACTTTGGATCTTATTATTACGACCATCCTTTAATCTGTGGAGATCCTTTCAATCTATTAGCGGATGGACTACTTGAAGATGAAACAACACAACGACAGCCGGAATATTCAGTCATGCCAGACACTGATTTGAACTCCAAGCCCCCCACCCCTTGTTGGGCAGACTGGCATTCAAATGAGTCTCGGCGTGGGTTGCATCGTCCCGGAGTTTATAATAATGATAATTGCTGCTCAAAGCGTCAAATAAATAAAGATCGCGCTGCTCTTTTCGGAAGTTTGCAGTTTGCAAATATTTGCATGTTGTGCGGCATAGGGTTAGATGTAGATTCCGGAGGCGTCGTGCGATGCGCCAGGCAAGCCTGTCGCAGGTGCGTCATTCTGATTTAAAGAATTTTGTAGGGGCATGCATGTTCGTTGTGTGCTTGCATGTTGCTCGCTTGCTTCGCCGCGGCAGTGCAATACGCACCCACATTCTTCGCATGGGCTCTCTGGGTGTCGCCCCACGAGACATATATATCGGACAGACACAGAACTGTGTGGCTTGTGTCATTTATTTATACGCGAAATGAGTAGTAGTAGTAGTACCACCAAAGGAGAAGCGGTGTCTGGAAACCTCCCAACGACGACGGCGTCAACCACTGATCATCAGAAAGGCAAACGCGACGGCGACCCACTCAATGGAGTTGCAGAAGAGCTGTGGCATTTGAGACCGAACACAAGCAAGAGTGAGTTGTTGTAGCTGATGAAAAAATACATTTCCAGCTGCTGAACCTTTGAGATCAGTTGCAACACATCTATTACGTACCTTACGGATTCACGTACCTACGCCCAAAGGGGTGGTCGTACAAGCTGAAAGTTACATTTGGAGAGTCTCTGCTGAAGCAGTGAAGAAGAAATGTAAACAAAGTGAGTTGTTAAGACATTACCAAGCAATTGATGATTGATGATGATGATGATGATGATGATGATGATGATAATTTCATTAGTGGGGATGGATGGATGTTCATTTCGCTTTTCTGCTGCTGGATTTTTCGAAGCACGACTTGCTGCGATTGTCCGATTCAATCAAATTGTCAAGGAAGCTTGCAATGAAGGATCAAATAATGAATTCTTCGTCTTTCCGCAACCCGATATTAACGCCTGGGACTCTCAATGTGCACGAGAGCTCAAACATGTTGCTAACCTACAACAAACATACAGTTTCGCTGATTGTCGTCGTATTCAAGGATCTCTTAGCTCAGAATCACTCACTGCCATACCTGCTAGTCTTTCCCATCGCCCTACTGCAGCACTTGAGCACTTAAGTTACCCTCCAGGTCCAATAACCTGTGTCTCAGAAGCTCTGAAAGACTCTCCTCTAAATGGTCGACGTATGCGTCGCAAAAAATTACTACCTATGGTAGAACAACCACGTCCGCTACCTCATCCTGAAATGCTTCTGGCTTATTCTCCCTTAGATGATGGATATACACCGAATAGATATAGTGCGTTGTTATTGCCAACCGATCATCATGCACCATGGAGTTGCACAGCAGGAGGTGTATTTCCCCCCTATGCAATGTCAGCTCCTGCTTACAGTTTACTTGAGGGACGTTTGCAATCCCCGTCAAATTCACCAGAAGAGGACGTGCCCCCTAAATCACCTGACGATACGGCGTCTGCCGCCTCATCAGACTCTACAGTTGCGTCACCACCGTTGATTGCTGGAAAGTTATTCGCGCAACGAGAGATTCGAGAACTAGAGTCGCTCAGGCAGATTGACATTGGGGATTCTGAAGCTTCTGAGGAAGAAAGCTCTATCAAAACAGAGTCGCTTGAATATGCAATGAGTAGCGATGGGTTGGACTTTGGCAGCCCTAAAGCCTCAGACATAAAGCAAATTGAATACAATTTAAGAGAATTGAGTAGTAATGGAAGCCCATCAAAATCTGAGCGAGCGAAGTGCCAACAACGAGATGATCGCGGTAGATTTTTGCCAGCGGTGGCAACGCATGTGGTGCGGCGTTCACGAAAAAGAAGACGTCGGTTGAAAGAGCTGCGAGAAATTTCTGCTCCTCAATTCAAAAAGCTGAGAGGGGGCGAGTTCATCTCAGAAAGCAACAGCATGTTAATCAATACAGTCCATCACACTAATAATTCCTTCTTCGATTTAAAGAATGCAATGTTGACAGATACTATAGACGAGGCAGCAAGTCTTCAGTAATAATAATTTTTTTTCTAATAATCATGCAAATCATTATAAAATTATCACAAAATTTTCTTTTGCGCTGTTGGATTGCTGTCGATCGGTCTCATAGCTGGAAATAATATAACTTCCTGCATTAAAATCGATTACACAATATAAACCACGCTTACTTTTATGTTATGTTTATTTGCCATAAACATGACCATGCGATCAATGCCGATACCAAAACCACCGGTGGGGGGCAAGCCGTATTCCAAGGCAGTACAAAATGCTTCGTCAATTGAACATGCTTCATCGTCTCCTTGTAATTTCGCCTAAAAATGCAAAAGTTGGTAGTTCCGGTAATAATCTTACTTTTGCTTGATCAATGAAACATTTGCGTTGTGCAATCGGATCATTCATCTCTGTGTAGAAATTTGCAATTTCTTTTCCAAGCACAAACAATTCACATCGCTCTGTCATTTCTGCGCGTGATCTATGCCTGCATATTGAAGTGAGAGAGGAAACAGCATACCATTTTGCTAAGGGGCTCATAATTTGCGGATGATCTGTAATAAAAGTTGGTGACACTATGTGGTCCTCAATGAAATGTCCGCAAAGCTAAACGAAAAAGTATTTCTGCACCAGAAATATACCTTATCCAAAAGTTTAGCAGCGGTAGCTGGTTGTGGTAATGCAAGTTTATGCTCGCGACATAATTTTTTCATAAATTCAACGCATTCTATATTAGCACGATAATGAAAAATATAGTGCTTACCTGGTTCATGAAGTGGTCGTGGTAATGTAACGCCTGCACGTTTTTCAATTTCTTCTACAAATGAAACTCGAGAGTATGGAGGTGTAAAATCAATCTCTATAGTTTTTCCAACAGGTCCATCTGGTTGATAAGGTATTTTGTAAGTTCCATGAATTGACATAGCCATAGTGCTGACCATATTTTCTGTCATTTGAAGAATATCATTATAATCAGCATAAGCCATATAAAACTCGCATGATGTAAATTCAGGATTGTGTGTTAAATCGATACCTGTTTATTATATCATATAAGAATGACAAAATTTACCTTCATTTCTGAAAAGTTTACCAATTTCAAATACTCTATCCATTCCACCAACTACAAGCATTTTTAGATATAGTTCTGGCGCTATTCTCATGTACAAATTCATGTCAAGTTCATTATGAAATGTAACAAAAGGTCGAGCAGTGGCCCCCCCCGGAATTTGATTCATCATCGGAGTTTCTACTTCAACGAAATTACGTTCCTCTAAGTACTGTCGTATATGTTTTATTACTTGTGAACGTATGCTGAAAGTTCGCTTTACATCAGAATTCATGATAAGGTCAAGATAACGTTGCCTGTACCGAACTTCTTGATCTCTCAATCCAGATGTTGGTTTGGGTAACATATGAAAGCATGTTGATAAAAGCAATAGACTCTTTGGAAATATACTCAGCTCGCCTCGTTTACTTTTTCCTGGAAATCCAGTAACACCTACTATATCACCACGTCGTAAACGATTATGTACCGATAGAAAATCGTTGTGAGGATGGAGATCTTCATGATAACTAGAAGCATTTAAGTAAGAAATCAAAACTCACATTTTATTTGCCATTATCTGTATTTTTGTGTCATCACTAATCAGATCATAAAATCGGAGATTGGCGCTTGAACCGGAAACACGTATAAGTCGACCAGAAACTGAAACAATCTCATTTTCCAAATGAACTCCAGGCTCTAAACACCCGTACTTTTTTGTAAATTCAGGTAAAGTCAAGCTGACGTGAAATTTATGCGGATATACAGGTACATCATTGGCTCGTGCTTCATCCAACATTTGAAGTCGGGAGTTGAAATATTCCGCTGTATCAATTTCCTCATCTATGTCTGCTAAATCGGGAACCTTGTTTTCTGAATCCTGTGAATAGAATGTTTAATTTTAATCAGATTACTATTGTAGGCTTTTTTGATGATTTTTCTTGTTTTTTCACAGCTGTTTGCTCTGCACGCCTTAATCGACGACGTTCACTATAGATTTGTTTAAACTATATATGTATAACTTACGAAGCTGAAAGTCTCTCCCCTAATTCATCAATAACATCGTCAGTCATCTTATAAATTGACTTTCTTAAACAAGCCAAATTATAAATGGCTTTATCTGAGCTTTTCCTCAAATACGACACAAGATTTTGTTTAAACACAATTGGAGAGCGGTTCAACTGTCTGACAAATTGGGACGTGACAGTACTAGACCTGGTATTCATATGCTTATTATAAATGTGAGTAAAGACGAAAAGATTGTTGAATTACACACTTCGGTTGTGCTCCAATGCGCATGCTTGAGTTACGAATAGGTGTCTTGCGTTAGTTGCGCATAAATTCCCATTGCTAGGTTGCAAATGTATGTACATTATTAGGTTGCGTAAACATGCTCTTTCTAATGTTGCGTATACAAACCCATTAGGAGGATGCGCATAGCTGTCCATGATCGAACTGTGCATACACGCTTATTGGAGGATTGCAAATTCATGCGCACTTTCAAATTGCGCATTATATATATATATAGTTCAGCTGCACAAAACTGTGTATATAGTGTCATCTAAAATTATTTACAATTTTACGAATATTCTATTGTATGACATGTCACTAGCATATATGCATGACTTTGTTGCATATTTAGCATTTCATAAGAAATTTAATAAATGAATGATAAGAATATAAAAAAATTTTTTGAAAAATTAATCCCTCACTGAACTTTTTCCGCAGCATACTGGGAATCGGAATTTACTTGACTTATCTTGAGACATGTCGTCACTTTTCGTTTTTACTTTTGCGGTCAGTTTTTCCCAAACAATTGTTCCTTTCCCTCTTTTTTTATGCAAAGCTATCAAATTATTATATACTAAAGAACTCACTCTCGATTATTTCGCGAAAAAAATATTTTGTCTCTGAGTTATCTGTTGCATTAATGTTGTGAAGAATCATATCTAAAAAAAAAATTGAAGCAGAATTAAAAGACGTACTATGTGACTGAGCCAATTCCTCTGCTTCACCAGACGTTACAACTGGCTCTTCAGTTTCTGATCGGTCCTTATTGATAGCAATAAGATATAGAATGCATTCCTTCTCTAATCGTGACTCTACGTCTTCAAACCACTTTTCTAATTAATGATATAACCAGCTTACTCGGGGTATATGTAAAAAGCTTATCCGAACAAATGGGTCGTAACAGAAGAAGACAACATTCATTCGCATTACTGCATTCACTGACGCAGCTCGAGTTCGAGAATTACCCGCTGAGAACATGAATCATTTTATGAACTTACAAGTGTCCCAAACCATAACTTTTACCGTACCACCTTCTTTTATGGTATAAATGTTTTCCAGATAGTCCGTAGCAATTGTCTGTCCATTAAATTCTGGCTTAGCATTTCTCATAAATTGGTTAAATAAAGTTGTTTTACCCGTAGATTCATCTCCCAGAAAACAAACTACAACTTTGAATAGATTTTCAAACTCACGTCTATATCTAAAAATTGTGCCAGCTGCATTAAGATCTACCTCTTTTGTTATTACAGGTTGCTTGGCCTTCAATGACATAACTCAATTTTTTAAGTATATTTTAAATTATTGTCAGTCCCAAATAACCGATACACGTGCTATGGCCTAAAAAAATTTTCGATGAGCTTATTGAGCTCGCGCATGTGTCTAAATGATCTCAGAATGTTTATAGAACTGTCAGACATCAGGTGGACTATGAATTTGCTATGCCGCCAGTTTAGCTATAGATGGTCATCAACACTCCAATATTCTCCCCCGCTTAAGCAGCGTAAATCAGGTCTGAATTTACCAGTGAAAGTCTCACCAGCGTTGGCGAGAGTTGTAGGTTCTCAAACAGTATCTCGAGCAGAAATAACAAAAAAGGTAAATTGATTCAATCAATTAACAATTCCAAGGTGTGGGAGTACATAAAAAAGAATAATTTACAAAATGAAAACGACAAACGAGAAATAATTCCAGATCAGATTCTTGCGGAAGTGTCTGGAATGAAACCCTTCAATATGCTTCAATTAGCTCGCATCCTTCAGCCACACATTCATAAAGCTGATGTTGTTGAAAATTGTGGCGAAGAAGCAGAGCATTTTTAGTACACACTTTTTTTTTCTCGCATTTTGAATAAACTTGGATCAGCAAGATATGAAGGGCGTTACGCTTCGCCTAACTATCGTTAATTGCTCTCAATTGTTTGCTTCAAGTTTGCACATCATTGTCATTTTGATACAGCATGACTTCTTTTTGATACGCTTCTCTCTAAATTAAGACTGTAATGCAGCTAACCTCATATATGCGTACAAATTTACACGAATGTTTATCTTCTTTGAGTTTGATTATGCAATGGTCTGACGTCTTCGACATCAAAATGTTTAAAAATCTTTTAGAAGAAATATTTTCTTTCCTTTCGAAAAAAGGCTCACGAACTTAATTAGTTAAACCTTTCTTGAGAGTATGTACGGAGAATGTGAGAAAACAGAAGCTTGGACATGAAGTTAAATAAATATTTATAAGTTCAAATTATCTCACCACTGTAGCTCTAAATTTCTTATAAAACTTTAACTTTTGAAGTATTTAGGTTGATGAGCGATCAAAATATACCATAAATGCATGTTCATTTTTATTGTCACTAACAACCAGGAATAGAGCATTTTTTTAAGTCTGATGACGATTTTAGATCCACTAGAGAAGTGGCGGGTTTATGTAGGCAAATGTAAACTAAAAATTTTAGCGATATGTCTGCGATGGTGCTCGATATCGGTTAAAACAATGTAATCAAACTTGGAGACAATATTATCATCATGATGGAAGTTATAATCAGTTTTGTGGTGATTTTGAGGATGAATTGAGAGCATGTATCAAGGTTCGTTTTCTCACCATATATTAAGTATAGGAACTACGTGAAAAAGGTGCAAATATGCGCTCAGATCAAGATACTACGACCCAATAATCATCATCATTATCTCATTAGATTAATGAGTCTCATCATCATGTATTGTCTTTGCATGCATATATGTCCCGATAAGATACCTGTACCATTTGAACTGTGTATCTCAATTGCACAGTATGCGAACTTCTAGGTTGAGTTTTCAGCGGTTCATGTGCCGGTGAGATAAAAGCAATATATATATATATATATTTAGTAATGCGCGCGCTCATTTTGACAACGACTGCCGTCGCGCATTTCATTGCCTTCCGCGTCATGCAGCGGCTATGATGAATTGTCATATGTCAACAAGGTATTCCAGGATCCTTTTTGATGCAAAATTAGGAATCTCGTAACACTTAAGCTCGAGCCTTCAACTTGTCTTGAGGCAGGCTCATTATTAAATAATGCAGATTTGCTTGAAATTAAAGCATTAGAGCCTGTACTGGATGCCCCCACCATATTCACAGGTTTGTTGGCGAGCAGCGCCTCCTCGTTATAAACTGTAGGCAGTCCTGCTCAACCCATCTACGTGTTTGATTCACTCATCGCACCAAGTTGGATTAAGCTTCTGTATGGTTTATGTACGTGAAGTTGCTTATAGCTGTGGCTCTCTCCTCTCCTCAGCATTGCTTGAAAGCATATATATATGCGATCACCAGACATGGTGCGGCTTAATCACCGTAACAAGAACCTTAGCGAATGTGTCCTCACAGGGGGAGGGTGTATGACGGTTGGTCCATTGCTATACAATCTCTTCGCGACGCTTTCCGCATGTTTGCGAACGATAGGAGGTACTTTTGACAGTGAAGATTATACTGGGACAGCGACAGATTTTTGTGTGGCCGCGGTACAAACACAAAATTTTTTGAAAAATGAATAAAGTGCGACCATAAACAAATTCTCATGATGAACTTTTAGGAAACGATAACAAAGCATATAGATATTGCATTTAATCAATATTCGGTATGAAAATATCAAGCTGCATCATCATAGGCCGGCGGAAGTACAATTCCGACTGCCCGTGCGGCGGCAATAGCACGTTCTTTGGTGGGAGACTGTGCTTTAAATATGCCGTAGGGGCTCTCACCATCCATAGCGGAAACTGACCATTTTCTGGCAGTCCAGGGTGAAAATTGCTCTCTTGAAGAGTTAACAAAGTGGCTGCACGGCCTAAGTGGCCAGGACAGAAACGTACGGTACAAAGCTATGCTTTCGCTTTTCGAATCGTTTGATGAGAAGGTAGCACGAAACTTGTAATAAGCAAATATTATGCAGGGATCGGGATTCATCACAAAGAAACTCTTGAAAAACATACTCATGAATGCTGGAGAACCTCTCACTGAGGCTGAATATCAAGAATGCGCGTCGTAAGCTGGAGAATGCTACTACATTTAACATTACAGCGAGTTTATTGGCGCGGACGATCCAGTGAATTATCGCACATTTCTTCAAAGGTTAGAAGTATAATTGACCAACGAGAATATATTTCCAGGATTTTAAGCGCAGGTTAATTCTCAGAAGTTTCTTTTGCACAAAGATGTGCAGTAGTGAAATTGATAGCTCTGATGACATCAGCAGCGGAAGCAACTTGTTGATTATTCTGTTCCAACAATGTCTTTTCATATTGCGTTGTGATATCGTAAATAATCTTTTGGTCCGAGTTCAGCTCGGGCATAGGAATACATACTTCTGGTATAGTAGGAATTGGTGAGTAGTCGTCCTGTTCTGAATTTTCATCAAAGCATTCACGCTCTTTGATTGCTTGAGTGCGCCTTAATACAGCAGCAGCGACAGTATTCCTAGTCTTTTCACGTAGAAGCGGCGGAATAGTTGCCCAAAATTCGCGCAATTTACGATTGAGCTCATCACATTCGGTTTGCATCTCATAAACGCTTCTTTCGCTGTCAAAATCTTGATCCGCGTCTTCTGCCGCATCATCCAAGCTCAGCGGTGAATGCTCATCGCTTGTTTGGTCGGCAGCGATTTTCACCAAGTTCAACAAAGTCTGCCATGCTAGGTACTTGACAAGATGAGGGGTGATTTTGCCCCAGATGGCTTTGCGCAACTTTGATGCACGACAATATTCCTCTATCTCCTCTAATATTGCAGCCCATTCTTCTTCAATCATGAGTTATAACGTTGCTACCCGCGTTATTTCTTATGTCTAATTTATTAGTCTTTGGAGGCGAGTGTGCGTGCTGCACTTATATATATAATTTCTAATAGTGCGCACTATTTTACATATCGCCGCTACATATTTACGAAAGCTTTAGTGCACGCTGTTGAAACTGCTACTCTGTTAAATAAAAGCAAGTATTATTGAACATGAAACTCAACGTAAACCTTGCGATAAAGCTGAACAGGCGCACATTATTGATAGCGGCGCATTAAGCAGCAATTCATCAGATCTAGCAGAAATATACGTGCAATGACAGTGGCCTTATCCATTTGTTGATGAACTCATAAATAGCTAGCTTGCCATTATACATGCTGGCATAGTGGAAGCGCATTCAATACCGAGAAAGAAGAAGAAGAGGAAGCTGTGAACTAAAAATGACAACTCTTGAGAAGCTCGGGATTTTAGGCATTCGCAGCTTTTCTGCTGAGTCTTTAGAGGTCTTAGCATTCGAAAAACCATTGACATTGATTGTTGGACACAACGGTGCAGGAAAAACAGTAAGACAATAAATTCAACGATCATACATTATAAGACAATAGTTGAATGCTTAAAGATGGCAACGACCGGCGAATTACCGCCAAATGCGGGAAAGGGACAAAATTTTGTGCACAATCCAACATCTGCGGAAGCACCAGAGGTTAAAGGTCAAATTCGATTAGTCTTTAAGACAGCAAATCAAAAAAAAGTATAGTATAATTGAATATAAGATCACAGATTTTAGCAAACAGAAGCTTTCAATTATCAAATACCAAGGATAAAAAAGGACGTACTAAAGTATCTTACAAGGTTGAAAAAAAGGAAATTTTAATGAATAACTTTCAGGCTCTTGAGAGTGTTTTGCAAGTAAAAGATGAAATGGGCCAAACCAAATCAATAAATAAAAAATGTACAGAAATGGATCAACATATACCTCAATTAATGGGGGTCTCGAAAGCAATTTTAGAAAATGGTAAAAAAATATTAAAAATTAAAAATTTTCAGTGGTATTTTGTCATCAAGAAGATAGTAGTTGGCCACTTGGTGAGATGACAAAATTAAAAAAGAAATTTGATGATTTATTTGGTGCAACAAGGTAAGAAAAAAAAAAAAAAAAAAAATTTCAGATATTCAAAAGCATTAGAAACAATTAATAGTATACGGTAAAAAAAAAAAAAATTCAATTTTTATAGAAAAGATCATCAAAAACTTGGCAAAGAAAAATTACATGAATTGGAAATATCCAAAGCACTTTTAGAACAAGTAATTAAAAATTTATTATTATAATAAAACTTCTTATAATTAAAATTCTTCTTTATAATTTGAAATTATGAAAATTAATATCATGACCAAATTTTATGAAGTTTCTCATAGATAAGAAGTTTTAGAAATTTTAAAATTTTTTATAAGCATTAAATATTTTATAAAATTTATATTTAATTTTAAATCTTCTATTTAAATTTTTCAAATGAAGTTTAATAAACAAAATAAAAATTTTAATTAAAAGTTAGATATTTTAAGTATTTTTTCAGGTAATGTCGCTAAGAGAAAAAGTTCAACGATCAAAAGAAAAAGATGCTGAATATCAAATGGAAATTGAGTGAGTTACAAGAAAAATTTTATAAATTCAGTGATTTAAAAATGAATCATAAACAAAAAGAAGTAAGTTAAAAAAACAAATTAAAATTTCAGGAAAATATTAAAAAAATTCAAAATAAACTTAATGAACTTAAGGATAATGAATTAAAAATAAATGTTAAACGAGAATTTATTAAACGGTGAAATTTCATGTGATTAGATTATATATTCATAGTTTAACAAATGAAATTGGAGAATTAAAGAAATCATTAGAAGAAATTTATACAGAATCATTGACTGATTTAAAAATATGCCAAAAAGAATTACAAGAAAGAATTTCAGTAGAAAACTTTTTAATTTTAAATTATTTTCCAGGAAGATGAAACGACAACAAATTTGTTAGAAAATGAAATTTTAGAAATTGAAAGAAAATTAAATAATGCAACAAATAATTTAGAAATTGTTCAAGAAGAGGTTTGAGTTAATATTATTTTTATTTATTTGAAGTCTGCAGATTTAATAAGAGCAGAAGAACGATTATTCGAAGCAAAACGATTAAAATGTGATATTTTAAATCGTTTAAATTTGAAAGATACACACAATATTCTTCAAATAATTAAGTAATTAATTTCTAAATTAATTCTATTAAGATCTCAATATCAAGAATCTCTTGAATCATTTAATTCAAGTGAAGAACATTATAAAAATAAAATCATTATTGCGACTGAAAATTTAAAAAAAGCGGATGAAGCAGCTTCTAAAGCCATAGGTAACTCTAAATAATTAAAATAATTATAATTAAATATTTTTATTAGTTATTATTCTTGTAATTATATAATTCTTATATTTATAATTAATCTTCTAATTTATAAGATAAATTTAATAAAAACAATTATTTTTTTCTTTGCTTAATAAGAATTTATTGTTTATTTAATTAAAATGTCTTGTATTTTATAAATAAATAATTAAATTTCAAGATGTATTAAATTTGTAAATTTAAAAATTAAAAATATCAGTTGATCATAAATTATTAATTTAATATTTTACTTTATAGTAAAGATTTTCAGATTTATTTGTTGGTAAATGATCAGTATAAAAATTAATAAAAAATTATTATCAAAAAATGAATCAAAAGTGATTATTTATTATTAATCAAATTAAATTTTAGATACAGAATTTTAAGAAAATTATTTGATTTTGATAGTAATTAAATTAATTTTGGTTACTATATTTTTTAATGATAACAATTATTTGGATTATATAAATTACTAATTCTCAAAAATATTTTGAATTATTAGGAGATTTAAGTTATTGTAAAGCAACAATTAATTCACTTGAAACAGAAATAATTACATTAACTTCACAATCGAATTTAGAAGTATTTATTAATAATTTTTCTAATCATTTTTAAGGATTTAAAAAACAAAATAAATAATATCAATGAAAAAATATTGTCTGTAAAGGGTAAAATAGATGTACAAGAAAATCATAATGAAAATTTAAAAGGTATTTTTAATTTATATAAAAATGTTCTTAGATTTAGAATTACAAACATCACAATATGAATCTTCACGTTTAAATTTGAATCAACGATTAATTTTAATTACAAAAAATATTAATCTAATGGAGATCAAAAATCAAACAAGTCATGAATTAAATGCATTAGAAAATAATATTAAAATACGACGTGATTTATTTTTAAAGAAAAAAAAAGAAATCAATTCAAATATTTCAGAATCAAATATTGAAGAGAATATAAATTCTCAAATTAATTTAAGAAATAAGTAAATAATATTCAAATTATAATTTATAGAATTTTAAAAGAAAAATCTTTTGCTGAAACTGAAGCAGGTGATATCTCTGGAACACTTAGATCATTAATTCAAGAAGTAAGATGTGAAAAAAAAAAAAAATAAAAATAATTTAGATTGAACGACTTGAATGTGAAATTAAAAATAATCAAATTTTATTGAAGGATCTTGATGCAAATAATTTTAGTAAAATTTTAGAAAATCAAGAAAATGAAACAAACAATAAATTAAGGGAATTATTAGTTGCACAAAATGCAGAAAAGTTATATGAAAATTATTTAAATCGTAAAAATAATTTTTTTTTTACAATATTATAATTTCAGATTCAATACGTAAAAATAAATGTGCTTTTTGTACAAGACCGTTTAAAAATTTAGAAGAAATGGAAAATTTAAAAAAACACTTAAAAGGACGTATAGACATATTACCTTCTACTATTGAAAGTAATAAAGAAAAAGCAGAAATTTCAAAAAATCGTTTAATTGAGCTTACACGGTAAAAAAAAAAAAATTTGTTTAACTTTGTAGACTACAATCAGTAGCAACCAATTTATTAAATTTAGAATCAATAATACCCAATAAAATAAAACTACGCAAAGAATTTGAAGAAGTAAAAAAATTTTTTTTTTTTTTTTTTTTTTAGAAATTAATTTTATCACGTAATTTAATATTTGAATGTGATAATAAATTATTGAAAGCTGATGAAGAGTTGAATAATTTACAAGATTTAAAACAAAAATTGAAAACGTTAAAAATATTAGAAGAAGAGGTTATAGATTCTGAAAAGTAAGAATTTTATGATTATCTAATTTTTTTAGAAAAGTTATTTATTTGAAACAAAAAATTAAAGAAAACTCAAATGAAAATGAGAATGTAGATATGAGAAAAGAATTTTTAGAAATAAACACAGAATTACAAGATTTAGAATCAAAAATTCGTTTAAATAATTCTGAATTATTATCAAAAAAAGAAAGATATTCATCAAAAATGTATGTGTATAAGTAATTTTTATCGTAATATATTTAGACAAGAATTATCACATTTAGAATCTTCAAAAAAAGCCTTAGAATATCAAGTTGAACGCGCCCAAAATATTCAAAATCAGATTTTAATGAAAAATCAAGAACTTGAAATTTTAAAATCCACACGTCAAAATGAACTTAATATTATTATAGCAGAGTAAGGGAAAAAAAAAAAAAAAAAAATGTTAGAACACGTGAAATAAGTGGGAATGCTCATAAAGAAGTTGAATTTTTACAAAATACATCGAGGTAATATTTTGGAAAAAATTTTATTTTTCTAGAATTGATTTACAAACTTTATTTGAAAAAAAATCAAATACATTGCATGCATTTACAGAAGTTGAAGATATTCTTAATAGAATTAATTCTGCAGAAAAAATTATTAATATGGGAACAATAATACAAAATAAATTACAAAATTTTAAAAATGAAATTAAAAATTTGGTATGTTTATATATTAAGATTATTTTTAGAATAAAAATTTACAAGAAAAAAAAAACTCAATTAATATATTAAAAATAAGTTTAAATGATAATAAAAAAACTCTCGAAAATATTGATCAAAATATTAATTTAAAATATAATGAAAATAATAAAATTAAAATTGAAGAAGAAATAAATCAACTTATTGGAGGTAAATAAATTTTCTTTTATTAATAATTAATAGTTGACAATGACCCAAAAGAATATAGAATAGAATTTGATAAAGAAATTATTGAATTAAATAGAATTTCAAATTATATGTAAGATTTATTTTGGTATTTAAATTTAAGTTCTACAAAAAATGGTGAAAAAAAGGCAAATTATGAATGGCAACTTCATCATGAACAAGAACTAAAAACACCTAAATATTTAAATATTGATGATAAATATAAATGTGCTATTGCGGAAACTGAGACAGAGCTTATGGTTATTCGTGTAAGTACTTTAAATATTAAAAAAAAAAAATTTTTTTTCTAAAGGATTTGCAACGATATTATACAGCACTTGATAAAGCCTTAATGAAATATCATACAATAAAAGTAAGTTAATAAATGAAAATTTTTAAATTAAAAAAGATGCAAGAAATAAATAGATCAATAAGACGTCTTTGGCAAACGATGTATAAAGGACGTGATATTGAATATATAGCAATACGTTCTGATACTGATGAAGATATACAACAGGTTTCTGGAGGTCAACGCTCATATAATTATAGGTATATAAATTAATCTAAAGATTTCTTTCAGAGTTATGATGATGAAAGATGGAACACAATTGGAAATGAGAGGTAGATGTTCATCTGGACAAAAAGTTGTTGCAAGTATAATAATAAGACTTGCTTTAGCTGAATCATTTTGTGTTAATTGTGGTATACTTGCACTTGATGAACCAACAACAAATTTAGACAGAAATAACATGGAGGTAAGATTTTTTTTTTTTAATAATATTTTTTATCAGGGTTTGGCCAGAGCACTAGCAGATTTAATTGAATCTAGAAGAGATTGTTCTAATTTTCAAGTAAGTCTTGATTAAAATTTTTCATGTATAATAGTTAATATTAATAACACACGATGAAGAATTTGTAAGAATGCTAGCACGACATCAACCATGTGATACATTTTTTCAAGTCAAAAAAACAGTTGAAGGATATTCCACAATTCATCGAGCTGATATAAGATCTTTTTAACGTACTGGTAATACATTTATGAATATTGGTATGCAATATTTTATTCCAGATATAACGGGTAAACCTGCATGTAATGTACGCATATCTGGTGTCCCATTATTCAATAAATTGTCCCAACAAATTAGTAGTCCTTTTTTTGGATGTAATTTTATATTAAGATTGGGTAATGCAGTTTCACCACCTTTTTCAACATCTACAAAAAATTTTAATAAAAAATTATTTTTAAAAAAAATATTTCTTGAAAAAAAATTATTTTTTTTTTACCTGAAAGATAAATAATTATAGATCTAGATCTAAATGATCCGTCATGATGTAATTTAAATTGTTGACTTTCTGTATAACGTAATACGACTAATGGTTCCATATATTTAAGATCTGTTGTTAAACATGCAGCAACTCGATTTTCTAAAAATCTGATTATTGGATCTTCTGATAGGCTAATTTTTGATGAATATGAAGTCCTATTTTGACTTTGAAGAGATGCATAATCTTCCTAAATGATAAAATAAATTTTTTTTTTACTCTCGAACCTGATTACCATCAGAAGCTCCAATCGATGTTTTTGAAGGAATCCAACCAATTTGATTGCTTATTTGAATTATTCTGTCACATTCGTCTGCGCTTAAAAGATTTTCAATTTGAATAATTTTAGGACTCTTTAAGATTTCGTAAACATATAAAAATTTGTTGTAATTACTTTCATCTTGCAATTTTTGACATACGCAAAAGGTTTTAATGTGTTCTTCTTTAAAATTTACTAATTTTTTTTCAAAATTATGAATGTCCCAACCCAAAGCCGAAGGACTATTGCTTTGTTGTATAAGTAATCTTTTAGCTTGAGTCAATTCAAATTTTGTGTCTTTTTTCTCCATCATTTTGAATTATAATTGACATTATCTCTTGCGGTCATGAAAAAGACATATAAATTAATGTACCAGGAACAATAGCAAAATATAGAAGAAATAAAAGTTAGAAGAATTTTAAATAACGTAAAAAAGTTATACATTTTGTAAGATCTCATATTTCCAACTAATTACATCAGAGAGAGCTTTTTTAATTAATTCTTTAGCTTCATCATCAAGAGCTACTGGATATTGAATTCTATATGTGATTCTAAGTTCGCCGAAATTCACACCAGAACGTATCGGTAAACCTCGTCCCGGGAATCGTTCTAGTTCACCTTCATGTGTGACTCCTGTTCTTTTTAAAAGTAATGGAATTTTGCTTATATGGTCAATTTCTCTCTCGAATCCAACTAATGACTCAAGAAGAGTCAGGTAAACTGTGCTCTCGAGATCATCTCCACGCCGAACGTACCTTTAATGAATCATATAACAAGACAATACTTACGATGCATGTGGAATTTGCTTTATTTTGAATATAAGATCGCCCGACTCAAACCCCGGAGACTGAACACCTGATCCTTCTAAAGTTATCGTCTCATCATCAGCCATTCCCGGCTCAACATACACGCTTGTATGAATGACTTCTAATTCTGTCTGGCCCTTTGGACATGCGCTGCATTTTTCCTTGAAAGCTTTCTCCCTCGCTATACAGCTAGAGTCTTGCATTTGGTTATGCACGATAAAACCTGGGCCCGCACGTTGTGTAACTGTTCGAATGCCGGGACCAGAACAAGTTTTCTTCGTCACAATACATTCTTCAGACTTCGAACAAATGACAGGTCGGGTGTAATGAACTTGCAACAAATCTCCGAAATACAATTGAGATAACGAAAGATATAATTTAAATACCGAAGCCTGCGCTTTTCCTTTTCTATTACCACCTTGCCGTCTGCATGCTCAAAATAAAGCTTTTCAGAAAAACTCACGCGAAAGGCCAACCAAAAATATCAAAAATATCAGATCCCTCATTTGCGCCCGCTTCTTGACGTTTGAGCCCCTCAATTCCATAATTATCGTAAATTTCACGTTTTTCTTTATCGTTGAGTACCTCATACGCAGTTGCAATTTTATTGAAGGTTTCAGCTGTAGTCATTCATGTCAAGCCAATAAATCTTAGCACCCAGGCGTCAAATAACAGGTTTTTTTTTTTTATACGAAACAATGACATAATACAACAATGAAGTTGAGATATAACATCATTAATTTATCAAGTTTATGCCCCTCAACTTGCTAAACTTAATGTAAGTCTTACCTGCACCAGGTTCATGATTTCGATCTGGATGATAAATCATACTCTGCTTTCTATAAGCTTTTTTTATAGCTGCAGCACTCGCCCGCTTGCTGACTCCCAAAATTTCGTAATATGATTTCTCTGCAGCGCTGAGATCGCATGATAATAGAGCGATGAGC
This sequence comes from Ichneumoninae sp. B BG-2022a, assembly GCA_030522725.1. Lineage (NCBI taxonomy): Eukaryota > Metazoa > Arthropoda > Insecta > Hymenoptera > Ichneumonidae > Ichneumoninae sp. B BG-2022a. The sequence continues at coordinate 95,092 of JAPYZD010000022.1, forward strand.
AGAATCAAGATTCGCATCTTCTGCAGCAGTGAATATCAGGTCCCGTTCACAGGTTGGTTATTGATAAAAAAAAACATGTAAAATAATACAGCAGCGTATTGTCGTTCAATCGATTCTTCTTCGATGATTATTGCCTCTGCCTCTCTGATTTTGGTTATTGAAAAACGTGAGGCCTCTGCTGACCTGTGGCCTGCTCCCTTTACTGCCCCTGTTTGTCTGAGCAGGCAAATCAGGTGTTTCCAACATTGTATTCGTAGTTTCTGTATCCAAACTACTTTCCCCTCCTTCAAAGGACATGGGATTATTCCAGCGTTGCTGTTGAGAGTGTTGACAAACAAAAAAACTCATACTCACATGTCTGTGCTGCTGTGGGTAACCGTGGACAAATTGTGGTACAGCATAGCGTGGAGCATTTCGTGAGATCATGGGTTGTGGTGGCATATGAGTAGCAGGAATGTGATAAGGAATTCCATATTGCTGCGGATACTGTTGTTGAATATCATTATGAAACATCTCTGAGGACGATGGAACTGATACTATCGGACCCGGTGGAGGACACATTGGTTGTTGTTGAGGTATACTTCCCCCCATAGAAATAGAAGCAGGAGGAGGAGGAGGATCTTGATCTTCATTCGAATTTATTCTTTGAGAGAGCATAATAACCTGACCTTTTTCATCTACCATGTGACCTCCCCCTGCTGGGATCATGGGTGTTGTACCCGCAATCATTTGGCCCGTTGGAGTGGCAAAAACGACTGGACCTCGATACTGATCGTTTGAGAATGTTTGTATTGCTTGGCCATCTAATAATTGAATTTTCATATCAATCACATTACCAATAGGACCTTGAGATGTAAATACTGCTGTGCCCGCTTTGCCATTTGTGATTCTGCCGTCCTCACCTATATTCACGTATTTCATTTCATATTTTACCTGGGACAAGCATGAACATTACTCCAGGCCCAGGCTGACGGAACTCTTGTTGTTGTAGTTGTAACGGTTGTTGTTGCTGTAGCATTTGGTTGTGTTGCTGTTGCTGTAGTTGCTGTTGCTGTAGCTGTAGTTGTTGCGAATGTTGTAATGGTTGTTGTTGTACCATAACCGAATGACGTTGATCAAGAATCCTTGTTTCCTCTGTACTATTCTCATCAGCAGGGCGTTCATTGCCTTGGGTGGCTTTTTTAGCCCGTCGACGTTGTGCATATCTATCTAGCTAAAATGACATTGGAACCGTAATCGACAAAACATACTACTTGCTTGATACGCTCAAGAGGTTTACCAACTCCTTCACAATCTTCCGATCTATATGGAGGTCGTACTGACACTCCCATAACTTGGATGCATCTATTCTCTCCCCAACAACAATCTGGATGACTTGGCACAATTAAGCACCTCAGGCAGATTCGGGACTTACGTTTTATGAATAAAATCGAAAGTGTCCTGAGCTTCTTGAGTTACGCGAATGCCAACTGTATGACGGATCCGCTCAAATTCTGCCAATGCTGCTTCTTCTCTTCGCTCCAAGACTTCACGGGTGCACACAGGTAGTTTGTGATCGATAATCTATGGAAATCAATGATTGGAAGAGAAGATTGAATACGCACGCGAGAGTCCGGTAATGACTTCGCTGTCACCTCTCGAATATTTTGAACTTTAATAATTCGAACGGTTGCATGACTTTTGTCTCTTTGCTCCTCTAAAGATCACAATAAAGTCTTTATTGATATTCTCGCTTACTCAAAATGACGGTGTTTGAGCCGTTAAGATCGCAACTGAAGACTTCGCCTTCAACAATATCACCAGAATTCAGCTTTGCCGAGATAACCGCTGAAGAGAATCGTGGTGTCATTGAAATCATACCGCCAAGATACTGTAATACATTGTTTCCAGTAGCGAATTGATGCATGTTCTTTCAGGCTTCGCAACATCACACGAGCTCAACTGCCATAAAGCAGTCAAGGTTCGGGACAGCTAACGCTGGACATAAAAAAACAGATAAGGATCATTGCCTACTCATAAGTATGATATGTCTCTCCTAACGTGTGCTGTCCAGAAAGCCATGCGCCTGCGCCAACATTCGTCAGTCCTAGTGGTGGCACCTGTGATAATGCACGTGGCCTAGATACAACTTTCCGTACAGATGAGCCAGCGTCCGCGAGAGAGCTGAGATTCGATACACTAGTCAACCAAAACTTTTTGCGTCACCTGCTGTGGGAGGAATAGGAAAGTGATTCTTCGTCGTCTTCTTCTTCTTCTTCTTTGAGAGTTTCCTTTTTAAGACTTTCGAAAAAGTCTCGGCATGACGATGAAATAGACTTCAGCGATGACGCTCTGCTTAGCTTTCGATATAAAGTCTTATGTCTTTGGTCATTATCACAACTTTTTCTCATATCCGCAATCGGCTCTTGTTGCGAAATTTTTGACTTGGTAGAAGTTTCATCATTTGTTGTAGGGTCATTTTTTTCTTTTGACCTTCTTGGCGTTTTTCTTTCTAAATCAGAATTATGTGATGGAAGTAGTAATTCCTCATTTTCTCTGTGCAAAGTAAAATTTGTATTAAAAATGATTAAAAGTACTTACTCAATGCTTTCTAAAAGACGCTCTATATGCATCTTAGAATATCCTGCTTCCTCAAGACTATGCAATAACAGATTTCGCTATTTGTGTTTTGTACATTTTTTTGGAATACTTACAACACGAGATTTTTCACATTCTGCAATTACACATCGACAACGGTATCGCTCTATATCAGACTAAAATTAGCAAGTAGAGAGTTTCAAAACATACTTGAGCTTTTAGAAGTTGTATTCTCAATCTTTGCAATTCATTTCTTAGTCGTTTATTTTCTGTCTAAGAAAATTTAAAAAAAAAAGTATACCAGAAAAGTCTCAGCGGTATCAATAATTGGATTATTTACTACGTATGTGTGATTGCATGTACAATCACACTTTTCACGATAAGAAGGTCCTCCTGTTGAATCGCTTTTATTCGGCACTTGGTTACTTTCATCTCTTCGTAACAGAGATGATGATTTTGGTCGAGTTCGCCATTTTGACGCTGTCTGACCTAATAATGTGAAAGTGTTTCTAGAAAGTAGCAGCTGTTGGATAATCTCAGATGCTACTTGCATGCTATCCTCTTTGACATCAGTTTTGGGCCGCAATCGGCGACGCAAGGGTTTCATAGGAGGTTGTTGAATCTTGTCATGCAGAGTCAAGTTTTTGAAAGTGATGATACTGTCATTATCATAATTTTGTGCAGATAAGGGAGGCCGCCCCTCTGGATAGTTCTCCACAAATTCATCGAATTTTTTTGATTTTTGTTTAATACTTTTTTGAGACGATTTTCGTGATTTTTCGTGATAACCGGACAGTAATTTGGAAGGTTGTCTTCGTGTGCTGAATAAGGGATAGAAAAGAACACCATCAGATTCTATATTTGACGACGATCCCTTCTCCTCCATGGAGGGAATTTTTCGCTTAACTGGGTGAGACGTCTTCTTATTCAGAATCGGAGCTTCGGTAGCGTCGTCATACACCAGACATTGATTCTTCGCTAAGTTTGTTGCCCAAGATGATGCTGAGGCGAATCCTCTACGAGGAAACGGCGTTAGCGGCTGAGGCGTCGTCGTTACTGATCCATGCGGGCTATCGTCCTGAACTCTTTGCACTGGTGAATATACTGACGGAAGCGGACTATTAAGGAGCATTTTCCAGCAAAATTACAGTGTAGCCCATCAGGATAGACCTGTAGGAAAACAAAAAAAATCCCTCTACCGGCCTACCCCGTTTTTATGCCCTCAAAAGGAGTTGGTCGTATTGGACTCAGCAATAGAACAAGGTTTGTAGAAGAATTGAGTATTTGACATCTTGATTAGTGTATGTTTTTATCGACATCTGCATTATCTAGTTCATGGATCATGGGATTCTATACCAAAAGAAGTTATCGGTAAGTATATTAATTGACTCTGATTTTTTTTCCGGCTTTTTTCGTAAAGAACCTGATGAAGATACAATGGCAACTGCTTTTCCGACTGTGGCCTATCGTACATTTTCTGGCAAGGTATTCAGTCAGCTACCTACACAAACATTCTTTCAGTTACAGTACAGTTTCGTATTAAGCGGAATCGATTATATAGTATGCATCCAGTTTAGAGCCTCAACATCGAAGCAATCCTCATATACAGTCACAACTGCTGTATCGGAATTCAATGACAATATGCCGCGCATGAATGAAATAATGCAGACTAAATGGACATTGTCGGAAAACGGCTCTGCTGTGAGATTTCAAAATATCACATGCGATTCCGTCAGCTAATAATACATTTGACGGAGACAGAGCAAGGCAAAATATTCTTAGAGAGTATGACATTTTCAAAATATTTTCTCATGGTTTGTTGTTTTTATTACATTCATATGTTTCAGATTGCCGTAGGGAATTATTATATGCCATTCGGAAGCTTAATAATGAGCTAAAATGTCATGGCTATTCAATAGAGAACAAACCTCCACCAGGATTGATAGCGCACAAATTGCCTCAACATTTTATTTTCAACGTTAAAAATGCCTCATGGGTTCGAAGGCTCCGTGAATCATCGAGACGTAGTCTTCATCTCAAAATTGTCAATCTAACAAGGTAGGAGAAAGAGGGGTTCTTTTTGACGTATTGACAGAGAATCATTACAACTACAATGGTCGTCATTACCGCATAAATTATTTCTTGAAGATGGAATTTGGCTTGAGGTAAACTACTGCACACGAATTAAATAAATTCAGTTTCCTGCTGAATCAATACATCCTGGTAATATCTCAGAAGCAGCAATATTGAGTGCGGGCTATTTCAAAGGGATTAAAGGGAGTCTCACTTATTCTTTTATTGAATCAAATGGGTAAGAAGTCAATTAGATAAATTATTTTGAAGTCATCGAGCAATAACATTTACCTGGGAGCATCGTCTTGGATTTTTCAACGCTAATGCGAGCATCAAACATGGTGCTGATTTAAGTGTCGTCAGGTCAGTTGTTGCATGATCTCATTGGACAGATTCACAGACATGTGGAGAGAAAAAGTAAAGCAATAATTGTATTTCATATATTAGAGACCGCAAATTTACCAAAACTCGAATTACTAAAAGCGCGAGCTATATTTTTAGAATATCATCCATTTAGCATCTCATCAACAAAATTACGTCATTATTACTCATACTCAACACCCGGCATAACTGTAACGGAGGAATTTATACAATATTTGAGAGATTCAGGTTCAGGTGAGGGTTCTCTTCTGCCTGATTTAAGCAAACTCCCTTTTTTTCTTCTGATGCATTGTTGTTATTCTAGGGTTCCATATTGAGCCGTCAAATGGAACACCAGGCGCAAAAACACGTTACGCCTGTACGGAATTCACACTTATAAGTCCCAGACATTTTTTTCGTGAGTTGAGTTTAGTATGAGAAAGATTCAGGTTGTTGCGGCGCTACATCACCATCTCTTTCGTCAAACTCTTCTCTATTTCTTGAGTGGCAAATCGGTCTTGAGTTGTTTTGGCGAGTGTGGCGAGCTGACGATCGTGTTTGCTTACATACGTGTGTACAGCTTCCTAAAATATTAAATTACACAGAGGACTAATTGGCGGGCTAGACGAAACAAGTGTGATAATTTCTGCTGTCACTGACACGAGCAATTCGGACAAACGGAGAGCACCACCGCCGTATCTTATGGGCCTGGTAAGATGATCAAGACTGCACTTACATAGACAAGTGCTACTATTAAAATTATGTTTCTCAGGCAGACGAACTGAGTACGTTCTCAATAGAATCGGACATTAGAAGAGGAGGAGAAGGGCATTATTCCACACATGGTTCGCCGCCGAAAGAAGCTCTCATAGACGGAATTGTGACATGCATGCAACATGTTGCTCTAGGATTGCAGGATATATTGTATCGATGTTTGGGTGAAGATTGGATCATAAAAAAGTCAAAAGACATGAATGGTCATCTATGGCGTTCTAGTAGATGTTCAGACATTAAAATTGATCTAGAAGGAGCAACTTACACTATAGTAAGTTCTGTTTCAAATCTGATGAGCAATAAGGTTTCACATTGGGATGATATATTTGAAAAAAATTTCAATAACTTAAATTTGAATTTTGAACACCTAAAAAAAATTCAAGTAATTTTAAAAATTTTTTTTTTTTATAATTAGACTGCAAGTGTTTATTGGGCAAATCAAGAGCTGAGTTACTTTTCAAGTAGTTATGGTAAGCATTAAATCGTGTACAAATTTTTTTACAGTTGCGAAATTTATGCATGATGCTTTTAATATTCTCTGTGTAAGCAAGAGATTAAATTACCATGAATTTAGTCATTAGGTCAAATAACACTTGCTCAGAAGATTAATGGCCTTCATAAATTTTTATTTAATAAAAACTTAGAATAATATAACTCACATTAAAATTACTTGATTTGAGAATACATCCAAAATCTGATTTTATTATTAATTCTGTTATTATTCAATGTTTTTTTTTATTTCTACAATTTTTTTAATTAAATTTTTTTTGTAATCAATTAATTTTTATTATTTCTGTAATTATTTAATTTTTATTTTCTCTTACATTGTCCAATATATTGTTGAATATAAAATACATAAATTCGTTTTATTATGCAACTTGTTGTTTCTTCCATGCTTTCGCTTTTTCTAGAATCTTCAAACTCTTAATTAAGTCAATATTTAAAGAAATAAACTTACTGAACTTTGGGGTCCATCATCTTTGAATACATATTGCGTTACTTCTTCATATCCTTGAGCCGTACTGAAAATATATTATTGAAATATATAAAATAAAAAAATGATTGAGATTAACTTATAATAATGATTATTTAACGATTGAATATAATTAATTGAAAATTATAAATAATAATTAACTACGAATAATTAATCAAAAATACTTTAAAATAATTAATTAAAAATAGCTACTAATAATCAATCAAAAATAGTCAATATAAATTCATTAAAAATAGCTAATAATAATTGATGAAAGTAACAGCTGATTATTAATTCAAATAAACATAACAACTAATAATAACTTAGAAATATTGAAAATTAATGAATAAAAATAATTAATAATAAATTATAATATTTTAAAAAAGTTTATTACACAACTTACCCATCCTCTCCTACAACTGTTCTTCGTATTCGAACAGCTTTCGGTTTCATAGCAGTTACTTCGGCTATTGTTAAACTATCACCTCCCTCCTTCTCAAGTGATAACCAATGCTATAAAATAAGCAGTAAAAAAAAGTCTTACATCAATTAGAAGCTTTCGATCTCCATTAAGTTGATTGTCTTTACAATATGAAATGCCTGAAAATAGAAATTAAAAAATTAAAGTAATAATATACGTACCCCTTTTAATGATTTCTCTTGCATTTTTGATACTACCTCGTTTTTCTAATTCAAAAGATGCATAAGATTTATAAACCTGAAAATATAGAGAAATAAAAATCACATCGAATTAATAAGAGAATATCACATCTAATTTATAAAAAAAAAAATATGATATAAAAGTAAATGATATTTACTAAAATTTATCAAAGAAAAATTCAGCTTAATTTAGAAAAAAATATGATTTTTAAATTAAAAAATTCAATATGATTTATGTACATATAAAATTCTAAATTAAGTATGAATTTACCTTAAAATGTTTTGTTTTTTCTAACAAACGTTCATAAAGATCAATGACTCTATTTAATTCTCCTAATTCACATTCTATATCAATATAGCGTTTCCATATCTAGAAAAGTAAAATAAAAATGGTTATATAATTACCAATTCAGGCATATCAATAGCATCAAGATTTATTGCAATTTCACATAATCGACGCGTTCTTTCAATTTCTTCAGTTGTTAATTCTAAATCAATCATTGCAATCCAAGCTTTAGGCGATGTGGGATGAACTTCAATAAATCTAGCATGAATTTTACGACATCGATCGATATTTCCTAATCTTAATTCAAGTCCTGCATATGCCATGAATATTTTTTCTTTTCCACATTCGGCTATAGCACGTCCCAATATTCGTCGAGCTTTATCTAATTGTAGTTGTCTGATCTACAAATTTTTTCTTTTAATTTTTTTCCATACCTCAAATTCTGAATAATATATCCATATCTTGACAAAGGAGAATTTTCTGTGGGGTATCACCTCTAAGGTTTTGTCCCAAATCGCTCTACAGCGTTCTTTATCTCTCGCCATCAATTCTTCAAATAATGCGTAATTAATCCAGAGGAAGACATAACGCTTCCAGTGACGTTTTTCGAGTATTGGCGGAATTTCTGCTACAGCTCGTTCATACACATCTCTAATTCTCTCGATATCACCAGCAGACTCTTCTAATCTTAATAAATCAAACCAATGATCATAACTTTTACGGTCAGTAAGTAATTGCTGTATGGAATATGATTGTTAATATTCCAATGAAAAGTTACCTCTTCATAATGTAATCTACGCTTTTCTAGAACAGTTGATTCCAAAGCTTCTCTATCCCCACGTTGTTTTTGGAATGCAACAAATTTGCGATATAATTCATCACTTTTTTCTTTTGGGACACGACTTAATGCTTGCTCGAAAATGCACTTAACTCTGAAAAAATTTTTTTTAATAGTTTAATAACCTGTCAAATTCTTTTTGACGTTCTTCGAACTGTGCGAACTGGATGTAGAAAGATTCTTCAAGGGATTCGCTTGGCAAAATCTCAATCTGATGGAAAATTTATGAAATATTTTCTCTTTCCATAAACTTACCGCTTTTTCGAAACCCGCTCTGGCTCGAATGACATTACGATGACGTTCTTCAAATTTGCAAAATTTAATGAATGCATGCTGAGATGGTCGGCTGCTCAAATAACGCTCAAAAATTGCTCTCGCCCTATCAATTTCCCCACAACGCTCCTCAAAACGAACATAAAGCATCCATGACTTATCTTCGGGATCCCAATCCATCCAACGCTCGAAAATAGCTCGAGCACCCGCATAATTTCCTAACATTTCTTCCATTAAAGCATATTTGAACCAAAACTGATCTACTCGTGGTAGAAGCTGTACAACGCGATCATACAAGTTACGAGCTGAATTAATGAACTTGTTTTTAATTTCCATATCTATGTAACGTGTCCAGAGTCCAGTGTTGTGGAACTCTACATTGAGAGCTCTTTCAAATACTGAGCGTGCTCTAAGGAAAGAGAGAGAGAGTCACATTGGTTTTTTTCAAATTAAGTACCTCCTGAATTCCTTTTGTCCCGCTTCCCATTCTGCATAACGGATCCAAACACCCAAATTATGTCGTTGTCTTCTCAAAGTATCCTCAAAGTCTTTCCTTTTACGTACTCTGAGTAATCACATATACTTAATTGTAACCTAACCTGTATTCTTGTAATTCTTCCTCATCGACTATTCTCTGTCTTGGTTCCCGGACTTCATCTGATTGTCTGTCAACCGCTTCTCTCAATAGTTGCTCAGCTGTTATTTGAACCGGATTGGCAGACTTATTTTTCACAGCCAGCTTGTGTCCGCCACCAGTGCCTAAAAAAATGAAATTTTGTAATTTAAAAAAATTAATGATTAATATTATATCAATTCATTATTTTTATCAATGAATCTAAATATTTTTATCATTGAAATTATCTATTTTTATTTTAAAAATTATTTATTTTTATCATTAGAATTCATTTGTCTTATTTAAAATTATTGACACTTAATAACAAATTCATTAAGAAAAGTACTCTAAAAATTACCATAAAGAGCAGCTGAGCCTTGAATTGGCTGACTCATGACGATGTAGTGCCAGTGGACCTGATAAGTCTGATGGACTGCAGTCCCGTTGACTTCTTCTATACGGCTCTATAATTGTATATTGAAATGAAAAGCTTCATAAGATGGAGTCTATCCATCATATGTTTTATATATCTACTAACGAATCCGATCAGAGCTTTTGTTCTTGGACGGGTGCGGTACTTTTCAAAAGTTTATTTTAAAACAGACATATCGTAATGGAGAGGCAATTGATATCAAAATGAATGCTCTCACTTCAATTAAAGCTCAGATTCCTTATAGTTATTATTATTTGCCATATTGCAAGCCTGAAAAACTTACTTCTTTTGTTGATTCATTAGGAGAACTTTTGTTAGGAGATATTCTGGAGAATTCCGATTATCAAGTAAAATTATAAAACTCAAATTTTTTCTTTAGGCAAGAATGATGGAATCTCAATCATGTAAACTGCTTTGTAGAAAAACTTTCAATTTATATGAAACTCAAAAGTTTATTGATATGATTGATGATGAATACACTGTGAACTGGATTGCAGACAGTTTGCCTGCATTACAACCACATACGAGAGGTGCGTATAATTTTTGTAATTTAAAGAAAATAAGGGTTCCAACCGGATTGGTACGCTCTTGGCTTCCCTATTGGCTGGGCTGAATCACAAACTTACTACTTAAATAATTATATATCTATTATTTTCAAAGTGCGGGAGGTTGATGATGGTAGTAACAAATCTCAATTTCTTCTTTTGAATGAATCTTCAAAAGAAAAACTCTATCAAATTGTTGGCTTTGAAGTTATTCCAATGAGGTAATTTCAGGAAAAAAAAAATTTTTTCGTTAGTTTTAATGATTTTGGTTCTGGGACTGAGGCAAATTGCTCAACATTGAGTAAGTTGAAAAGAGCATACATAAATCTTTTTCAGCTCCAAATTTTTCATTGATTAATCATAATAACCATAGTTCTTCAGCTCTAGAAATCTCTAATGCTCGTCGCAAATCAATACCTCAAGATAGGTTGATTTCATTCAATGATGTTACAACGGAATTAACAGTTCCGTTCATTTATGATGTGAAATTTGAAATTGTTGAAATGTTATTTGAAGAGCGCTGGGACAATTATCTCAGAAGTCAAAGAATATCAAATGACAGAATAAAGCATGGGATACATTGGTTCTCTATAATTAACTCACTTTTAATTGTAATAATATTAGCAGCCCTTGTTGGAATGATTTTGATACGGGTACTTAGAAAAGATATTGCTAGATATAATGATGTAAGATATATTTTAACAAAATATATATTATTAGTAAGTTTATTATGATTACTTCTTATTGATATTAATACCTATGATTAAGTAAATTAATTTTGAATTATTATGACTATTCAACCTGACATTTCTGTTGAAAAAATTAATTACAAATAATATTATGATTTATTTTAAAATTGATTATTATCAATACCATTAAAGTTAATTATAATGATTATCATTAATATGATATTTAAAATTAATTTTAAATATAATTGCTATTGTCATTGAAATTAACAATTGATTGCTATTATTATTGTTACTATAAAAGTTACTTATTATTATTCTTAATTATTAATTATTAAGTATTAATTATTATTATTATCGTTGTTGTTGTGATTTAAATAAATCATCAGTAGATATTATTATTATTATTATGACTTAAATCAAGTATCATTACTATTTAAATTAATTATTATGATTATTGCAATTATTATTATTATTGTTATTTTCAATTAGTTGGTATCGACTTCTGATGAGGCAGAGGAATTCGGTTGGAAATTAGTCCATGGTGACGTATTTAGAAAACCACAACATTCAACTATACTTGCAGCTTTAGCAGGATCAGGAGTACAAGTAAGAATAATTCATAAAATTTATTATAATTTTTTAAGATTTTTGGAATGGTTATTTCAACATTACTTATTGGAACTATAGGAGTTGGTATCTATCCATCATCGGGATTTGGAAGGGGACGATTATTACAAGCTGCTTTATTTTTATGGTCACTTATGGGAATTGGTGGTGGTTATACAGCTGCACGTTTTTATAAATTATTTCAAGTAATGTTTTTACTTTCATATATTGTTTTTATTAGTCTCCAAATTGGAAATTAACAACAATAAGAACAGCTTTAATTTATCCTGCTGTCGTTTTCGGAATATTTTTTTTTCTTAATATGTTTCTAACAATAGCAAAATCTTCTGCAGCTGCAAGATTTTCAACAATTTTTTTACTTATCATAATTTGGTTTGGAATTTCAACTCCTTTAGTTTTTGTGGTATAATATTGAAAATTATATCTATTTTTTTTATAGGGAGCATACTTTGGTTTTAAGCAACAGCCGATTTCAATTCCAGTTCGGGTTAATAAAATACCACGTCAAGTCCCAGTAAGATATTAAAAAAGAAAATAAATTATATGTAGCAACAACCGTGGACTGTAAGACCATTTTTAACATGTTTAGCTGGAGGTGCTCTACCATTTGGTGCAGTTTTTACAGAATTAATGTTTTTGTTTTCATCCATCTGGCAACATAGAGCATACATTTTATTTGGATTCCTTTTACTGGTTACACTTATATTAGTACTAACATGTGGACTTGTTTCTATTACCCTTGTATATTTCCAACTCGTCTGGTAAGTTTATAGTAATACTTACATGAATCATAATAATAATAATAATAAAAAAAATAATAATAATAATAATAATATTAATAATATTGATGATAATTTTGATATTAATAAAATTAATAATTATGTTAATAAGATATAAATAATGAAGTCAACTAAAACTATAAATAAAATTAACCAATATTAATAATATCAATAATAATAAGAATAAAAATAATAATTATAATAATGATAAAATAAAAAAACACTAATGATTAAAAAAATAATAATAAATATTATATTTTGTTTATTTTGATAATGCTTATCTGCTTGATTTAGTGAAGACTATTATTGGTGGTGGCGATCATTTTTGGCTTGTGGATCATCTGCAATCTTTGTTCTTATTTATGCATTTGTCTTTCTTTTCTCTCGGTTAGTTTCAAGAAAAAATAATAATAAAATATGCAGATTAAATTTAGTTTACTTCACGTCTGTTTTGATGTATTTGACTTACAGTCTTGCATTAGCCTATACATTTTTTATTCTAACAGGTAGGTATTGCTTAAAACTAGATGCTCATTCAGGAACAATCGGATTTATGTCATGTTTTTTATTTGTCAAATATATCTACAGTTCAATAAAGGTTGACTGACTTTTTTGAGATGGACCTGATGATACATACATTTACAGTCACCAAGTAGAAGATTTCATGAGAGGCTGGGTAAAATCCGATTATTCGATTCAAAGGTACGACATTTATATATGTTAGGTTCCAGAGAAAATCAAAATGATGCGCCACTGAAACTTCGACCATGTGGCCTCTACAATGAAGGCAATAGTTGCTTCTTCAACGTACTTGTACAGTCTCTTTACCATGTAGCACCAGCGTTCCAGAAAGCCATTGCAACTTTATTTGATAGCAAAAGTACAAGCAATTCACACTCTCCCAGTGTGTCAACCTGCAAAGAGGTTCAAAAGGAACATCAATCATTATTATTTGATAATCCTTACACTCCTTCTTCGCCACCCGAGATGATGATTTCAATGGCGCAAACTTCGCCCTCGGCTAGTCCATCTTTGCCACTGCTTGACTCACAGCCAGCTGACACACATTTGCCAATAGCAGTTGCGCAGCCGACTCTATCTAATACAGAGACCTCATCGTCAAATGTTGATCACGCATCCGAATGTCGAGCTTCCCTGATAAAAGAATTTGATCGGGATCCTCCCGTTCCAATAGGGGGGGCACCAGTGGTTATCGGGCTTCGTTCTAACACAAAAAAAGTCTGTACAAATGAACAAAGTCAGGAGCACACTAATCCGCAGATTTCCAAGCCTGGTTTAAAAGGCGGAAGAACGAATGATTCTGTTGAAAAGTCTCCTCGCCGCAATCTTGCTAATCCATCATCTCCTTTAAATAGCCGTCATCGTGGTCATTCTCAAGTACCATTGCGTAGCTTCGACGAACATCCGCGAGAACAGAGAGAGGAGGAGCTTCTTTCATCTACCTACAAGCGTCAGCCAGAAAGCTCTTCAGAGATTTTTCAAACAACGCCTCCCCCAACAAAATCAATATCACTTAAAGTTCAACCTATTCCTTTATTATTGACTCCACCTGCCATAGCTCAAAAATCTTATACAGCAACCCCATATGACAAAATTTATTCTATGCCCAGTGCAGGAGATGAGCCAGGATTGGCTGGTACATGTGCTTCCATGACAACAGATGTGGCGCCTCGGTCACAAACCTCTCAACTTCTCGAATGCAGAGGGAGTGAGCCGCTTCTCTTGTTATTGCACAAAACGTTTCTTGCAATGACTTGGTCTCTTGAACCGTCGATATCAGTTGCTGAATTATTTGAAGCTGCCATGCAACAATTAGGGCAGGATACGCGTGAACAACAAGACGCAACTGAAATTCGCTGCAAGTTATTTGAGTTATTGATTCGCAATGTTGAAGATCTCGCTTTAGGAGAGAACAAGTTTTCTTCTAATGTTCTTCATCTTGCAAGTACTATAGATTCGTTGTTTTCAGGTTTGTTTTTGTCTATAGATTCAGGAATCTCAACAGGCACGTTGTATGAACACATTGAGGGAGAAAATGTGCGTCAAAATAAGATGGACTTTTTCCAGCTTGACCTTAATCTTAATTCTGATACATCATTAGAGCGTGAACTTGAAATGGTCACCAGAGAGGGTTGCCGAGGCAGGTATACTTGCTCATTCTATAAAATATTCAAATTTTATTTTAGAGTTAGTTTTGACATACCACATGTAATGTGCATAAATCTTAATCGCTTTTGTTTGGAGGCTGCTTCGGCCGAATTACCAAATCACATGATCGTACGAAAGCGTACTTGTGAGTGCAAGTTCTCAGACACGATATTTGTTGAAAAACTTTTTCCGCCTGGCAATCCTGGGACTCAAATGGTAAGGGAGGTTTAGAATTACGGGTGCATGTGTTATATAAGTATTAAAAATTTATCGTATATAAAAAGGCGAATTCAAGGATTGAATTCTCAAGTTTTGCCTCAGTTGCAGGATTCTCGGGAACGTCAAGCTTCTCTACTAGAGGCGCAATGTCAATGTGTGAAACAGCTGGCTACTCTGTTAGAGTCAGCCACATCAGATGAACAGCAAGTGGCAGAACTTGTATCGCAACAAAGTTTGCTTCAGGAGGTAATGATAAATCATCTCAATTGTTACAGAGTCTAAAAGAACTGGAAAAGCAATCAGCAAATCTCGATGTTGATGCAGGTTTTGTTTATGATTTACAGGTATGTAAAGCATGAACAGAAATTAATCTATCTTCAAAGGCTGTTGTATTACACAGAGGCACTCCAGATCATGGACACTATTGGTGCTATGTTCGTGCCTGCGAAAATCATAGTGCACTCTGGTATCGGTTAGAAGACAATCGTGTTGCACTTGCGTCTGCAGCTGCTATGTATGAGGAAGCGGCTGGTCTGCGCAATGATAGATTACGTTCTTCAGCATTCCCTCGTGCTACAGGCTCTGAATGGTCGAGCGCGGAAAATAATAGCTTCTGGGGGAAGGTACATTCTGCTTGGGTTTCTCAGCAGCGATACACAGAATTGACCAATGTTTTTGAGCGTATTAATTTTCTTATTAAGCCACCCTCTCCACCTCATGCTTCGGTAGGTTGATTGAAGTAGATCCATTCAAGCTAGGTCGCAGCGCATTCATTATTTTATCGTCGAAGACAGCCAAATGGAATCATGACAGCTCAAACACCATATTCTAGCCAAGGTTTTATGGCAAAAATTATGCATAAAAATAGACTATTGATAGCTCCACTGGCTCAAGAATTATTAAAACGTGTGCGACCCCAGGGTAACCTTGCATTACTTTTAAATGAACTTGAACGGGAGGGTGAGGAAAAGAATAAATTAATCATTCATACTAAGAAAGATGTAAGATAGAGAATAATTTAATAATTTTCTTTTATAGTGGCTTCAAATTCTTCCCAGCTATCCACTCCCTGATCCTTATGGGAAATTATTGACTGATGTACTATCAAGCTTTTCATTGTCACTGACCTGAATTTTTTTTTTTTTTTTTTTTTTTTCATCATAACTTCAAGTACCATAATTGCCTGCATCGTATTTGCATGCACCAAAAGTGCTTGTTTTTTAATTACATTTTTGTTGCATGCATCATAAGCGTATGCAGTGTCAATATTTATAGGATCAAGGATCTTTAAATCGTATTAACAATTTAGCTTTTATAATTCTGTGACGTAATACTCCCCGTTTGTAACAGACCAATCAAGAAATTTAACAGCTAAGTCATTGGGCAATTTGAATTGTACACCTCTGAGAATATAGGACTTTGATGAATCATGTATTCCTTACCGTTTATTCAATGTCGGCTCAATTACTGCAAACTTTGCTTGTAATCCTAATGCTTCAACGAGAATAGAATGAAAATCATTAATGGATTTTATCATTTTTCGAAAAGGATCATTAAGTTGCAAGTTTCGCAATTGATTCTGTGTTCTTTTATTTCGCGTCGTTTTATTATTTATTATCATCGTGTCAAATGGAACAGTTCGAAATTTGAGAGTCAATAATTCTCTCTCAAGCACTGCAACTCTTTTGATCTAATAACTCATTATCATGAGAATTTGACTTACGTTCTTAGGATTATGCAAAATCAAACTTTTTACTAAATTGGAATCTTTTTCATCAAAATTCAAGCACTTTTCTCTTTGTTGAAATTTAGTAGCACTATTAGGAGGTTCAATATGTATAATCCGAGTAACTTTCTACATTAAGTGATCTTAGTCTAAAAGTACCTCTAAATATGGCGGAATAACATTAGAAACAAGAATACTTGGATTCAACTGAGACCTAAAAATAAAAAATAAAAATATGAATTACTTTACATAAACTCATTAGAAATCTTTATTTGTTCATAATAAGTACCATTTGTTGTAAGAAGTAGTGCATTAAGATTACTTCCTATTGCAACAACATCTTTCATAGTATTACAATAAACTACAATTTTTGAGTAACTTTTTATTTCATTATTTTCTTGATCTTTTATTACTTCATTACAAAAATATTTCACTGTTTGAAGCATTTGTAGAGTAGAGCATGTCATTATTCTGTAAGAACTGCTGCCTTCATAAAAAAAAATTAATAAATCAAAGAACACACCCAATTTTTGAATATTATCTTGAAAAATCGGGAAATCATGTATCGTTTCAATAAGCTGAGTTATTCCTGTGGACTTTCTAGGCGAGATTACTATCCGAGACACATTGGGAAAATTTGCATTTAAAGGACATGGCTTGGATAGACTATCGAGAATCTGAAAAAGTTGATAAAAAAATTTTTTTGTTTTCAAAGTAACTTACTACGACATCAGTCTTTTTTAGCGAAAACTCGCTAATAAGATCTGGAGGAAATCAGAAGAAATATAATCTCCCGAATATACCTGAAGAGATCAGTGTTACAGCAGATTGCTTGGTATTTATTTTGTTTGTTTGTTTTGTAAAAATTTGTGCTTTTCGTTTTGCGCACACAAGTGACAATAATCTAAAATTATGAGCTAATTAAAATTATGAATGAATTTATTTTCACCTACATATTCATATAAAGTGCTACATCTTGAGCTGCACTGATATTTTCAGTAATCCAGGTTATTTTTTTGTTTGAATTCTTTGCAAGGAGGTCAACTATTGACAAAAGTACGGTACGATAAAGTTTTGATCCAGAATTTCCAATTAAAAGGAGTTGCCAAGGATCTATAATTCGAACACAGCAGTTTATTAAACTAATTTGCTTACCTCTACTTATATCAATATATTGCCAAAGCTTAATGTCAGTTTCGCTGAGTACGGAACTACCCGCTGGAGCTATTAATCCTAATCGTGCTTGTATCGCAGGATTCAAAATTATCTCATTTAAATGTGACTTAGCGTCATGCAATTTTTCAACTTTTGTAAAAACTTTAGACGGTATTTCATTTTGTATTATGCCTTTAACATTTGCCTCAGGGATGTCATTTGACGTATACTCATTACTTTTAACGCCAGATGGATCGATGTTTGAAAAATCTCTCCAGTCTGACAATGGTATAAGTTGCTGACTCGGCACATTGAAGTTAAAATCTTCTGTATTATCTTGGCTTTCATTTGAAAATTCATTTGATGCTGATGCAAAATCTTCCGATTTTTTACTCAATCTTTGATCTGATGGCGTTGATCTCTTCGAAGAATTGAGCGAACGGGTTTGCTTCTCATGCACATCTTTGAGTTCTGTTGTCATATTAACGACAGGATCACCTGGTAACGCTCTCAATCGCTCTAGGCTTTTCTCAATAGCTATTTTTGCCTTTCCCACAGGAATCATTTTGATACGGCCTTTGTAATGGTACTGAATTGTACGACAAAAAGGACGAAACAAAGCAATTTCTGCGTGGAGGTGCATCAGGTCCGAATTGGTCTAGCCTGTTTTGTGAGAAATGGTCGTAGATGACAAAAGTGATAAGCAAAGTGATGTCAAACCATTAGATGAAACAGATATAAATATATTAAAGCACTACGTAAGTATCGTCGCCATGATAATCCTAAATTTTTATTTAAAGGGTCTTGGTTCTTATAATCAACGTTGTAAATCACTAGATGCGGACATTCATGATTTGCTGAATAAAGTATCAAAACTATGCGGCAAGTGATAATAAGAAAAACTCCAGCGTAGGGGCTCGCGAGCTTGACACGGGTCTTGCACCTCCAAGTCAATGGGATCTTGCTGCTGACAAAATGGCACTTCAGGAAACTCAGCCATTACAAGTTGCTAGATGTACAAAAATGATAAATCCAGGGACTGAAGAGGCACAATATGTGATCAATGTTAAACAGCTTGCAAAATTTGTTGTAGTAAGCTATAACATTTGGTATTAGTTGAAGGGATTAGGTGAAAAAGTTGCACCTACTGATATCGAGGAAGGCATGCGTGTTGGGTAAACATATGAAGTCTCTATTATTATAATCCAGAGTAGATCGACATAAATACAGAATACAGCTTCCATTACCACCTCGAATCGATCCTTCCGTTACAATGATGACGGTTGAGGAGGTCAGACTCTTTCATAACCTTATTTTTATTGTTAATTCCAGAAACCAGATGTGACATATAATGACATTGGTGGATGTAAAGAACAACTAGAGAAGTTACGCGAAGTTGTTGAGATGCCACTATTGCAACCAGAACGATTCGTAAGCCTCGGTATCGATCCACCCAAGGGTGTTCTTTTGTATGGACCTCCTGGAACGGGTAATTACACCCATAATTTCCAAATTAATTCCAGGAAAAACTTTAACAGCTCGGGCGGTTGCCAATAGGACAGATGCATGTTTTATATGCGTTATAGGCTCTGAACTGGTACAAAAGTGAGTGATCTAGGAAATTAGCATTTGAGCTTATCGTAATTATAGATATGTGGGTGAAGGAGCTCGTATGGTTAGAGAATTGTTTCAAATGGCACGGACTAAGAAGGCATGCATTCTCTTTATTGATGAAATAGATGCTATTGGAGGTTTGTATCTTAAGTTTGCGAACTTTCGAAATTTAATATTAAGGTGCTCGAGGTCAAGAAGGAGCTCATGGAGATAATGAAGTGCAAAGAACCATGCTCGGTGAGAAAAAATTTACGTAGTAATAATTCATTTTAGAAATTGTTAATCAGTTAGATGGATTTGATGCTAGAGGCAATATCAAGGTTCTTATGGCAACAAATCGGTAGATTTCCAGTTTCGATCTCATTAATTATCAGACCTGATACTCTTGATCCGGCTCTGACTCGTCCCGGCAGACTTGATCGCAAAATTGAATTCAGCCTACCTGATTTAGAAGGACGTACAAGCATTTTTAAGATACATGCACGTACTATGAATATGGACAAGAATATTCGATTTGAATTATTGGCTCGTTTGTGCCCAAATTGCACAGGTATAATAATAATAATTATATTGCTAAAAATCAGGAGCTGATCTAAGAAGCGTATGTACTGAGGCAGGCATGTTTGCTATACGTGCTAGAAGAAAGGTAACTTTTTTTTTTTTATTAATTCTTTAGAGCATAAGCGAGAAAGACCTAGTAGATGCTGTGTCTAAAGTTGTTAAGGGATATAAAAAGTTTTCAGCAACCCCTAAATACATGGTATACAACTAGTCTTTTTTTTCTGTTCTGTTCCATCAAAGAAAATAGGATTGAAAACTGTTTACAAAATATAATTGTTCCGATGTAATGGTATCTACTGACGAAGAATCGATTTCCAAATCTTCACCTTTTGCTGTCCCAGAGACAAATAAACCACCTGATGGCTCTGATATTTTTGATCTGATTGTCCCTTGGCAAGATGAATCTCGGAATTCGACAGAATCTTTCTTGGGACTCTCTCCTCCTACTCATTTAGTTAAAAAACGAAAATCGCAAAATGAACTTCCTTCTGATCGTCATACCTTCAGAACACCTCAACAAAAATTTAATGAGATTGGTAATAGTATATCAATAGATCAGCTCAGCAGCATCGGTCAGAGTCAAAGTAGTAAAATAACCGAAGACGCTGAAGAGGGAAAGACAATTCGAACCAGACGGCGACGTACTATGGGGTCTCGAAAAAGTTACCGTCCGCATATTAAGTTCCCTGGTTCTTTAGGTATTACAAGTGAAAAACCTGTCTTGCCTTTGTGGCTAAAAGAGCCAGTGGTAGGATTTATTTTATTTATATTCAAGATAGAATGAGTCGCGAGTCCCGGCATTCATACGAATTTTACGTGAGCGTCTTATATTCATAGAACGCAGGTTGTCATATCTACAGAATGAAAAAAACGCGCTTTTGATTACTTTGAGACGGTAAGTTGACGCCGTTCTATAAATAAACAATTTAAGATATGATGTCAATGAGTCCACGCTAGTTAAAGACGAAACTCCGACAGCTTCAAATAATTTGTGTCAACTTCCGAAAGAAGAACACGTTGTTTCTGGAGTCTCTTTATGGGATCTCAATAGGCAGTACAAATTACTATCTAACAAGCACTTTCACAAGGCTGAAAATTGGCTTGCTCAACAAAATGAGTCAAAAATTACAGAGGGGGGGGAGGATAATTGCTCAAGTAAAGAAAGTGAAATACTTGAATCTACAGATTCGGTTTATAACTTAATTGAATCACAATCAGAAATAATCTCAATCGTTGATAAAAAGACAATGACGGAAGAGCCTACAGAATTCAAGACTCTTACCGAGCTTGCACAAAAGAAAAGAGACCAATCTATTCCTCCTATCACTTCCCTCCCTAAAGATTCTTCTAACACTCAAAAATTAGAAAATGAGAATAACTCTATAAACAAGCAAAAGTCTAAAACTAAAAAGAATAAATCAAAAGAAGATAATTTAATTGAATCTACAACATTTACAAATGAATATTGGAAGTCTTTGGATGATGATTCTTTAAGAAAGTGGATGTCTTTTTTTGGAATGAAAGTAAGATTTAAAAGAAAAATTATTTATAGGCGGGACAGTCATCAGTTAGACGAAATCTGATGATAAATGAGCTAACAAAAATATCAGATTATTTAAAAGAAAAAAGTTAAAAGTTAAAAAAGTTGAAAAATAAGGTGATTATCCAAAAGTAAATTTTTGTTTTTTTTTTAGTGTCCTATTTAAGTCTTTTCTTCTTTTTCTATCATTTATTATATTTTCTGTTGGTTTATTCATCTCGGTTTTCAGATCGTGCTCTTCTTCAGCTTTAATTGATGATGATAATTTAGACGTCTTGTTCGACAATATAATTTTGGGTAGCACTCGGCACATACCGCTTCCAACAAGTGGAAGCTTGCCAGTAACAATAGAACCAGCTGGAGTCCGCAAGTCATCTGTAAATATATATTTAATTAATAAATTATCCTTATTACCGTATGCACCACGTTCGATTGCTTCTGTAAGAAACTTCATAGATGTCTCAAACGACATTTGCAGGAATGGTGAGCTATGATGTCTCATTCCAAGACGGCTAAAAGATCTAAATAATCCTAATAGTAAACATTAAACGTGACAAAATTGCAACTCTACCTGAATGCGTCATTTCATCAGCTATTAAACTCATATGTCTATAGTCAACTGTGATACCATAAACAGAGAAAACTTTGATGAGCTCCCTTATGATAACTGTGCGGCATGCTTCAACCCCATAAAATTGTAGTATTGATCGAATATCATTGCTTGTTAGTCTGTGATCAAAATATTTGCAAAAACAAATATTACCTGTTATGATCAACACATGCATCCTTGAGTCTATAAATCCAACCAAAATTGGAGCCCTCACATTGCACTTCATATTGAGCTCCAGTTTCTGAACTGTCTCCCTGAATAAAAATTTTTTTCAATTTCTCAAATTAACTTACTCCCACTATACGTGGATTACTGACTCCCGGCGTATCTTGTAATACATATTTTTTTACAATTTTTGTGAAAGTTTCAAGCAGAACTATTCGTCTACAGTTATTAAATCAGAGCTTTTTCTTACCGAGGACACTTTTCGACAGGCCAACCAAATTTAATTACGACGCGCCAAGTTTTTCGACAAATATCAAGATTCGTTAAATATCGAAATGCTATCAGAATTGGCTCAACACTTTTTCGTCAATCCCTTACCGTCTATTGGTAGAGCTTTAACCTTCCACATGCTGGCTCCCTCCGCATCAGACCACATTGCATCAGCTTCAAGTTCCTCGCCTTGTGGTTCAATCAATTTCTCAGACTCCATGACTCCTAAAGCTTTATTAAATTCTAAATTGATTCCTTTCCATCGAGACTTTAAAGCACGTGCTTGCCGGCGTGCTTCTTGTTTCTCTAGTAACACTTTGCGCCGCTCTATTATATCTTCATCTTCTGCGACATCAATCATTGCGTCTTCATCGGATGGAGCTGAGCTACCGTCAACGAAACCTGAATCACTCATTTCATCCTCTTCATCTTTTTCAGCAGCGTCATCACCTAATTCTGACTCTGAGAAATCCTGAAATGATGTGTTTCGTTTCATTCAAAGATTTATTTACCTCTTCAGAATCGTCTTTCGAATGAGCGGAATCCGGCATTGCATCACTATCAACAGCTTCCTGTGGCTCTTCTTCATTTCGATCACCATCTATGGCAGGCTATTTGGTATTATTTGTGACTACCTTCATTATCTGCTGTTTCATCTTTTCCAGACTTTCGCTTATATACCTCACTCACATCAACACTGGTCATTAAGTCCATATCAGCACTCGGCTCTATTCCCGCTATTGAGAATTTTTAATTTTTCATTGAAACTCACACTTTGTTCCAAATCCAACACCGGCGTTTTTAGCTCTTTCCCTTCTTTTGTCCCTACGTGCAAAATGCGTTCGAACTCCGCGATTGAAAACAAATCTATCAACAGCTACTTCCATGTCATCTGCTTCAGAATCGATTTCCTCTTCCGCATATTTTGTGGAGTACAAATATAGCAGCTTGTTGACTTGTCTCATCATCTCTCGAACAACTCGGCTTATCGTAAACGCAATAATCTTTTGAGGTGTGAATTTTGGGACAACCTTGCAAAAATGATCTAAGTTCTCAAATTGAATTGTCGTTTCATACTGCCAGAAAAATTTTGAGCGGCAAGCCTCTTTAATGTTATCTTTGTATATTGATAGGCCAAGTTCGGGTAAGCCGGATTCACAATTTCTTGGCTACAGTATCTTAATCACTCGAAAACTTACTTGATGAAAAACATTTGATTCAACACCGATACCATGCACGACATCTGTTAATAATATTCTTTTGAATCCCAAGAGAACCGATTCTGCATTCCTCGCTGTCTCGTCTAAAGTTGTGCCCCTGATTGGTATATAAAGATATGGAGTTTTTGATGATCCTGCAGTCTGTAAAATTTCGCGGAGACGTGGTATTCCTAGAGTTACATTCGCTGCACCATGTCCAGCCTGAGTACGGATATTTAAGAAACGCTTCGTACCAAATGAAATGTGTTGAGAGTCATCTGTGTAGCTGGCTCTCCCATAGACTGTGCGGACAAGCAGCCGACACCTTCACCAGGTGCGCAAAGCATTTCAGAAAACTTGATAAGAAGCATTTTTTCTAAAAACCTCTTTGCTTCTGTTCGGTCATCCCCAAACTTTTCATCATCTTCACTTTTCTCACGTGCAACACTTAATGGCTGCAATTTACCATTAAAATTGGTTTTCTTCGTCAGGCAGAGGGCATCAATGACATTATGAGGATTAGCATCAATTACTTTTGCAATCTGTTTACGAAACTTTTCACTCGAACATCCTACAAAACCAGCGGAAGAGAAAACATTACTTATTGGATCAGTAAGATCAACGCATGTCCCAACGAATGTATTATCTTGTGATTTAAAAGCTTCATTTTGTCTTTTAAAAAAAACATCAATTGATTCGAATGATTTTTTGACTTGTGGATGCTCAATCTTTTGAGCTGCGCCATACTTTGCTTTCATGATGGTCGGATTTTGCAGAAGGTCTTCTAATTTTTGACTATATGATGACTTAGCAACATCTAGACCATCTTCACCATATAAGAACTGAACAATCGTTCCATCTGAGTCTCGAACAGTTCCATCGTACTGAACGATCACTCCCTCCATACCCTTCATCACGCAACGCTGTAGATAACCAGAACGTGCTGTCTTTACAGCTGTATCTACCAAACCTTCTCGGCCAGCCATGCAATGGAAAAAATATTCCTGAGGCCTTAGCCCTGTCAGGTAACGATCAGTTATCAGGCCACCAGCACGTGCGCCAAGGTCATACCGTGCAAATGCAGGTAATGTTTTTCCACTGACCATAACGGGGACACGTCTGCCTTCGAGCGATTGTTGGGACAGCATACCACAGATCATGGCATAATTAACTTTGGAACCCTTCGCACCAGTTGTTATCATAGATGAAAAACCATTGAATGGAAATTTAAAAAGAGTTGTGTTGCCAGATACGAGATCATTATTTTTGGATGTTAACCTCCCCATACCCGATTGAAAAAATCCATCGAATATTCTATATAATGCATCTTCCTTACCGGCAAAATGATTACGTGCCAATATCTCAAATCTTGTTCGAGTCAATTCATTTGGTTTAGGTGAAAAAGGCTGTGCACCCGCTGCATGCTTAAATTCCGCAAGTTGGTTTTGATCTCGGACAGAAACCATACGAGTGGCGTATCGAGTAGAATTCTCGAAGGGCAACGCCAAATCATCCTCGAAGACCCAAGAAGGATGATAAAGCTTTGGTAATCTTAAAGAACCGTCGCCAAGGATACACCTGCCACCGGGCAGCACACAAACTGCGTTTGCTTTCGGAGGGGCTATTCGGCCTGAAGGAGCAGGAGGTGGAACTGAAAATGTGTCCCGAAGCAAACGAGCGGGCAGCGATTTGCCCCAAAGCAAGTCAGCTCCTATTTTCTTCGCCACTCGTGGGAAATACAAGGCGAGCTCAGGAGACTGACACAACTGATCTAGTACAGAGTGCCTTAGACGGCTGTTAACTTCACCCATAGAGCGAAGACAAGTAAGAAGACTTGTCAACTGCTGAAGTGATTTTTCAACTCCACCAACTCGCCAGTCAGTCAGTGGTAATGGTGCATGAACGCGCCTCGCGATGTCCCATAGGTTACATTGATCTAGACTTAGACTGATTGAGGCTTCTTTTTTTGTGTTTTTTTCTAATCTCGAATTTTTTTTGGAATCTTGAACTCCACTCCAATGCTTGATGTCTTCTCTTTGCTCATCCTTCAATCCTAGATCAACCGGTTCGTCTGCCTTATCAACACTATAGTCTATTCCATAGTTTGATGGGATTTGTTGAACGATGGTGTCTTTTCCTTCTATTTCATTAAATTGACTCTTTACAGGGAATGCATTAATATCCATACAAGCATCAGCAGAGATTAGATTTGTCAAATTAGAAATAGAGCGTTGGCTGATTGCTTTTTTTTTTTCTTCTGTTGTGCCATTGAGGGCAATGTGTGCCGCCTCAAGCTTTCTTTGTAATGAGTTTTGACTGACAAGTGAATCCTTCCAATGCATTTGTCGGTTTAATGAATCAACAAAGATTTCCTGTAAATAATTTCCAGCAATAGTGCAGTGTAGAATCATTTGCTCTCGTTTTCGCTCTCCTTCTGGTGTCATAAGGAAGTCACCCGTGCAGGTACTAAATCCTCGCATTTGCAAAAAGCAGGTAAAGACCTTCGCAAACACACTCAATAGGATACCAGCAATGCGAGGACCCAGTAGATCGTAACACAAATGGACAATGCCGTACGATGATGCTCCAAACATGGCTTTGTCAAATACGCCTTGTAAGAGCTCAGAATTCCTGCAGAGAAAAACACAGATGTACATGTACTACAAACCTTATCAGGAGCGTTGACTCTTCTTTATCCCCATCAAGAACCCCACCCCATGCATCACCAGGAGTTTTTGACTTTCCACAGAATTGTAGGCCTCTATATGTGCGACAAAATTCTTCATCAGATTTAAAGACATTGCGGGCAATTTTATCAACAAGCGTTTTAAGAATTCCAGTGATTACTTGCTTGCCGGTCCATAGCCGCCTCGGTTTGAGAATAACGGGAGGTTCTACTTCAATTGGGAGATTATCTGGGACCAAAATGCCGAAAAATGGATCTCCAGTAACTTTCAGTCTCTGAGCCGTCACTGCAACATTTGAGGCACGCCCGCGTTGTTGATTAGCGGTCAACACCAGCGAATCGCCCCGATCTACAAATGCCGACATCCCTGTATACAGCTCGGAAAATCAGGGAGAGATTAAAGACTCACTAGAGTGTAATATTGGTTTGAATCTAGGAAGCAACCGCGACAGGTCATAAAATTTCCGCCTAATACATGATCCTGAATGAGACCGCGAAGAGGCTCTCCATTTTTCGCAGTTATATAATGGCAATCCGAATTCATTATCTGCTGAGCCTCCGCTCGTGAGCAAGGATCCTGAGTGCACAAGAAGGCATAAAAACAAAATTCCCTCATAAACTTCCTTACTTGAGGACAATGCATGTTCATTTCATCTCCATCGAAGTCTGCATTGTATGATCCACAGTTGACGTACATAAGCCTGAATGTCTTCCAACCCTATAAATAAAATACTCAAAGCTTCACGACCTCACTTGCAGAACTCTCACAAAGTGCGCCATCATAGACGCCCTATGCAAAGTCGGTTGTCGATTCATTATGACAACATCGCCATCTCGCACATGTCGGTAGACAACCTTTGGAGCATAACCTAAACAATCAGATAAGCAATCGTAAGTGTACCTTGTTTCAGATCGACTTCTAATGTTCGAGCTCGTGACAAACGTTGAGTATCACTCATGACACTAAGGTCAAAAATTCTTCCATCTGGATCTTCGATCATGTTGGCACCCGGGTATACATCCGCGCCATTTTGTACAAGTAAACGGAGGTATTCCACAGATTGAGGTGTCACCTAAAGCAAGGCTTTGTTAAGTATTAAAAACCTCACGTATTCCTGTATTGTTAGCTTTTTAGCAAATTCAACAGGAATTCCTATCTCATTGGTGTTGATGGCATTGTCGGGCGCAATTACTGTCCGGGCAGCAAAATTTACTCGTTTGCCCATCATCTTTTGCCGTATAGCGCCCTGCTTTTTTTCCATCCATTGTCTGACGCCGGGCGGAACAATCTTGCCTCGTCTTTAACAAACGTTTGAGCAGAATGAGAAGCTCACTGTGATGCTACTTTTGTGCTGTCAATATAGCCGTTGATTGCCTCTTGCAGCTCCTTTGAATATGTAGAGAGCAGTTTAAAATTTCCTTGATGTTGATCGATAATCTTTTTTAGTTTGATTTTGTCTGCCTCAGTGATGGAAGGCTGTATGTAAAGCGCTGAAAATTTTCAAGTAAGCTTACCAATGGTACGCCGGCGGGATCTTTTGCCATTTCCGGATCATTCAATGCCGTTAAGGGATCAGGCTACAATAGTATTTCTAGCCTAAATTTACTTACATTTCTCAAAACTCCTAAGGCAAAGCTCAATTTTTCAACAATTCCTAGAATATCAACCAGCGTTGAAGTTCGATTATGTAAAGAGCCAAGGTTGTCATCAGCAAGACCGGCGCCCTTCATCAAAGGTCTGAATTTGTTCGCTGAGACAGGAAGAAGCCGGAGAAAAAACATCTCCCACCCATTTTTAATGCCTGTGCCAGTTTGAATTAACTGAACTTACTCATTGGATAGAGAAATTCCAGAAGTGATTTATCTGGCGACTTCCAAAGAGCCTTGATAAGGGAGACAAGTTGATATGCTTGGAAGTGTAAAGACCCCATTACTTTTCCTCTTTTTCCATGCGCAACATTTTCTTCTTCATTTTCAACATCCGAGTCATGATCACCTCCTTCAGACTAAACTAGCCACATCAGAATTCGTACCTTCACCTCTCTGCTTCCAAGTTGAAGATCCAAAGGGTTTTTCACTCCCCCACGGCCACGAAAGATCAATTCCGGCTCCAAGGGGTGCCTAAATATAAATGATAATTTATCGCTTCCATTCCATTACTTGTTTCAAAGACGTCTTAAAAATTCTACCACAATGTGAACAATTCGGTTTTGAAATGGCCGCTTTAAAGAACATTGACCGTAATGTCGACCATGATTCAACGGACGTATGTGTCGCTGAGATATCACCTGGCAATGTTACGCTTGCAAATTTTTGTGCTTGGTGATTTTGCAGTTTTGTAAATAGCTTTATGAGTTCAACTCGTTTTGCTGCATGAATGGATAGCTCTCCGGTACTTTCCTCGGTGGGTAGAGCCCCCCGTTCTTTAGAAATTTTCCCATGTAACAGACTAAATTGCTCCAGCTCAGACATCATTCCTGCCTGAGTGAGTTGGAACTTCTTTACGTATACACTCGCTGAGCGTGGATCCATTCGAAGACGTCGGCAACGAAAGCATAATGTCTTAAGCAAACGAACGAGCGAGGGAAGAAGCGTAGGATGAAATACAGGTAGTGGGAGCTCTATGTGACCAAGATGTCCAGGACAGTCTCTACGAGATCCACAGGTCGCACAGGGAATACGCGAATCGAGAGATCCCATCGTAGGGTCGTGAAGGCCTCCTTGGCGAGGGCCGTTGATATCAAAAACAATCGAAGAGCTGATTTTGCAAACAGACATTCGCTCGATCTCAGCTTTTGTTAGAATTTCCAGAGAAGCTTTATGTATGTCTGTGCAGACGACACCATTGGCGTCAAACATCTTTCGACAAAAATTGTTGCCTTATTTGTCAAGCTTATGTTTAGGCGAAATATAAGGCCTTATAATGACCAATAGCATCCTGGAGGCAATCAAGCCCACATAATGCCATCGGACCTGCTATCATAAGAAAGTGTCTAGCTTCAGGTGATGACCTGGTAGCCTCTTTAATTTCCTATAATGTGTCAATATTTAGAATCCCCGAGCTTTGTAACTTATTTGAATAACTGAGTGACATTGTCTACCGGGCACTTTTTTCATGATGGCGAAGTTAGCTAGCCCTGAATGTTTCTCCTCCGAAAGAGACCTGGCACCTGCAACGAATGCCCCATGTAGTATAGCTTCAACTTCTCGCACTTCAACTGTCGCACCTTCTCGTGCGCTTCTCAGTAGATCTGAAAGGTCCTTTATAGAGGATGGTGTATTACAATCTTTGCGTGTTGATGGGCGAAGCATACTGGACACTAGACCAGCAACTATTGAGGTATCATCCTATTGCCGATGAGGTTTATAGATCGGTGTATTACCCTCTGTTTTTGGATCATCCAGGATTAAGACGAGCGATGAAACAGAAATCATAGTCGGAGTGAAGGTAACTTTAAATTCATATAGACACTCAATTCAGTGCGAGGTTATGCGTTTACAGGCCGGGAAACCTGACGATCAGGGTGTTGTTTTATGTACAGTCGACTGGTAGGTCCAAGTAACAACTCTATGAGTTTTAGTTCAGCCGCGGTCGATCTCGAATTGGAAGAGAGGGGCGGGAAGGATGCTGCAAGTTATTTATCGCAACTAGCGATGTCGTTGTGTTTGAATGAAGAGGCGATCAACCGACGAGAGCTTTGCATTCTGAAAGGAGCACTAGCTTGGAAAGTTTTCATTGATGTTGTCGTAAGATTCTAGCATCTTGATAAGAATATTAGGTACTAAATGCTGCTGGAAATTTACTTGATGCTATGAGCCTCGGCATCAAAGCGGCTTTAATGAATACAATGTAAGACCAACTACTTTCATTACGATTTATCATAAGTTTTCCTGCTATTGAGCCGTTTATTGACACCGATCCTGAAAGTAATCTTGAGAAAGCTGACTTTAAAATCGATTCTCGGTATAATCTTTGACATTTTGTAAATCTTGTCAGACCAGAAGTCGGACAATCATTCCCCTCAGAAAAGGTTCCTGTATGTGTCACAGTCGGTCAGATACAAAATCGATTTGTTTGGGATATGTCACCCGAAGAAGAGAGCTGTTCAAGCTCGCTTTTGACTGTCGCAGTAAATTCTGAGGGTCGCTGTTGTGGATTTCATAAGTCAGGACTGCAATCAGGTAAAATTGCTTTGTCTGTAAAATTCTTACAAGAGACTTATTGATTTCTCTCCAGGAACATTTTTTTCAAATCTGAATCTTGAAGCTTGCCTTATAGCTTTAAAAGTAAGTAATTCTACTAAGGCCGCCTGCTCTCACAACAGAATTCATGCCACATAGGGTCTCTTATCAACAACAAATTGCTACAGCAATGCACTAAGAGGAGCTAAAAATTGAATTTGCTTGTATAAAAATTGTTATTGCCATCATAAACGTTACGGCACCATAATGTTATTTTTTATAACGTCAACTACAATTTAATATATAGATGTGAATATACGCGCAATTGTCACAGGATATATTGAATATACCAAAATACTAATGTATATGCATTTGTAATATATATAAAATAAATAATATTAAAATAGATTTGGATTGAGCCTGTCGCGCAGCTATGGAATGGATTGACAACTTGTCGAGATACTAATTGTGCGACTGACTAATAAGCACGGATGAAGGGATGTCAACGGGATGACTAAAAGATTGTAAAGCGCGTCGGCTAAAGTTAGCAATATTGGTCTCTCTTTTTGTCTCGCTTACTTCCGGAAGGCAAGTCGTAGATCTAAGACTATAATACAGAGAACCATTTAACTCACGCTGGCCTAGGACGATTTTCATTGTGTAAACCTGCTGCTAAACGCAATGATAGTCTATCTGTCGATATCCTGAAACAGCAAAATATTTTGATATAGAAGGATACCTTCCCCTTGAAGCAAGAACTAGGCTTCTAGGAGCTGTAAGCAGATCGGCTTCCTTTCTACCAGTCTCGGGCATAAAGGCAAGTTTGTCAGCAGGTAGAAGATGCAGCAAAAACCCCACTATAAGACTACCAGATCCTAGAGCTAAAGAAAGCAGCCATTGCTCCCATGTGAGCCCATCTAAGTGTGCACTTAGCGCATAGCGACCGAACTGAATGAGAATGACTTGCCCTCCGGCAATTACGACGAAAATACAGAGAAATAAGGGACTAGAAAAAATGCCCTTAAAAATGTTGAGTTCATTCCCAATTTTTCTTGCATTGATCATATTGAAAATTTGTAACCATACAAAGACGTTAAAGACGACAGTGTAATGTCGACTTGGTCCTATGTTCTGTAAATTATCATCATTTTGTTCGTATAATAGCCCTACCAGAGTCCATTCTCGTCGAAATTGCTCCTCGTGTGAGAATGGAAAGAATCTTCGTCCAGAAGTGACTGTACGACCATTTCCACACGTTTGAGAGAATTGGTGAAACCCGTTTTCTTGTCCTTCGAATTGAGCATAATGTGGTGAGGATCTCTCTGGAACCCAGCATTCCCCCGTAAAAATAAGACAAAACATCACACACAATTGATAGGCTGCCTGGCCTAGAATATTTCTCGCCATCAACTAATTGATATGATGTTAATGTTTGATCATAATGTATTGGCTTACCTTATTGATCAGATATTCATCCCGTGAGTGAGGTGGTCTATCTAATAAAGAGTCATTAGCTGGTTCTGTGGCCAGAGCAAGAGAGGCAAAGGTATCCATAACAAGATTGATCCATAGAAGTTGCACGGCACTTAATGGAGATTCTTGCAAGACAGTTGCACCAACTACTGCTGTGATGACAGCAACAACATTAACAGTCACTTGAAACTGCAAGAATCGTCGAATATTATCATAAATATTACGTCCCCATTTGACAGCCTTTACTATTGATTCAAAATTGTCATCTAAGAGAACAATATCTGCTGCACGTTTGGCGACCTCTTTTCCGGTAATACCCATAGCAAATCCAACATCCGCTTTACGCAAAGCGGGAGCGTCATTCGTTCCATCTCCTGTGACCGCGACAACAGAACCTTGAGATTTTAAACCAAGAACAAGCGCATATTTGTCACGTGGTTGAGATCGAGCTAGAATTTCAAGATCTTTGGAAATTCGCGCAAAAGCTTCTGGGTTTCCTATTGCATCCTTTCTAGGGGACTTTTGCAAAAGGGCGGTAGTTTCATTTTTTAGAGACGACATTGGCTTTCTGAAAAAAAACTTATCATCACTTAAAACCACACAAAAAATGCAAAAGGAGGAAAAGAACTCCCTTTTTACCGCTTCTGATTTCTTTTGCCCCATAAACACCACGAACGTGCCTTTGGTCTCGGAGAAGAGGACGTGGTTGTCATGTCCTGCCAATCAGGGTGAGGTGGGGTTCCATTACTCCCTGACGTCGTTGTTGTTATTATTCGTGTTTTTTCGCTTCTCTTCGCAGTACTACCCGGTAGTGGACAATCGCATATTTCTGTACCGCAACATTCGCAAACGACACCTCCAATCTTAAAATCATTCATGTAAAGAGAAGCTCACTTGCTGGTAGAAGTCAGAACCTGTCATAGCTCTACCTCCAATCTCAGGATGGTATATATTACACTTTAATGCTACTTGCTTTGCTGTCTCGATGTTATCACCTGTTACGAGCCTAACACGTATTCCAGCGTCTTGGCATCGACGCACTGCTGCTGGAACTTCATCACGAGTTGGATCGCTTTGAGAAAGAACAGAAATTTATACAGTTCTTTATTCTTACCGCATTCCCGCAATACCCAAACATGTAAGGTCCAATTCCATGTTGTATATAAGTCGTTCAGCTGTTACAGACGGAGCTATCGGTGCTGGCAACAATAGGCGAGACTCCGTAAAGTATAGA
The DNA here is from genome assembly GCA_030522725.1 of Ichneumoninae sp. B BG-2022a. NCBI lineage: Eukaryota > Metazoa > Arthropoda > Insecta > Hymenoptera > Ichneumonidae > Ichneumoninae sp. B BG-2022a. The sequence goes on from JAPYZD010000022.1 coordinate 128,395, forward strand.
CTGAGCTGACGAGCAGTGGCTTGTTTTTTCCAATCTGGCATCTTAATAGGGTCAAAATCGCGATATGCGAGACAAACTGTTCGCAATGCTTGACAAGCCATGGCGTCAATTACTTGCTTTTCAATTCGAGTCACATGAGCTGCCTCCATGCTGCACACAAATCAGGCTGACAATTTAAAGTATTCACATTTACGCAGCGCAAGGGATCGAAAACTTACGTTCTCGCGTTCCCAGTAGAATCAATTCTTTTTCTGCAAAGTTGTAGCACTATTTCAGCAGCGCCCTTGACATAAACGCGATAGAGCTTCGAAGATTCTGGGCAGTGAACAACTGTGGCCATGATTTTGCGTTTGCTTGAGAATGGCAATCGGTAAATGATCTGCAAAGCCATCAAATAAAGAATTAATGTACATGCCTGACTTTCACTACCATACTTTCGTCTGATGTCTTCGTAGTTGATTCGCATGTTCTACTCAAGCGCTTATTATAGTCCCATCATCTTACGGATAACATTTCTAAAAGAGCACACTCAGTTGCATTGCCAACACGCTTAATATACTTTTCTTCGCCGCTCAATCCTGGTGTAATACTAGTTTCTAAAAAGGCAGTTGAATTTATAGCTATGGCTTCCGCAAAAATATTAAGAAAACCTTGGGGCATTATCGGTGTGCAAACACCTTCACCGGTTAAACTATTAGAATCACGCCCCTCAACTAACTTCGATCCATTCCAGAAAGCTGTAACAGTCATTTGATTACGTGTCAGGGTTCCTGTCTTGTCCGAGCATATTTCAGAGGAGCCCCCCATAGTTTCACATGCCGCCAAACGTCTAACGTAATTTTGATCCTTGAGCATTTTCTCCACTGAAAATGCTAGAGATATAGTTACAGCTAATGGGAGACCTTCCGGAACAGCAACAACAATGATTGTGATAGCTTCAACAAGAAATTCAATATGTGCGCTGATTATGGATCCAGCATCATACAATTCTCTTCTTTCTGGGTAAATGCCAAAAATGATCCAAAACCTGTAATGCTATCGCTTATAAACCTGATGCGCTTACTGTAAAATAAGAATGATAAGAACAAGGCAAGCAGCAGCAAAGCCTATATTGCCAATATCCTTTGCTAAAGCATTAAGTTTATCTGAGTGCTAACATATAAATCAATATTACATACTTTGTAGCGGTGTAGGATCGGTGTCGACCGTTAAGCTTTGTAACAGTAGACCCGACTGATGCATTAGCCCCTCACAAGCTTGAATAACCTACCTGCGAGTTCAATCCAACTGCCAAAATTATTGCGACAGCCGCACCACTAGAAAGTGTACTCCCTTGCCGAAAAAAGATACCCATCGCTTTAGCAGAACTTACCCGCAATCAAAACCGGGGATGGCAATGAATTATGATCAGTGACACTTCTGTCCCCATCCGAAACTCTATGTGCATGACGAGCAGTTTGACATTCAATCAGTGAAGCTTTTGGAACAGCATCCGACTCTCCTGGGGGAGTTGCTATTGTAATTTTAACAAACCTGTCATTCCTGATTCATCAACTGAAAGATCTTGACATGACACAACAAGACCATCCTGATTAATTTATTCTCTGTAAATGCAAAGCTGAATATACCGCAGGCACTTCATCTCCAACTTCCAAATTTATCATATCTCCGACTGTTAGCTGCTCAACTGACAGATAAATTGATCTTCCGTCTCTCATGATTGGGCAAAAACGCTCATCCTAAGGAAAAAATGTGGTAAAGGGCGAAAAAAAGCACCTTATTGCAGAGAGCAGCAAACTGGCGTTCTTTGAGCCAGTCATTACCAGCGGTGAATAGGACAACAATCAAAACTGCCAAAAAAATTGCGGCTCCTTCTATCCATTCTAATAAAAATTTATGTATATATAAATGTATGTTATTTTGAGTATATTTGACCGACCAATTTCTTTTCTTTCTCCAAAAATCAAGCTAAGTGTCAGTGATGTCACTCCTGCGAGCATTAAGACTCGAAGTATAAAGTCCTTAGAGGCAAGTAGTATCAATCTCCAAAAAGCTACAATGTTTTTTTTGTGTCGTTTTTTGACCTCACATGTTGGCGGTCTTTGAGGCATAGAGTTGGTTCCATATTTCTCTATTCTATCTTTTAGAGTGCTTGAGCTTATACCACCAAGGTCAGTTTGTAATGTAGAAAAAATTCGTTGAAGTTGCCCTTCAACAACTGAACCAAAAATTGCATCAATCTGAGCCAATTCCTCATCTAAAGTACGAGATAGATACTTTTGGATTATAGAAACAAGCGAGAGTACATCTGGCTTAGTAGTAACAAAAGATGTGAGTTCAAGAATTTCATGGTGATAAGATTGATCGGGCTTTGTTGCCATTCAAATAAAGTTTTTTAAAAACATACAAATTTGTCAAAAACGAGGTGCCTAATATTTCTGTAAAATTTCTATGATTTTTAATTAACTATACTTCAGCAACATTTTTAGACATGGTACGAAGTGCACCTAAGCTTTCCGCTAAAAGATCTGAAGAAAAAAGAGGTCGAGCTGCTTGACACAAAATTGCTGCCGTTTCGGAATCTTTCGAGATTGTCACTAAGTTCTCTGCTAGATTACAAGTCCATCTTCCTCGCAAGTGTTGCTGGCAGAAGTTACTCAAACTTTCGGGTGTAAGTTTTAACAATTGTGCAACATCATCAACTTTTATCGTTGAGTAAGTCAGAGAAATCACTCCAGCCATGAATCGTCGCAATGAATCTTTAAAGTCAGGAAACTCCAAAATAGTACTGCTTAGCTGATTATTTGACTTCAAGTAATCCCAAAGTTCTGGAAATTTACATGTCTGAAGAAGCTTTTCGCTATGTATCAGCGCTTCAATCAATGGATCCTGTTCCTGATATGATAGTGGAATTTGGCATAAGCACATATCAAAATCTGTTTCGGGCAAATGCATTAATGCTTTTGCGAGAATGCGCTGGACTACATCTATCTTGAATTGTCGCCGAAATATTAGATACTCTTTCAATATAGCGAGATTGCATGATATGCTATAAACTGGTGGGTACTGAACCTGAACTTCAACAAAATTTTCTAGAATCTTTAGATAACTTAAATTGCTGTGCCAGGTTCCTGTAGCTAGTATTTCAGCGACCTCATCAGCTTGTTGCTGCGCTTCTTGCAAGCTGAAAGCCATCTCACAATAGGTCCTACAAATCCTTCTGTGACTGATATTTGGCGATTCTCTGAGAAAACGCTCAAAGGACAGCAAGAAGTGATAATGAGTATGTGCAATTATAATATTAGATTACATATCCAAATTTGAGTTAGTCTAACCGGCCAACATCACTGAAAGAAACATCTATGCATTGACCTCAGCAGAAAGGAGATTTTGCGCCTCAGGGCTTTCTTCTACGATAGGGGCGCCCGTTTCTCCAGACACATCACCGTGTAATTCCATCAACTTAGAGACGTCAAACTTCGGTTTCTTTAGCACCTTGATTTTGCGAATATGTATATTGTCGAGGGGAAAAATTCCACGGGTTGCCGTCTCAATGTTACGTTCCATGAGCTTAACGCCAAGATCTTGCACAACTTTCCGTAATGTTTTCGACTGAACGTTTTGATGAATAACGTCAAACATCTTTTTTCGAATCAAGCGGGCTTTAGATGTGCGTATATAGCAAGTAGATTTCACTTGATTCTTTTTACGTTGGCTAAACGCAATACTAAATACGCGTAAAGTATAGCCATCAACAGTCTTAACATCAACATGTGCCTCTATGATGGAGTGCCATTTACGGATAAGAGAGCACAAGTGATGTCGCGTCATGTCAGCACCTGATTAGAGCAAAAATGAACTTGAAACATTTTTTTCACCATGAAAGTCTGTTAGTATGTTTCGTCCTTGGATATCTTCACAGCAAAGTTTAATTTTACGATAACCATGTTCTTCGTCATTAGTGAGATCAGCTAAATTTGTCTCGAAGATGCGCCCCTTAAGACTATCTACCGCAAGCTCTAATAAAATCATTGGAGTTTTTTAGCAAAAACTTACTAGTGCCTTGAGATTTTGTAACAAGTGTTTTGCCAAAGTTACGAACTTGAAAATACTGGGGGGCTTTAAGATCGTACCATTCTTTCTTCAAAAATGGATCGCCGACTTTCTTCTTTCCGCCCTTCTTGCCTTTGGATACTCGCTTATTTTTTCCAATCGCCATGGTCGATTGCCTGACGCGTATAAGGTCAGCTCAAGATGTCTGCATTTCTGTTGGGTCGGGACAGATCTCGTAGTGGCACAGTGTTACGACACAACGATTGTCTATGCGATCATAAGGCTCAGAGATTCGAGAAGAATGTTGCTGAACTCATATCTAGCCCCTCTATGATGGTTTTTGTGAAATACAAATTTTGCTGCTCCTTCTTCATTTCTGAGACATACAGACCAAGTACATTTTTCTAAACAGGCACGAATAGTCATGAACAGTGTCATTGGCCTAGAAGAGGGCTGGGAGCAAATACTTCACGAAGGAATTGACCCTCTTCAAGATTTTCTTGAAACGGGTGTACTTCCATACAATCATCAAAATGATACTGCAGATAGCTTGAAATCAACCACACAAGGCCACTTGTTTCCCCATAAGAGATTTATGCACCTTTATACGTGAGATTACCAATGATAAGAAAATAAGAACTAGACTTGTCTATACGATGAGTACACAACGATCGGAAAAGAACTGGTCAAAAGATCTGTATGAAAGACATGGACGTACCATGCAACAGTATACAATACAGAAGGTTATTTCATTCTTTTTTAATTTTGTTTTGCAGGTTGTGCCAAGTCTGACAAATAAGTCGGGGTCAGCGCTACTAAAGGAGCTGTGTCACAGGTGGGAGAATCATGAGATTTTTAACAAATGGATGGAGCATATATTCTCATATTTGGTAAAAGATCGAATTGTATGAACATTTTCTTTTCAGGATCGATATTATGTTAAAGCAAATGTTGAAGTTTCATTGTTAAAAAAAGGATTAGATATATTCAGAGTCGAGGTACAATTTTGTAGGTTATTCAAAAGCTTTCTGAAAAGGTTCTAACCCCACTGGGCGTCCAAGTGCGAGATGCTTTATTAGAGCAACTTAATTGTGACAGAAACGGATTGGAGGTTGACAAAATCATGTTAAGAAAACTAATAAACATGTATATTAGTTTGAGTTGTGGAGGTCTTGGATTTTATCAAACGGAATTAGAGCGTCATTTGCTGCCTGCAACAAGAAAGTATCACTCAGAAAAAGCGGATTTCTGGCTCGCCAATATGTCTTTTGCTGATTACATGATAAAAGTTGAGAAGTGTCTGCTAGAGGAAACTGAAAGATGCGCAAATTATCTGCACGAGTAAAAAGAACTCATCAGTTCTAACGTTGCCCTCTAGATCTACTTGCCCGAAGCTCTTGGCTGTGGTTCAAATGAGTTTACTTACAGATAAGATGGAACAGTTACTTCAATTGGAGAGTGGAATCCGATATTTACTCAAAGCAGAGAGATTAGAGGTAAACCGTTGCAGACGAAGTTCAGATATGCAGGACCTCTCTCGAACGTACAAGCTATTTAGTTTTCTTGATGATGGAGTTGAGCCTCTGGCCCAACAATTTAAGGAGTATGTAACTGGTAAACATGAGAACGACATTTATGATGTCGCAGAGAAAGGCAGACAGCTGGTGCAACAGCACGGCTCCGCCCTACAATCAGAGTTAGAAGCGGCAGAAGCCGCGAATGGCGGGAAGAATACGAAAATGATCTCTGCGAGACAACTCACTAATGTGGCAATCATTCAGGATTTCATCTCGTTGCATGATCATCACAGCGCAATTGTTGCGACTTGCTTTGATAAGGAATTTGAATTTGTCAGAGCAATGAAAGAAGGTATTAGTATGTGTTAGATATACTCAAGGTTTTAGCGTTTGAGGATTTCATAAATAAGAAGATTGGACCACACACGTGCGCAGCCTTCATGTCATCATTTTGCGATCAAATTATGAGGCATAGAAGCGCGTCAGAGGAATCTGTACGCTTAAAGAATAATGTGACGCTTTCAGGTGGAAGCAACTTTAACAAAAGTCATCGACATTTTTTCATTTTTAACTGATAAAGATCTTTTTGCAGAAATTTATCGGTAAGAAACTCTTTTAAGTGAATATAAACATCATTGTAGGAATCATTTATCACGAAGACTTCTCTCTGAGAGTTCCGCTTCAGCTGACGCTGAAAGATTAATGATCTCTAAATTGAAAATGACGTTAGTATGAATAGAAAAAAGCCCATGTGTAGTTGTGGACCACAATTTACATCAAGACTTGAAGGAATGCTGAATGACCTTGCTCTCGCACATGATACACAACAAGAATTTAAAGCAGCATTAGCTGAAGTATGCCGTCTTTCTATAAGAGCTTTATAGTGGGCGACTCCTTTAGATCCTTTGTGTCGAGACAACCTCTCTGTCGTAATTCTAACGACAGGTTACTGGCCGTCATATCACAGTAAGTGAAAAAATTTTCAACATTTTTTCTTACAGCTCCGGAGCTAGTGGTACCTTGTGAAATACAGAGATGTATGGATACGTTTCGAAAGTTTTACATAGATACAAAGACTTCACATCGACGTCTAACATGGGTTCATCATCTTAGTAGGTTTCACTTTTTGATATTCACTCATCAGGTATCGTTAGCATATCTGCAAAATTTGCGACAGATAGAATTTATACTGTCCAATGTAACACATATCAGGCTGCGGTCTTGATGTTATTCAACTCATCACAGCGACTGAGTATCAAAGATATTGTTGATCAATTACGGCTAGAGTTCCTTTTGGCTCGAAAGCTTCTCGCGTAAGAATTGTACCACAATCCTTTTGAATCCACAATTTTATTTACTATTTTAATGTCTGATTTATGTCTAAATTTTCCATCTTAGATCTTTTGTTGTTGTAAGAATGCTCATGAAAAAAAAAGGTGCCGTTGAGATAGAGGACGAATATAGCATCAACACGGCTTTCACGTCAAAACAACGATTTATAAAAATCCCGATTCCTGTACAGGAGGATGTACAAAGTAAAGGTACGTTTGAACCTTATACTATGTATAAAGTTAATCATTAAAATATACATAGATTTATGTGGTGAATGAAAATTATGAGTATGTTATAAATAAATATACATGTATACGTTGAATCTTTATAATAAGGCAAGATACATATTGGATCAATACTGTGAATTAATAGTAAATTTATATGTATTAAATTAATGAAATAATCATACAATAAATTGATATTTAATAAGTCAATATGTTATACATCGTAAATCTTTAGATAAAGTTGAAGAGGATAGATCAGTGGCTATTGAGGCTGCAATAGTGCGTATTATGAAAGCAAGAAAATCATCATCACATACATCTTTAATTATGAACGTAATTGATCAATTAAGTTTCTTTAAACCGAGCCCTAAATTGATTAAGAAAAAAATTGAATCACTTATTGAAAGAGAATTCTTAGAAAGAGATCCAAATAATGTATGTTATAATATACTAATGTGATCTTCTGTAGCCGCAACAATTTAATTATTTAGCTTGAACTCCAATATCTAATTTATTAGTGGTAAGATTTTTATATTTTTGACAATTCGTGAATTGTACGTGGTAGGCTTGATGTCGTAACCGTAATTAATATGATGTCGTGTCTTCAACGTGTTTTATTTGATTTCGTAAATAGTGCGTGGACAACTTGATGTCGTATGAGTAATAAATTTGATGTTGAGAATTTAACCTGTTAAATTTTATGTCGTAGTTTAGGCGTGGTGAGTTTGATGTCGTACACGTAGTATATTTGATGTCGTAAATTTGGTGTCATTTATTATATGCGATTCATTGTGGAGGTAATCTGTGGTTACATTCAACATGATATCGATTCCTATATTATATGGATTTATATGCATGATATGTTCTTTATAAAATTAACACATTCCTTAAAAATAAAAAAAATATAATTCTTACTGGTAAACTCAATCCTGCTGTAATTTTTTCAGAGTGTTTGAGTTGTACAAGATTAGGAATTTTGCCTTGTAATTTTTCTGTTACTGCATTTACGCCTTAAATAATAATAGAAATAAGTTTCTGAGAACTCACTTTCAATATGTATAGCTGGTTGCAATTGTCGAACCATCGAAACTCTTCCTTCATCTGAGTTGCTAAATAAAAGCCGCTGTAATTATAAACATGAATAATATATCTCACGTGTTGTAAAAATTCTGGGGGAAGTATCGCACACAATCTTTTTTTGATTTGCGTGGCTGTCACTTCAGAGTCTACCTGCGTTATCATTGGATCTTGGGTTTTTATTTTCAAGCTGCTTACTTTGGAGAAAAGAAAAAGTTTAGACATGCGACAAAGATCATTCAGACCATGTGGAACTGATAGTGACAGATCAACATTATCATCAGTAGAAGGGGAATCGAGATTTCTCAAGTTTGTGGAAATTAACTTAAAATAGTGATAAAAGATTTTGACAACTTACATCATCAATAAATAATGAAACAATTGGCAGAATCGGTTTATCTTTCAGACTATTGGATCTTCTAAAATCAAAATTTTTTTCTTGCTGACTCACTATTGCATAAATGAAAATTATAAAGTTGACTTGCCTCTATTTCAGAAGGTTTTGATTTCTTTTTGCGCAATATGATGAGAGCACCTGCTATAATTAAAATGACCGTGAATGTGATTGTCCATAAAAATAATGTATCAGAGCCAGATATTTGTATTTCTCGGTCAGGAATTTGATCTCTTTCTCGATTTCTGGAAAAAGAGTTATACGTCTGATAACGCCGCTTTGATTGCATCAGGTACGTTTGATTGTGAGTTAAGGTACATCGGCAAATAATAATAATTTAGTTTGGATAACTACGAGAGAGAGAGATAGGTATTATAAGAGAGAGTGGAGTATTATGAAGGGAGATATGCATTATCAATTCATTCCATGCTAGATCCGAATTCAAATCTTGTATCGTCAGCTGTTGTATTTGCAAATTCATTATATGAATGAGTTTGATCTACAGGTGGTTCTTCTTCTTCCTCAAATGCCATGTAAGTAGTCATAATTTTCATTACCTGAAATTTTACAATATAATAACTTGAATCGAGAAAAAAACTTACATATTGATAAACTCTTGAGCAATCTGGTGCATATTGCAAGCGTTCCAATTTTGGAAATCCATCAGCCTGACAACGCACTCATTTTAGAAGGTGTATGCATAAAGAAATCAGCTGACCTCTTCAACAAGAACAACGTATGGATTGGGTGTTGTATCAGTTTGGAAGCTCTTGCCAACAGCAAGAATATTATCTAGTGCTTCCAACGCAGCACCGACTAAACGCATCTCAGTGTTGTGCTCGAGAACATCACAAAGTGGGCGTATGATACCTTGTTCGACAAGATATTGAACCTAACGAAACGTAACAAAAACAGTTTCTAATAGCGATAAATATGCATACCTGTTGCGCCGAAGCACCTGATGCTGCATTAGCCAAAGCCCAATAGACCTCTTTCTGAATATCATATTCGGCTGATTTCGATAACGCAATGAGCTGAGGTATTATTTCTTCCTTGATGACTTCTTGGATTTGTTCTTGATTTCCTGAATTGCAGCGGATGAAATTGGTTTATTCTCCTACCAGCAGTAATATTCGAAACAGTCCAACACGCTTCTTTGCGAATCAGCCTCTGTTGCGAATGGAGAAGTACACGTAGAGCTGGGACCACACCGACCGCAACCATTGCTTGAGTTTGCTCCTCAGATCCTGTGACGAAATTATAAACTTAATATATTCAGACTGCACCTGAAACTATATTCCCTGCTGTTCGGAGTGCTGGTGTCTGAACAGCCCAAGAATGATGACATAGCAATTGCACGAGTCGAGCTGCAACGCCGGCCATCAGTACCGCCCCGATAGCATTATTTGACTGTAGGTCATTTCCGTCAGATAGGTATGAAAGTGCCCAGCACGAATCGGTCAAAACCTTAGATGAAGAAGTAAATCAGAAGAAATGAATAGTCTTACATCAACGTCAGTAGTATATATTAAGTCTCTCAAGACCGGGAGCGCGGCGGAAATGTGCTCCAGATTTGGTCTTGGTTTTCCTCTACATAAATTTGATAGCGTCCAAGCAGCATTGCGAAGCATTGTTCCTTTTGGTGGATGTAGTGCCGCCGTAAGTTGTTGTAGCAAAGGGGCTAAACCCCCAGCATTCAATACGTGGTCTCTAAGTTCAGCGCAATCGCCAGCAATGTTTCCCAAAGCCCATACTGCTTGCTCTCTCACGTCTTCTTTCGAAGAGGATAATAAACAGACAAATAGTGGTACAGCACCATGGTCAAGAACCACGCGGGTTTGTTGCTGATCCCCGGATGCGATATTTGTTAGCGCCCAAGCAGCCTCAAATTGCAATTCAGGATTTGAGTTGTCGCGAAGAAATTCAACAAATCTTGGTACAACACCAGCACTGATGACTTGCTGTATGGGAGGATTTCGCTCAATCGACAATAACTTTCGAAATTGTTGGCATGCTTGTAGTTGTTCGGCCCGATTGTTCGAATACAGTACCTGCCTAATATCCATGATTTGTGATACGTCCACCGCGGGCCCTGCTACCCCCTCGACCCCTTCTAGACCTGCAAAAGCTTGTTGTCGCTTTGAAGTGAGTCGGGCCTCGCGATTCCGCCGACGAATTTGTACTTGCTGTTCTTCTCGCCGTCGTCGTGGGTCTTCAAAGGTTTTTTTAAAATCTTTTTTTCGCATCTCAATACGAGTATCCATTTGAGCAAGCTAAAAAATGGTCGTCGCCGCGGAGTTTAGTGCGTTGCCCTATACAGGCTTGATGTCCCTCCAAGCAGATAAGCAGGTCCGCTACGTGCAAGATATTGTACTTATATATAAATCGCCTGTGTCTCGTGAATGCACAACTCAATCCCAAACGTTTACAAGTCATAACTAATTGCAAAATCATTTATTCATCTGCATCCACTGTGCCTTTCTCAGAAACATAAATGCCATCAAGAAACTTTCTTATATCTTTATCCTTCACCAGGGTCGATTGATGGATGAGAGCAGCTGTAAAGCAATCATGCAAAAAACAATTCAAAGCTTACCGGACCGTGATACTAATTCAATATCTGTACCGGTCAAGATAAGTTCATCTTTTACCGCTTTTGATTTATCCACCTTTACTCCAGGAAGAAGTTTGACCTGAGAGTCAGACGTTGATTCTATAGCCTTTGTCCCCAAATCATTTTCGGAGGATTGACAGATTTAACAATTATTATCATCATTATAGCAACTATTTCTAAAAATGTTTTCCTCATAAATAACTTTAAAAATTTCAGATTATACTAATTTCCTCAAAATGTATTCGGAGGATTGACAGATTACTATTTTCATCATATACAAAACAGGTATAGAAAAACTTTATAATTGAATTACAAATATCATTAAAGAGTGCATAGTTAAATATGTATATACACACACTTTCAATAGCTAAATTTCCTTCATTACAAAAAAAGTGGGATAACATACTCCTTACCGTGCGCACTTTTTTCTCCCCCATAAAATTGCGGATCTCAATTGTCTCGCCTTCATTCACAATGTTTGAGTTAATCGGAAAGTGAGCATAGACGAGACGCATCTTGTATTGAAATTTTTTGCTAACTCCCAAAATCATGTTGCGAATATGAGAACATAATGTGCGCAGGCACGCTCGTTGCGTAATTGTCGAGAACCACATAGTGATCTTGATGTGTTTTCCATTCTTCATAACCTTGATATCGACCGGAAGATGTCTAAACGCTCGAGTCAGCGATCCATATTTTCCCTTAACCGAAACGACGCGTGACTTTATCGATAATTCCACTGTAAAACATACTTCAAATTGTTCAATACATGCGCTTACCATCATCGGGAACCGTAACTGTCTGAGAGCTTTGTATCAGCTTCATGTGAACGAGGGACTAAGCGGCTAATTAGTTCCAACTTCGTTCAGAGACAATTAATTGCTCTGTATATTCTGTCCCAATCGGGACTTTTTAAGGGAAATCAGGTCAGGTGCATGCATAATTCTTTTTTTCTATTCCTCGCCGTGTCATTAGCCTCTGCATGCATCCAATACGGGTAGCAACAATCACGTTTTATTGGGTGAACCAACTATAAGGCTTTCGCCTTCCCACATATAGTGTCGGAACAAATCCCGAAGTCTGTATTGCTGATTCCATTTGTGAATTATCTGTCAATCGCAATGCTTGCATAGCCCGAAATTTTCCAAATGTGTCAGCCGCTATGAAAACTGTACCATAAGCATCGCCCACAATAAGTGTTTGAGAGATTCTATCGTACCTTGAATAATAATTATTAATATATTTATAAAATCTCACCCCAAACATGTAAATTTATTTAGTGTACCATCAACTGATGTCTGTATGGTGTTAGAATTGTCAATCTGAATATGCTCATCTGATGACAAACCTACCTTGAAAAGACGGTAAATTGAGAAACTGAGCCTCGACTTATTCAATTCTGACACGACATGTTGAGTCAATTGTACTGCTACTATGAAACCTCTGTCGAATAATAGAAATACAACTAAATCATCAACATCAAATGAAGCAGACGAGCAATTTCCCAATGTAACAAGAGCAGGGGGGGTGACTGATGAGAATTCTATGTTAAGCGCAAATTCTGTAATTTCAGTCGGTGACTTCTCAGTCGGCATCTTATCTGTTGACAATTCCCAAATCCTCAATAACTTCGGCAATACTGCCATGACATAAATAAATCCATTGACATTTTTTATTTCAAAAAGAGAAAGATAGATAACATTCTCTTCTACTGAATACATTCTTGCCAATAACCTTTGTTTGTCGAGCGAAAATAATGCGATGGGAGGCGTCAAATTCACGAGTCGAGTTTGGCCGCTTTCAGTTAAGTTACTAAGAATTTTTTTGCTCGCGTAACCTAGAGCAATCCATTGTTTCGAGTTTAGGATACTGATTGCTATCACAGCTGTCGGACCCCGCTCTGCAGGCCGTGTAAGTTTTTCATGATCACTTGAAGTAACAGAAGGAGTTTGATGAGACCATAAATATGTTCGCGCCACTTCTCCAGAATCCAAGAAATAATAGATGGCATTACCAGATGAGAAGCCACAGATTATCATGTTCTCAAATGGCGCAATCAGTGTTGTAAGTTTCTCAGAAGTGAATTTATCAGAATTCAAACGCAATGTCATTGTTTTTTCGATGCGAATCGTTTTTGCATCCAAAATGAAAATCTTACCATTCTCAAACCCAATAATTAGCTTTCCTTCGAATAAGTGTGCTGCTATTATTTCATCTTCAAAGTCATCCCATTTGATCTGCCATCTACGAAATCCTCCTTCTGGACTGAAATTCTCGACACTCTTAGGTGTTACAACGATCAGACCGGATTCTGAGCCTTGGGATACATCTAAGTAAGAAAAACGCACTTCCGGTGGCCCTTGTTTATCTGCACGTGCCTGTATAGAAAAAATTTTGTCTGTTGACTCGGACTTCCTAAGCAGTGAGTTCTCGCTGCTTTGAAAAGTTGACTTTGAATGTGCACTGCTGGTTGTCGGTCCAGCACCCATCGAGACAACTTCAGGCACAACAATATCCCTAACCTGATGACGCAGAAACGTTACCCTTACTCCGTTGTGTGGACCCAGCTTCCTCTAGTCTCTCATCTTTTCCCATTTATTGGTCACTCTGGTGATAAATCATGATATCATTTCAAATTGATTAGGCATTGCTACAGTTGATGGAATTGTACACGATTTTGCCGGGCCTTATACTATCGGCGTGGGTGAGAAAAGTATGGCTGGTCTAATATTTTGTTAAGGTCATATGGCCTTTGGTCAGCCTCTCAAACAGTGGGAACTCGAAATAAGTGCATGTTTGGATGAAGTGAGCTTATCAGCAATCGCGACAACTCAGAATTTTGACGACGCCATTAAAAATGCTGATAGTAAATTTCGCCGCAAAAACGTAAGATGCTTTTACTTAATGCATTTGCAGCATAATCTATTTTGGTAAGCATTGATATACGAAATCTAGTTTAAGCAACAATTGTCATCATCACGTGGCAGAAGCCATGAATTCTATGCGATATAAAGGTTCTACGTCGTGGTATATGTATTCATTTACATCAATTTGAATCTCAGGTCACAATTTGATGTTTGGTGGGGTTGTTTAATACATGGCAGATTTGTCACGTAAGTCTTTTCAATAAGAGAAAGAAGTGCTCATCAGGTGGCTCGCATTACTACAAACATGGCTGCCAGCAGTAGGCATTTGGGGTACATTAGCTCTCTTAATTGCATTGTTTGCCTAATTTGTGCAAGTCATGAAATATTTGCCTTGCACTTTACTTCACGCCATAAATATGACGACCCAGCATGCAAACGCTAGATGTTACTCGGTATTGAATCTTAATCGCGGTGCAACCCAAGTTTCGATGAGATTGAGACTCAGGTCTACTGCTCAATAGGCACGCCCCCTCGCGCCACCTGGACTTCCCAAATGCTGCAAAATATTTGCAATTTATCCGGAACGCAAAAAAGCGTTAAGTCGTCGGACTTTGTCGTTTAACATCATGTAAGTCTGAATGTGTGAAATATGCAATTTTGTTACTAAACGGAAGCACAATGGCGCAATGTCAGTTTCTGTTAATTAGACTGAAGTACAGCATGGGCCATGATCCTGCTGCGTTATGTGATTTTGACAGTATAAGAGCTGTCATGTAATTTGTTTTACTGCTGCACGTAATTTGCCTGAATCTGTTGGCTTACTATAAGGAATCGTTTGGCCTCAATTTTGTTTCAAGATCACAAATAAGGTCATGGAATACTTCAAGTCAACAATAAATAATCCAGAAAATCCAGCAGAAAATCCAGCGTCATCCAATAATGCATCGTCGGTCCCATTGAAGGAACCAGGTGAATGGCGATAATCGTGTAATGTGTTTGCAGCCCATTTTCAGGCAACCGATAATCATACCGGTGCTTACACAGGATATATTGATGATAGAGATTTTGTGTCAAAAACAGAATCTGGTTGGTTTTGTTTTTTGTGATTGGAGAATTTGTACATATTATTATATCAGGTATGGATGGGGTTGAACTTTGCCGGCCAACATCGATTGATTCAACTAATATAACTGAAACCAGCGGTAGACCTGACGAGACCGTATCTACTCATCATTTAAGTGTGGATAACTCACAAGTTTGGGATAGTCAACCCCCCTCTGATGAAGTGCCAACAAAAAATAATGCCATACCTGTTACAAACTCTGCTGTTGGGAACACTGAAAGCAATTTTCCATTATCCTCTCTCTCTTCTGACCACCAAGTCTCAGCCCCTCAAATATCTGATAATCATGACACACAACAACAAGGCGGAAGCTATTCGTCGTCACCTGCTGGAATATTGGGAAGGATGGCGGGAAGTTGTTCACAAAATTTTAGTGGACATATGGGAATGATGTCCAATCAAGGAAGCGGGTACGACATGGCGAGTAGTTTCCATCACACAGGGTACCCAACTCATCTGAACAGACACCATCATCTTCTTGGAACCCCTTCTGCTAGCTTGATACCTCTCGCCGCTCCTAATAACTACATGCGTATGCAATCTGGTTATGCAGCCGCTTCTTCCCAAATGAATAGCGGTGGTGGAAGTTACACACTTCTTCCTGCATCGTCCACACCTTCATTTTACTATGACTATGCCTCATTATCTCGTCAGCAACAGCAGGCTGCTGCGGCAGCAGCTGCCGCAGCAACTTTTCAGCGCTCTAGCGATCCTTACGGCGGAGGGAGTGGAAACTACTGCTCTGGGACGTTGTCATTGAACGGAGGAAGCGGAGGTATAAATATAATGAATACGCAACAGAATCATGTTGTCACATCAAGAGAGGCTACTAATAGATTCGATATAAGTTCCCAGTCACCATTTACTGGGCAGCCTCCTCTGAATATCTCTGCTAATCAGTCGATGCCTAGTTCTACAGCCGTATCTGGCAACTCAACAAAACGTCCACGTGGCAGACCGCGGAAGCATCCATTGCCTGTACCGCAACAGCTGCATCAGATGTTCAAACCTTCTGCAATGACCCAGGGGGGACAAGGGTTCTGCGATGATGGTGTCTCTCAGCTGACAGGTTCTCATTCAACGGATGCATCAAATCCAATAGAAAATATGAATCCTCAAACAGATTCTCTTTCTCAGCTCGCCATTTCTCGTCGAAAAACGAGTCGTGCCTCTCGTTGCTTGAAGTCCCTACAGGGATTGTTCAGTACCTACACTCTTAATCAAATTCAGATGCTTGACGCAAGTCATCCTCAAATGGAAACCGCCGAGGAATACATCGCGATAGGCGGCCCATTTGCTCGAATCGCGATGGCTGTGGCATTACAATTGGACGATTTCGAATATGACACTGAGCAAAGCGAAGTGACAGCAATCACCGGCGTAGAAACTGCAGGG
Source organism: Ichneumoninae sp. B BG-2022a (assembly GCA_030522725.1). Taxonomy (NCBI): domain Eukaryota; kingdom Metazoa; phylum Arthropoda; class Insecta; order Hymenoptera; family Ichneumonidae; species Ichneumoninae sp. B BG-2022a. The sequence goes on from JAPYZD010000022.1 coordinate 144,991, forward strand.
GAAACATCAATTGATGCTTTATGCGACAAGATTCTGAGGCGGTACCCCAAAGAAAGTGATCGAATGAGCGTCAGCCTGAACAAGTCGTTTGTTTGGGCATCACTTGATCCAAAAGTTCCAGTCAGAGATTTGACGTTATCGAGGCACCATATGGCTGCACTTTTAAATGACAGTAGAATTTTTGTTTATCGTCACAAGTGAGTAATTCTTTTTTATTATTATTTGTTGACCAGAACCCATCCACTTGTCTGTTCTCGAGTAGATGACTGGGAACATGTTGCCGGTCTGGATAATTGCGGTATAGTTGCAGTAAGAGTAGCTTCCGCGCTTTTGCCGGAAAATTGGCGTGAAAAATTTCATAATTCGCGACGGCCTCATATTATCGCAAGAGTTAGACGGGAGCTTAGTGAAGCGGGAATTGAATTGCCACCAACCTCAAATGGCGAGGAAATAACGACCGATGAATTGAAATTGTATATCGCGAATCATCCAGATGGTGCTCTCTGTTGTTCCAGTGACATGTTAGACCCGGACTGGCTCCCTGAGCCCTTTGTGCTCGCAGCCTTGGGGCACACAGGGATTGTGCGAGTCGCTAAATGTGGCGGTTACTATAATTACCCCATGCTTGTTAAGCCTGAAGAAACTAATGCAGAAGGAGAACACATAACAGACGGCATGGAAGAAGAAGAAGAGTCAACAGCACCTGCAACAGCATCAAATAATAAGCAGATTCAGTATAAATTAGTGTCTCTCGACAAACTTGATAAGCATCCATCACTCACGGTCCCAACAAAGGAGTTAGACGAGTCGGGAAAACCAATCAAAGCTGTTGCTCAGGTATTCACGAAGGATATCATGTCATTCTTCTTTGCCTTTAGATTCAAGATCTAGCTCTGGGAGAATTAACTTTTGCTTCGTTTCTTTCTCCTGCATCACCCGCGTCGCTCGAGCCTTCTATGGTTCTTTACGCTGTCGGAAACAGCGAACATTCTGCATTTGTAAAAGGACGCAATTTGTACATAAGATTTAAAAATTTTCCTACTGGACCTGCAAAGGTAAGAACAAAATTATAATGAATGTCCCATTGATGTCGTATGGCGGCATGCATGAACTGTCTATCACGAATATTCTACTTTCTGCGCCAAAATTTTAGTTGCACTGCTCTCCACTCGGACACACGGGAGCCGTATTGCTTGCAAATGGTTCAGTTTGGAGCTGGAGCACAACATCCAAACAACCAGCGGGAAGCGAAAAAGTTGGTGCAGTGATTAATCAGGTATAATAGCTAAACATTTGTCATTTACATCATGTAGGTAGAAGGAAGTTTAGCTGGACGTGTAGCAGTTGATTTGGTTGCAGTTGGCGCAGAATTCATGGCTCTTACATCTGACGGCGTTGTGCATGAATGGAATTGTTACGAACCGTATAGCATGTATGGGGTCGCCGATGCGGGACAAGCTGGTGATGATATGGTCATTCCGCAGAGCAGCCATAGACCATACATTCCTCAAGCCGTTGAATACACACCTGACTTTCAGAAAAAGGTAAAAAAATTTATTGAGGTTTCATTATTTTCAGATTTTGGCTCGAGTTCATCAGACAACACCAACAAGGCCGACATTTAAAGTGGGTCAATTTAGCTGGTTTGGACAAAAAGTTAACAGCAGCAGCAAGCCTGCTGAAGCTGACACGCTACTCGCAACAGATGACAAAACTAATACACAGCCAATATCTGATGCGGTGAATGTTGTTAATTCAACTGTTGTTGCGGACACAAAACAAAATGTTATAGATTCAAATTATTGGGATTTTGGATCAGAAGAAATTCTCGAATGGCATCGTCAGCAAGAAATCAAAGCACGGTATATCTCCGTTTCTGATAATAAAAGCCAATCATCCTCCGATCCTGTTGAACGCATTTATTTGACTGAGGGAATAACAATGTTTCTCAGAGCGTCCTCTAACAGATTTGAAGCAATAGCTAATGATCTTGCCGTTTATCGTTCAATCGGTGGCTCTTGGATCGATTCGACAGAACCCTTCAACATGAATCATGCAAAGACACTTATTAAAGATTTCGGTGACATGGGAAAACCAATCGTCACAAATCCCGTGGTAATTGCTCGAATGAAACTCCCGCGAGATCTGACAGATGAGCAATTACGCTCTCAACTTGAACAGATGGCGGGTGCTTCCCCACCAACATATAGACTACTAGTCTCACCATCTGCCGTGGTAATCGCTATTTTGCGTCGAATAGATCTTGTCGAAGAAGCCAAAAGAATGCTTACGATCCGAGTTCCCATTCCAATTGCAGCCTTTGACCCGAAGTTATACCTTGAAGCTTTTACAGGATTATCTCCCATTCACTTGACTTTATTGCAAACAGGCAGGACTGGCAAGCGACAAATGATAGAAGATTATTTAACAGAAAGCAGCGATGGAGGCCGAGATCGTAAGGAGGGGGGGGGGCGCGTTGGGAGAAGGAGCAGAGGGAGAGTAGGACGACCTCGAGGATCTCGTGCTGGTCTACGGGCAAGTCTTTCATGCCGAGTGACATCAGCGGGCAGTCGCTCCACTGATGTTATGGAAGATGCAACTGCTGCACCTCCTACAATGGAACCCGATATTGAATCTACCGCGGATGCTGACCCGGCTTCTGAGGTGGCTGAAACCATAGCTTCGAGTGGTACACGTAAACGAAATCGACGTCAGAGCGCTGTTCTTGATGAGCAGCAATTTTTTACAGGTTTTGCTGACAGTGATGATTCGGAGAAAGCTTGGGAGCATGCGCTTCAAATGATGGACGGCGAAACAGACGATGATGGAAAAAGAAAAAAGAAAAAGTCGCGAAACAAAAAACGTGGAAGAAGCGCCGCCACAGATGACATACATCTAAATACAGATTTGCAACAGCTCCCTCACATAGATCCTTCTGCTGGAGATTATGGACAAGCTACCACTGAATCCTCGTACTATCAGCAGCAGCAGCAACAGCAAGCGTATCAACAGGCTTATAACTCGATTGTTTTGCAAGTTGGCACACCCGCTGCGGCCCCGTCATCTGATACTTTCGATACAGGTGATTATTCAGCACCTCAGCAGCTAGAAACTTCAGTAGCTGATGACCTTAATTTTATAATCACCGAACAAGGGACATTTGGAAAAAAGCAATTGAGTTCATTGGACTGTAATAAAGAAGATCATGACATGAGCAACTCTGTTGTCTCAACAAGCTACACTGTATCGCAATTTTAATACAAAATTTAATTTTTTTACATGTTTGACTTCCCGTCGTCGCCGCGAGGGATCCAGTTTGGTAAACCTGAACTCTTTCGTGATACCCATTGGAATGTGTTACATCGACCATTGGGATCCCCTTTCCTCGAGTCAGGCAAAACACATGACCAAAATGATTTCCCGCAATTTGGTCCGGCTTTTTTTACTTTTCTCTCGACACATGGTATTCTGGTCATAAAAGATCAGATTCTTGAACTCACTTGTGGCCCTGACATTTCGGTGCACGATCAGCCGCTGCTAAATACAATTGCTGCTCACGATCACTGAGGAAGCTTATACGTTTTAGCAGTGAAGCTCGAGTTTCACTTTCCTTTTCTTTCAACTCAGAGGAATTTGCTGCTGTATCAGTTTTAGGTGTAGCAATTTTATCTCCTGCCATGTCACCAGCTCTGAGACAATGCTTGTTGTGTGGCGGATCAGGGTTACACTTTGCAGCTGCGGGTTCTGGTTCTACAATTGTAACAACATGAATCCTTGGCCTGATCTGTTGGACGGACACATGACTGTTTGAAAATGACTGTATGAACAAATCCTGAAGAATGGCTGAGCATTTGTTGAACCCTTTCCCTGATAATAAGCAGCATACGTCCCAAAGCTCAGATATGGCTTCCTCCATCCCCACTGAATCCAAATAATACGATGACCCTGCTTCATCGTTGTTACGTGTTTTAACAGAAGAGACTGAGTTACATTCAATATTTTGCTCTGTTATCGGAAGTGTGCTTCCTGTCAATAGACGTTCGGGGGTTATTCCGTCTTTGAAAGTGGGTGTGTAGAATCGGCGTCCTGTGAGAAATATACGAAACACGTTTGCTTGCAAAGAAACAAGAGGTGGAAGTTCAGCCAAATCTTTCAAATTTGCCGACAGAACGAGATCTGTATCATTCCAAAAAAGATGAACAACCGCATGACCTATTGGCTGATCACGCTCTTGAACAACAACACTCGAAGGGTTGCAGCTGCAACTTCTGGTAGAATGCACCTTTTCATGGCACGCATGCTGTTCGCAGATCAAAAAGCAAGCAATATCAATTTCATCATCATTATTACATTCGTTATGGCGATTCCCTATGAATGAGCCTAATAAGGATGCTTGACGAATGGTTGCCTGAGAGACAGTTAAGCTTACACTTTTTTACCTGGGGCAAATATGCAGCACAGAGCTGAGGTGGCGGTTTTCGGGATCGGCTGGATTGATGTAGAAGACCAGGTCCAATATCTACTGATATGGGGCAATGATCGCTGCCCTGAATATATTTTTTGTGTCTCAACTCACGGGAAATGAATGATGAATATCTGCATTTTCGCATTTGAGAATCAAGGTTTTCTCCACAAAAACAAAATCAATTCGACTGCCGTAATTAGTGACGCGCGCACCTGTGACCTAGGGCGTTCATTTCTTAAATACGGGCAGCACAACTACTTGCGTCCAGTACTATTTTACTGACTTGATTCCAGCATGTAAAAGCGTCCTTTCTTTGAGGATTGAAATGTCTAAATGTATCAACAAGATTCAAGTCTTTTAAGAAAACTCTGGAAATCTTTGTTTTCACAACAACACTTACTCCATCTGATTTATAAAGGGTAAATGTTCTTTCTTCCAATACCACTGATCCCATTCACATGAGTCATCTGGACATAGCTGCACATTGAAGTCACCTAAAACCATAATTGGCGTTCTCCTTTCATTTCCTGGATGTGATTCATCATACAAACTTTGCGGATAATTTTGCACTTCCTTAGCACATATGTGAAGAAGACTAATCGTTGCATGAAAGAAACACTGATGATTTGTGCTTACCAATGAAACACAGTTTTTAAATTCAAACGATTTTTTTTATAGTGCCCAGCGTCGGTCATTTGCGTCGCAGGACAATAAACGTTTATGAGGATGAATTGACCATGATGTGTTATAATACAACGCCCTTCTGAGTCCAGCTGAAGAAATTGAACTTGAGTTCTCTCATCAAATTATTGAATAACACCTGATTCACCTTTCTTGCAACATCACGCATGGCTTGAAGTACCGGTAGTGCTTTCCTACTCTGCTTCATCATGTCTAATGCTGCCTTCACGTTCGACAGTTCTGGTTGTTCATCTATGAACCTTATGCATTCTATTGCCTCCTCAGTACAGTTATCTCCACCACGGGATATGACTCTTTCCAATGCCCAGGAAAGTCCAGCTTTCGCAGCTACAGCGGAGGCAGCCGATTGCTGGCAGAATGTTGCAACACCCGCATAGCGAGTTCTTTTCACAACGGCTAAAGAGTAGTAAGCATCCCATCGCTCGGGCCTATTATAAAAAACAATTAAAATGTAAAATGACCCACCGACAGATCTCTCCACAGAGCTCTCTAGATTCTAATTTAACTTCCTGCAAACAAATAATATCCGCGGCAGGTGCAACGGTGAGCAGATATTGCGGAAGACTTCTTTGTCGCACTCTGTATAACTTTCAAAAATATAGTGTTGACAATACCTGCGCATTGAAGCTCGTAGCCCATTAACGTTGAAAGATACAATCTTGACTCCCGGCCCTTCCATTACTGCTTCTCATCCGTAAGCGTGAAATGCTTGTCTCTGCTTGATTTGCAATTGTAGTTCCAGTCACAGCGAGAAATGAAGTTAACAAATATCCTTGAGATAATAGTCAAAGCGAAATCCAGGTCGTATGCAGTTAAAATTGGTACCGATTTACTTAGTATGACTGGCAAATGGATGCGACAAAGCTATGTGAGAATTTTCACACTTCCACCGGTGTCTCTCAGCCTTCTTTTGTGCCTAGTTCCATAATAATTATTACGGACGAGACTGTTCATTCGATTCATAGAGAAAAAATATTAACACTACTTTTAAGCCTGACGGTTTTGACAAATCAGAGCGACAAAATATATTCTCTCGAAACTATAAAAATTGCCACCTGGTCGTCGTTGCCTCCGCCTACATCCGCTGCTTATACTTTACCATGTTCACTTCTCGTTGTCCCCGATGGTGAAAATTCTAAAAGCAGAGAATGTAAACAAGTGATAGAAGATCATATACTGCAGCGGCAATGTAAAAAGAACACACTTTTTGTCGCAGGTAAATGCTGCAACCTGATAGACTTGAGACATTATTTGATGTTATCTAATAAAATTATTCTGCAGTTGGAGGTGGTGTCATAGGCGACCTGACCGGTTTTATTGCATCGACATTCTATCGAGGCTCTGAGTATGGTATTGAAAGCAACTCATTGCCTTAGGTTTTTACAAGTTCCGACATCGCTTCTTGCTATGGTTGACTCATCGACAGGAGGAAAAACCGCTATCACAACCTCTCATGGCAAGAATTTGATTGGAGCATTCCATCAACCTGCATTGGTTGTTGTGGATCTGAGATTTTGTGATACCTTAAGTCCGCGACTTTTAGCAGATGGAATGGCCGAGGTCATTAAGTCAGGTCTGTTATGGCAACTTATAAATAATTGAGTTAGGCCTTACAAGTATGGAAAGCGTCTTCAACATATGTGAAACTTATGGAGATCAATTTATGAGGTGAGTTAATTATTTAGGTGAGTTATCTCCACGTAGAACTGGAAAAATAACAGAAGAAATTTTATTAGAGCTAGTATTTCGAGCGGTTCAGTTTAAAGCGGATGTTGTTGAACAGGATGAGACTGACTTCGGCTTGCGCAACATTTTGAATTTTGGTCATACATTTGGACATGCGATTGAGGCACAAAAAGAAAGTAAATGGTGAGCATGAAAGTTTGGAAATCATGAATTCAGGCTTCATGGAGAATGCGTTTCTGTGGGAATAGTATATGAGCTTATGGCCGCAAGAGCTTTGGGACTCTGTTCACTTGATTTGCCACGACGAGCGCAGTGTTGTTTGTCGGTAAGAAAGAGCTGTTTGTGTATAAATATAGAAATATGGTTTACCAACTTCCATTCAACCGCCATATCTTCCCATTGATTCTATTATGAGAAGCATGGCTCAAGACAAAAAGAATTTGACTTCCCAGTCGATCTTCATCATTGTCCCCAAAGATGTCGGGACAATAGCGATACCGATGCTCCACTGTGAGCTCAAAATAAAGTATATTATAATCAACAGCGATATCGTTCAATCTCTGCCATCGACTTTTAAGTCCAGCAATTCAGATAAGCAGACCACTTGTGCAGCAATCGCATATAAGTGTTAAATTGCCCGGCTCAAAATCAATAGCGAATCGTGTGCTCTTGCTTGCTGCTTTAGGCGACGGCTCATGTACACTTCATGCCCTCCCCCAATCTGCTGATGTCACCATCATGTTAAATACTCTACAGCAAGCATTAGGCTGCAGAGTTACCGGCAAGCCTATTCTTGTCGAAGGCCTTGGCTGGCGCTTTGATAAAAAAATAGAAAATTCTCAAAATTGCAGAATTTGGGTTGAGAACGCAGGAACTGTCGCTCGATTCCTACTCCCTATACTGACTCGAACTGTTGCACTGACAGGTATTAACATAAAGATAGACGGAAATATGCATATGCGGAAACGTCCGATCAAGGATTTAGTGGATGCAGTTCTTATCGCATTTCCTGGCGTTAAAATAGCGGTAAGTATGAGACATGTTTTTAAGTATGCTAAAAGTATATGGAAGCGCCTGGTTGTTTACCCATAAATCTTGATCGAGTGCGCAATGTAGGATTCTCTGGAGGAATAATTCAGCTGAATAGCAGAATCAGTAGTCAATTTATCTCAGCTATGCTATTAGTTGCCCCTTATGCATCTAAATCTGTCACTCTGCATTTAAAGGATATAGAGGAATCAGAAATTCCTGTGTCAGAGCCTTACATAGACATGACAATAAAATTGATGCAGCAATGGGGAGTTATTGTCGAGCGAAAGTCTTCTAGAGTCTACATCATAGCGCCAGGTGATTCTACTTAATTTTCACGATAAAACAGGAGGATACAAAAATCCTTCTAACTATTGTGTGGAGAGCGACGCTTCTGCTGCATCTTATCCACTGGCAATGGGCGGGATTCTGGGCAGCAAAGTTTCGATTCAGTTGTCCGAAGGGGCATTGAAAAAAGAGTCATCATTGCAAGGAGACACAAAATTTCTTGACTTCCTGACAAGGGTGGGCTTATCTATTGAGGTATGCAAGATCAGTGTTGTTCCCATTGTGTTCACACAAACCCAAATCCAGAGCCATGGAGATTCAGTTTCCATACTAAATTCTTGTGGCAAAGTCTTTAAGTATGTCGATTGTAATATGGAGCACATAACGGATACCTTTATGACAGCTGCGGCCCTGATGGCAGAAACGGGTGGACGTATAAGTGGTGTTGGAAATCAGCGTATAAAGGAATGTAATCGAATCGAAGCGATCGTCGAAACGCTGAATCGGTGAGACGAAGAAATTTCTTTGTAAAAGAATATTCAGGTGTGGATATTTGGCGAAAGAACTAGATGATGGTGTAATGATTGAATCGATGCTAGGAAAGATAAATCTTGACAATGTGAAAAAACCCGTTGTAGTAAACCCTAGAGAGGATCATAGAATAGCGATGTCTGCAGCGGTCATGGCTATGCACAGGAGCTGTCCTCCTGTAATTATACCAGAGGTGAGTATCTGATTAAAATATCATATACTAAGTGGCGTTGTGTTGAAAAGACATTTCCGGAATTTTGGGACATGTGTGAGCGTAATTTTGGAGTTTCCATTAAGGGAGTGAATCTGATACATGAAAAATTAGATACAGAAACATCCATCATATTCCTTGTGGGAATGCGTGGGGTCGGCAAAACAACTTTCGGTCAAGAAGCAGCCAAAATACTTGGATGGAATTTTGTAGATATGGATGATCGGGTTGGTAATATAAATGAGATTATACAAACCTATGGATGGGATGATCTGAGACAAGTAAACTTTTTTCTCTCCAAACGACATCTTATAGCGAGAGTTTGATGTATTAGTAAAAATACTCAAAGAAGTGACGAACATCGTTGAAGAGACTTATACAGAAGAATGGAAAGTACCCAAGAAATCCGTTCCAACGCTAGTTGCTTGTGGTGGAGGTATAGTTGAAAGTGCGAATTGTGTAAAATTGTTGAAATCCTATGATGTCATCTGGTTGAAATGTGACGAATTTGAATTATTAGAACGACTAGAATCAGAGGTGAGTTTTAATTGACTGAGTTTCTATATTAAATACAGGGTAATAAACCACAGTATCCTGAAAGTATTCACACAGTATATAATCGCAGAATACCACTGTACAAAGAGGCTAGTAATTTTTTGATGAAGTTTAATATATCAGGCGTCCACTTTTGAATTACATATGCCTCCCAGTTCATCATTCTCGGATTTTTCCGGATTTTTTAGTACTGCAACTAAATCCCTCGCAAGATTATTGTTATGCGTGAGCAATAAAATGCCAGTTCCTACAGGAGATCGAGGTTCCAAGATGCTCTGTTTGTCCATTCCAACATTACAGCGAAACTTGTGTCAGATGAACTTGTCTGCAATGACTAGGTTTGTATCTACACTTCTGAAATAAAATTCAATTTAATTTGGGCAGAGACGTGAACGTCCTAGAAGTTCGAGTCGATTTGTTGAACTTCCCCCAAAACTTTGCCAAAGAGATTTCTCTATTAAGAACTTTATCCACTTTACCTATTCTGCTGACATATCGCTCGAAAGCAGAAGGTGGTGCTGCAAACGATGCACTGACGTTCGTTGATTTTGTTTCAACATCTTTGAGATGTGCCCCCGAGTATCTAGATGTTGAAGCAGCCATGTAAAAGGACTTGGATGTTGCAATTTTCTTTTCTACAGGCTAGACAAGCACAAAAGTGTTGCTGAGCAGCTGAAACAAGTTTCCGGTACAACTCGGCTCATTGTCTCGAGACACGCACCTTTGATGTCGGTGCCAACAGACGAATGGATAATTAGAATGCAAATCAAGCAGATTGCTCAGCATTGCAGGTCCGGAAGAGGTGATATCGTGAAAATTGTTTATGGGTCAACGAAATCGGAATCCGATGCTTTTCGCTTGGCCGCTGTTGCACAGTAAGAAGTTACATTGTACGTAAAAATGAATTATTCAGTGATTTATTCAACCTAGAACGCCAAATTGTTATAGCTCTTATCCTTGGCAAAAAGGGACAAATCTCGAGAGTTCTTAATCAATTTTTAACACCGGTCACTCATCCCGATATAGACGTGACAGCGCCTGGGCAACTATCTGCCAAAGAAATAAATATTCGGCGGTAAGGTTATCCTGGCAGCATTTTTTCCAGAGATCTTCTGAATCTTCCAATTTATAATTTTTATTTATTTGGATCACCCATAAAGAAATCACTGTCGTCGTTATTACACAATAGTCTCTTTAAAATGCACGAAATAACGACAGCAACATATAACAAGTAATTGAAATTCTAAAAAACATATGAAAAATCAGATTCTCTACCTCAAAGATCGCACCAATCCTTCAGTTACTGAATTTTTCGAGTTTCATAGGCGGCTCCATAACAATACCCATAAAAGAAGATTTGCTCAAATTTGGCCGAGATCATCCAGAGTGCTTTTATGTTGAACCTGCTGCAGAAGCCATTGGAGCAGTAAGACAGTATTTAATCAAACGGTGCCTCTCTCATACAGACTAACACACTGTATCGCCCTACAAGGAGTAGCAAGTTTGTTCTCGCTAACACTGATCATCTTGCAATACAGCGAGCTTTGAGGCTACTATCGATCGCAGAATGTCGGGTGCTCATCATAGGCGCCGGTGGAACGGCTAGAGCTGCCACATATGCAGTTAAGGAAGCCCTGCCTGATGCTGAAATTTTCTTGTGGAATAGAACACGAAGCAAGGTTTGAGCTGATTGTTTTTCCTACAAACATCGTTAGATGATTAAGGTGGCAAACGAGCTCAACATCAATTTTCTGGAGCAAAAAAATTCCAAAGACTTTAACGCTGTTGTAGGTGGTCGGTCTAAATCACTGATATCTTCTAGATAGGAACAGTACCAGGATCAGTTACATATTCAGACGATTTTCTGAAACAAATTTTCAGTCCTTCATTAAAATTTGTCATTGAAGTGGCCTATTTTCCCGTCAAGACAGCACTTATACAACAGGTACATCAAACACATTCCAATTTCTTACGCAGGGACTTTTACGTAATCTCAAGGTCATAACAGGAAGAGAAATTCATCTGTGGCAGGGAATGGAGCAGAGCAAGTTGTTTATCAATGCGGTGGCGAAAATTGGAGGAATGCTTCTGCCCGAGCAAAATTGGATACACTTAGAAAAAAAGGCGTCAGATTTGCTTGCTGCTGAGTACGCACTGATGGATGATTTAGATAAGAATGAGCAACATTAATAAATGCTCTCATATCGAGCATCTGCAATGATAATTTGTCGTTACTTATTTAATAATGAATTATTTGAAGGCGGGTGCCAAACAATTTGAATCTGCCGAATGCAATATTCTTCAAAATTAAATCTAATTCTGTTAGTTCTTCTCTTAGCACATGATTCATCGTACGCGCTTCAAAAGAGTCGAGATGTTGAGGTTCGTAAGATACACTCGCCATCAGCTTGCAGCTTTCAGAAAACGATTCAGCGGATACAAAGCACACAGTGAGAAACAAGAAAAATTAAGTTTGACTGACAGAAACTACACAAAATTGATCCAGTGGTGCGAGTGCGTAAGCTGGCTGAATTACTTGTGGTACAGGAAAGAATGGTAGGGCGTTCTGCTCAATGTTTGTCGTGGATTGCAGCTACTGACACTTGCAAGCATGACCCAGAAGCTAAGCAGTGGCGCTACCAGCAAATAAGCCCGTGCGACCACACTGCTGCCGTTGCCTCGTTAAAGATATCGTCAAAAAGACAAAATTACAATATTTGCTATTTCGTGGTCGTTATTTTGTTGATAGTTCTTGAAGTGAAGAATCCTTCACACTACAACTTGGTCAGACCTTTCCTGTCATAAGCTGGTTACCTCTTTCGTCGTCGAATCCATCTTCTCATCAGCCTTTGATAACGCGGTATACATTTAATCTTAATTGCTTACATGACATGGAGACTGCGTTGTGACATTCATGTCTTCATCATCTTCTTCTTCTGAATCGTCGTTGATGAGGTCTGGATGTACAGCCGGTCCCTCTTCTTTCACTTCCTCCACGCGCTCTGTCGGGCGTTGTTGCTCTAAGGCGGCCCAGCGCTCTTCCACTATAGTTGTGAATTTCGCGGCTAGTGACTCGATCTTCGTCTGCAGACGCATAGCCAACAATATCCGGCGAACCTCAATGGCAGTCTTGGTTGCCTCTTGTAGTTTTCGAGTCGTATCGTTGTGTTGAGCTGGAAGCCAGAAAATCATTGGCGTTGCACTGCGATCAATTAATTATACGGAAGAAGGACTCACTCCGTTCGAATAAAATTTTTCATGTGCATATAATGCTTCTGCAAGTTCATTTTCTGCAAATTATATCAACAGTTCTTCAAAGCTATTACCAATAAATTTGCTTCTTTCATTTGTAATTCCTTCTGTAACTCTCGCATCCTCGTCATATCTCGCTGGTGCCGTTCCTACATGATATATCATTCACAATCGTTCTCTAACCTGAAAATCTCTACGCCTTAGTTCAGCCAAATTTTTGCGCTCTAGCTCAAGCTTTTGAGTCACTTGCTCTGATACTGCTCGTTGAAGTTCAGCCTAATGGGCAATATCAAAATTGTATGCCTACTGGTTTCATTGTTTTTTCATCATCTAAGCGGGATTTTGCTTTCTGCAAATGTCCTAGCAATGATCCAAACATATTTTTTGTCCTTTTGATCGTGGAATCATCCAGGGATACTTTTGGCTAAGGTTTTTTCCTTAATTGTAAATCTTCAACTTACTCGTTTCTCTACAGGATAATTGACAGGCGTAGCATCCTTTGTCTCCGAAACTGTTGGGATAGGTGCTGCTGCCTCAGTTGGTGCCTCAACTGGCTGCGACATATTAGCTTTCTCAAAAGGCACTCACCCTTTCACGCTTACGATCTATTCGAGGTGGACCTGATGGAAAGTTACGACATTTAAAAATTACAAACCTCTCGCTGGCCAGCGCTTTTGATTACTAAGCCGGGACTGCAGCTCCCGTCGCTCGTTAACTAAAGCGCGTATGGAAGCTTGCAACTCAGTCACTCCTTCCATCATAGGCCCCGTATATGTCCTCAGAACAGTTTGTATGTTACATGACCCAGAGGACAGTACTATCAGGCTGTCCATTATTGATCAGAGTGGGCCGGATTTTTGAAAGCAATTTATTTAGTTAATCATAAAGGTATCTGTTAGCGATTGTAGAAAGTTCATATAGCAAAAATGAAAGTATTTTGATTCTTCTTTTTTCAATATATAATTGGTCACTGAAGAAGTCTACGAATATGAATGTATTTGATTTTTTTTGACTAACTTATTAATCAGATTTTTGTATTCAATTTCTTCTCCAGTTTCTCCGATTGATCTAGAAAGATTTTCACAACATTTGTGCAATTCTTACTTCAATAAATCATCAAACTCAGCGCCTGAAAGAACATCCCCCATTTGCGTTAGTATGTTCTTGATGACCAATCGACTAAGTTTGCCTTTTCTCTGTATCAACAATTTATATTCAATGTAGTCTCTCACCATTGGGTCATAGCGATAAAACAATTGTGCTAGATGCTCAACATTATCCTCAGGATGTGTGATAGAGATCAACCATTTTTCGATTTCAGATTGAGTAGCGGATTCACCGCATTCTGACGATAAACGTATTTCATCTTCTTTAGATGGTGCTAGACCCTAAGTACAAATTAGCTATTTGTTCTAGATCCTTACGAGCCCACGCGCCAATTCACTTGCTTTGGGGATTGAGATTTTTCCACCTGACCCCTGAAAACTGTGTTAGCAACAACATAACCGTAAAACTTGCCGATAATTGCTGAAAACGAGACTTGAAGTCGCCGGGATCGACCTGCACAGGAATCAAGATTTTTATGTCCACTTTACTTTCTCTGCGAATGCTTTGTCCATATCATAGACTATTGCTGCATCTTCCGATGTTGATCTGTCGGATGATGCCTCACTGACGCTGGGAGTCGGCGTTAAGGGCCAATATTCATCGGCTATAATAAAGAGGTTGTAATTGAACCATTCGCCGCCCTCACATATCCTACGAGCTGCCATTTCTGATTTCTCAAAAAAGTCCATTAAATTTATGATTTACCTATTGGAAGACTAAAATTCGCAGTAACTTTCTTAAAGGACGATTTTAATATGCGACAAAAAATAGGTAAAAAAATTTAGAACATGCAATGCTATCATATATTTCTTTGGCGAACTGTAAACCATATCAATGATGTTTACATGAGAAGAAGAAAGCCTCAGTCCAATGCCGCGCAGTATTGGCTCTTGTTTTGAGCTTGAATTCAAGACTTTCATGTTGAATGACGTCTTACAGCTCTAATGAAACGGTCTATTGATAATGTATGATGTTCGAAGCTTACGAGAAAAAATATCCGAAATTCATTCGATTTGATCGTTGACTGAGGTTTGATCTAACGAAACGTGGCAATCTGAAAAAAGTTGCATGAGACTAATTCTTCAATTGCCAAATTTTCCATAACAATTCAAAGCTGACTGTGGCATGTTTATCTTCAGTAACATTTCCATTCGCAAGGCTGACTCCGATCTATATGATTAATTCTTACATTAGCACGCCGCGTCAACTTCTATACTTGAAATTGTTGCAACAAGATTATAATACTATCGCTACACAGGTGCGGTAGCCCTTATACTTCTATATTCAGCATGTCAGTGTTTGCTTAATTCGTTTCTGCCGTGACAGAGTCCGCCCTACTCGCTCACAAAAGCGGAATAGATAATCAAGTTAATGGAACAGCCCAGTGGACCTGAACGTTGTGAACCGGCGAGTTGAAGAAAAGCTTGAAGCCATACATGGCTTACTAGTCGACCAAAGTGCATGATAAGAATGGGAATTCTAGAGTCAACTCGGCGAATTGAATAGCTAATGGCTAGTCAATGTTTTCTGAGTCTAGCACTCGCGAAAAATGTGTGCCTCCACCATCAATGTCCCGCCCACCTCCACTCAGCGATGAAGCGTTTGATTCGAGGGTTAAGCAGTTCAGAGCAAGTTTTCAAGGCTCTTTAAATGTTACTGCCTTGCTCCACAATGCACGCTCAACGATTGAATCAGACTTGAAGACAGTTATGACATCAGCGTCTACGCCTCAAGAAGTTCCCTCAGAGGTTTCCGAAAATTCGGGGACCCTCGCTGTTCTGAGGGGCTCTCGTGAGCAACTGTATCCTGTACCAAATTACTTCAAACCTCCCATGGAGCTGTTTATCAATAGCACCAATCCCTTATTATCGTCCGGTTTAGCGCTAGCAGGGGAGGAGTTTCTCGCCAGTTTGCCGCCAAAAGAAGAGCAGGTTCTGTCAAATCAGAGTTTGACGACACGAGATCGTATTTTGTTGTCGGTCCAGGATTCAAGTGTATATATCAAATCACTCGATGATAGTTCGACAGGTTCCGCCAGTGCACAGGCTGGTATTGTCGGGCAGTTACATGCCATGTGCAGGTCGGTCAATTTGCGAAGAACAGTCCACATGTCAATGTTGAATCATTACATAACTTCTTCGACGTCAGCTATGAAGAAATGATAGACAAGCAGCGAACCTCCACCGCCAACGATCTTGAGCGTCTCCCAGTGACACTACAAGCGGACAGCGAGGCTCGAATAGTTAATAGACACTTAGCCGTAAAAAGTTTTCAGCGGTAAGCTAACCTTGGCACTTCAGCAAGTAGATCTGATGCAAATAAAGTTTTTAAGCCCTCGGAAATTCGCTCAGTTGCCTGGTGTCGTAAAACTGTCCACAACCTTCTAGCTTTAGTAAGCATAGCTTCATGGCTTATTGTTATCTGAGAATATACACTTAGAGATGATGTCGGTGTTTAAGATAAATATGTCGACTCATGAATGACTTTCAGTACGTCTGCGCTGACTCGCACTCGGAGCCTTGGTTTGTTGAAACGGATTTAAAACCTTCATTACAAGTTTCAACGATCGATCAATGGAGACAAGTGACGCGGTCCGCAAAGCCAAAGAGTAACTTCAGCTTTGTAGCCATATACGGTTTTCTCCGAGATCGTTTAAGATCTGTGTGGCAAGACTTGACTGTGCAGCATTGTCCTAAACATCAAGTAATAATATATCATATATTTTTTTTTCCCTCCTGAGCCGTAATATATAGTTACTCTGGATAACTGCTGACGGTGCAACTCAGGGATTTATTGAATGCCTCGAAATCAGTTTCCGGTTTCTAATTTTTTCCGAAGACATGGTAAGAATCAAAGCAAGAACCAATTTTATCCCTAGTTATGTGACAATGCAAATTTCAACGCCGTTCAAAACGGTGAACTTATGAATACTTGTCTGGATAAGCTTATGAGTGGTTATGCTGATAGCCGTTATGCACAAGCCTCTCTACCAGAAATCGCAGATCCATCTCAGGCAGAGGTGTTACGCATTCTGGGTAAGTCTAGGTAATCTAGTTTAAGCTTATTTTTAGTGTACAAGTCGCGTCATGAGGCAGAATTTTGGGCGTATCGAATTATTTTGACACTTCCTATCTCTTGTGACAATTCAAATGCCATTTTTGGTAAAGAAGAACTCCATTGTGATTAACTTATTCATTTAGACATGTATAGAAAAGTTCCACTCGATGTTCGTGATGACCCAAGAGTAAAGCAAGCTTTTGCTGCTCACAGAGCGTTCCGTGATAGAAACTCGTCACGGTTTTTTAAAATCATGCGGAGAGTAAGTCACTCAGCATTATTTTGAAGAAATAATACAAGCCTGAATTCGTATCTGTGATTTTATGATAGAGGGCTATCTGCAAATTATATAATTTTGCGCCTTGTTACAGGCAAATTTTCTCCTGGCAGCCTTGATGCATAAGTATGCTCATCTTGTGCGTGCATCGCTTCTTGAGGCATTAGCCGGTCGTTCCTCGCGTCAGTGTCCAGTCATGCCCTTTTCGCGCTTTTGTAATCAGTTTGGTAAGTTACAGTTAGCTTGCTCATATTTTTATGCGTTTCGATGTTGTACAGGATTTTCTGGAGAAAGTATGGAATCAATAAATGCATTTTGCGATGCCTTTCATATAGAAGTAGAGAATATTAAGTAAGAGACCTTAAAAGTATATCAAAATCTTATTAGAGGAGGAACATCAGCAAACATCAGCCTTTCCAGGGTAGATATTTCAGTAAGTCATTGTTTTCTTTAAATACATGTCAAAAGACCACCGAGCTTCATCCCAAAAAAATGAGATGCAAGCAATTTCGTTCGGTATTTCTTTCTAAAAGATGGGAATCGGAGGGATTGAGCCGCCAGCGTTTGTTAGATCCGGAATTCATCGTAGAACGTGAACTCTCAAAGTTTGAGGGTCCTCCCGAGACATCAAAAATTTTGACTTCTCCCCCTTCAAAGAATCCGCCTTTATTTGAATTTGATACGGCAGCTTTTTCTGAGTCAAAATTGCCCACAAAGACTTCTCTTCCAAACAATCTTTCACCCTTTGGTGCGGCTTTATTGGGCTTCAGTAAGCCAGCTGTTAACCCATCAGTTATCCCGTGTAAGATGTCAAGAGATAAACTTCTTCCTCTGGCACCATCGAGCGAGATATCAGCGGGTGCTATTTCAACAACTCCATCTCCAAAAGCTTTATTATTTCCATTTGAGGGCTTAGTTGCACAGTCACCTCTATCGCCCTTATCTAATTTTACAGAGCCGTCCCACCGTCAATTGTCTGTTCCACACTTCGGTGCAAGTGACACAGAGACTTCCGAGACTGAGTATGGGAACAGATTTGCGGCAACTGTTAAAGGAACTTCAGAGGTCAATTTCGCAGAGCCAGTTATGGCCTTGGAAGTTAATGAACCGCAATCAATCAAGCAATCGACTTCAAACATTACTTTTACAGAGTCTACTACTAAGCAGCCGATAACTGCGTCAGCGTCTACACTCACTCGAACACCTATCAAAGCTCAAGCTATTTTAACTCCTCCCACCAGCCCCTCTGGTTCTGAGATCGCCGTTTTCTCAAGCACGGAGCTATATACAAAGTTACCTGATATATCAAAAAGGAATGTTACAAAACGAAAGCACGCGGACTCGTCTAAAACACAGTTGCTTGAGGCAAATCTGCAGGAAAAAGAGTATGACAGAAAAGGCGAGGCTACAGTCAAAAGACGGCAAACGCAATCGCCCATTGATAAAGCACTTCTTGACGATGCCCATAAATTGTTTCATCTTCCAAGACTAACTCTGATTTCATCGCTATCTGCGAGTGAAATATATGTGAATCGGAGGGTGAGTATAGTTAGTTATGCCCAGCTTATTAAATAAAGTGCTATACTTTTATTGGTGGTCATGAGTTCAGATTTGGCTCAATTAGTTAGACAATGCGCTCCGTCAGACACCAATATCATCTGGCAAAGCAGTAAATGAATATTCTGACTGTTTCACTTTCAAGCTCACACCGTCAAAATTGTCGCAGGTTGAAAGAATATACTCTCCCAGAGATATTCTCGCATCTGGCTTAGCAGAAGTCGCGTGGGATATCATCATGATTTCTGCAGATTGTCTCCTAGGTCATCCATCGTTATTTGGAATAACTTCTGACATGACACAACATAATTCAGTTGAGCTCTCCATCAACTCAATTGATAGGAGAGGTCTCAAAGCTAACTGCAAAGGATGCTCAGGACTTTATAATGACCTCCATACAACGACAAGCCAATTGAAGAAAGGTCGACGCGCATGCACCCGAAATGTTACGGCTGCATTGGATAGACGGGCAAAAGACTTTTTCGAGTCTTCGCAGTTCTCAAATGGACATGATTTGTCGTCTGCACTTGAAAATGGAAACGAATTAAGTGATCATTGCGGTTTCTCGCGGAGATTTCTTGAACTATTGCATACGCATCTAGTCCCTCATGAAGTCAAGACTGAGTTACGATTTCCGCGACATAAGGATTCTGGAATATGCTCTAGTACTGCGACTGCATTGGGAGCTGGCTCATTGTGGGCATTTCCGTATCGAATGTCGAGCAACTCAGGCTCGCAGATATCTTATCCAACGAGACAGCCAACACAATTGTCATCAGCTACAAATACAGAAGTTTTACAGCAATTCGCGGGTTTAGCTGTGACACTCGATGCAAATTTGTCTTGTGCTTTTCCTAGAACATCGGTTGATAGTCGTATTTGTACTCCAAAGACTACTCTTTTAACAGAAAAGGGAAGGGCCAATTCACTTTATTCTGAATTGCAGGGAGATTGTCCTGAAGTAAAGATTGACACAGAGAGACTTATCACAACCATTGATTTACGAACATTCTTACCCATAGCCGTTGACACATTGGCAGGATACGCAACTGAGTTCAATCATGCTTCGAGTCACTCCGGTCTGAGCGTAGAAATAGATGGTGTCTTTTCGCCTTACGAAACGCTAAAAGCGCTAATAAAATCTGCGGCAATTTTATCAGATTCAGACATTAAAGCATCGTCTAAACTGGTCATTTGGACTCTTTCCGGTCCAGTAATTCTTAATAAGGCTGCGAAGGGATTCACTGCAAAAATTCTTGGTTCCTCTTGGGAATATGAAGTTGCAGCCATGCGTCGAATGCTCCAAAGTGATGAAGTCTGTAAACCTTACACACCAAACGTGGCTGTATGTTTTTGTAGAGGATTGAGTCGAAGTCGAAAAATGGTGGGCATATTTTGTTCGTTTAGAAACAGCTCAAAAAGGTTGCAAGAAAAAATACTATGCGTTCTTAGGCTAAAGTTATAGTTGGAGCTGTTCATGAGGCATTGGCTTCAGTTTGGGATAACGTTTGTGCGGCGGAAGGAGAGAAAATTACCGGTTACTATCCGTGGAGCTTCGCAAAGCTTCTTCCAACGACGAAACTCTCATCAGAAGCGTGCTTTTGTGTCGGAGAAATGATGATTGAGACTCCGTTGTGCACCAATCTGCAGTCGAATAATTCTCTCATTGTAATCTCAACAATTGGTTTGCGTAAAGCGCTGACAACTACAACACGGCTGATACAAGCAACTCTCGAGCAGAAAATGAGAGCAGTGATACAAGATGGGATTAGTCGCGTCAAAAAATTTTCAGATAAAGCTTGCAAAGACTCGTATACTAATACACTCAACATAAGCGAATCCGCTTCAAGATTACGGTCACCTGATTCCACCGGTAGCTCACAATCATCAAGCATTTCTTCTCACAAGCTATCTGATATTCCTTACGTTGACTTATCCTGGAAAGCAGCCCAAGCTGAACCTATGCCATTGCTACTAATTACGAGGTTCGCCGGACCTATGTCACATGACAACCTTTGCTTTCAGCTGGAAGCATTTAATAGAGCTTCACTCCGCGAACAAAATGCCTTCACTGCACCGTTTGACTCGGTTATTGAAGCCAGCGGTCACACGGTTGACCCACTCCCCTTTCTTTCATCCATTGTTTTGGGATTCTGATGAAACTGCTGCTACTAGGTCTCGTAGTGAAATTTGTCAATTAATGAGATCTATCGAAGCCGCAATCACGGCGAGAATTATGTCGAAATCTACTCGTCAAGGTGTGCAAAAATTATACTTTCCCACCATTCACAGACTTGACCTTGGCTGACTTTCAGACAAGCGGAGACTTTATGGGTTATGTTCGCCAAGCCGTCCGAACCATTATCAATGACTCCCTTGAAGATAAGCAACAGTCCTTACGACTAATTTTACCTACACCATTATGGATAGGTTAGTCCTTCTAGTAGTTATTTGTCATTTTCTCAAAATCTTTCTCGCTTGCTTGACTGGTCATTGCCACTCGCTTAGACTACTATCTTAAATTATTTTTTTAGAGACTGACATGAGCACCAACCCTCCCTGGAAATCCTTACCTTTTCCTCCACAATGTTATGATAAATGGAGCTCAGTTTTTCATGAGGCAGCCCAGCAAAGCCTACATATGGGTGTCACTGCAGAAAATGAAGGAATTATTGGGGAAATGCCCTCATCGCGTCGTTCTATACCTTCATTCGGAACTCCTCCACGACGGTCGTCATTTGTACATTACTCACCTCACATGAGAGCGCTTCACGCGGTTGAGTCAAATGGCAGCAGTATGCCTTACTCTGAAAGCATCGCAGCACTTTCGTTCCCGACTTTGTCGCCCCTTACACGGTCACGATCACGCATTGCTGCAATAGAACAGCTGTCGAGAAAGCATCAGCGAGAATTCCAAGAAAAGCAGTCTCCAGTACACAGACTCAGGAGAATCAGTGCGCAAAATCATTTACACAGTGTAATTCGCAGTGATGTGCATCAACCCATGTGCATGTTTTACTATCCTATTGGACTCTCACAAGGACCGACTCCACCACATGCTTAGCGAAACTTATAATCGATTTCATGTGCATTCTACTTAGAACATCTTAAGTCAAGATTGTTGACGTTACATAAAGGTGGTATAAAATTAATATTGCCGCATGTTGGTGAAAGCCACACATCGAATAATTGACCGTACTGAAAAATAATCGGCAGTTGGCTACATGAATTATTGGAGACAACACCTGTATGCGACGGAGTACTTTGCTTGATGATTTAATATGCATGCAAGTCAAGATATTGGACTATCTTTCAGAAGTAATTTTTCTGGCGATCGACAAGAATGTATGTGTAAACATAAAACGGATAAGCAGCAATTATCTCGAAATACTTCGAGACTTCATGGCGTTATTGCACCACTTAATGGTGCCGCAACTACCGCAAAGTCTTCCATTCCTTCTTTGATTGGTACTGAGTATCATCCATTCACGGAGAAAATGACTCTGCTTTGGGAAAATTTCTGGTATGATATTGGCATGAATTGCGCGATCGTCCCCAAAAGACTGCGTCGTTCAATTAATGTGTTCAATGCTCAGCTTATTGAGGCTCTTACGATGCAGCAATCTGCTGCTTTCTCTCCTCACTGGAACATTAATGAAAAAAACCCAGAACAACGCCGAAATGTCTTCTTAGCAAATTGTAATGACAATACATTTGAGACGGGCCAATATTTACAAACGCCACCGCTTTTGGAGAATTGCGACTTCCCTGAAGGCTGCGAAGAACCCCATAGTACACCTTCTGAGAAACCACTTGGACAGAAGCAGGCAATACTTGACTTGGCGACAATTTCAAAGGAGCATATCCTACCGAAATTAGAAAAAGGACATGTAGATGCAACAAAATTACTCACTAATTTATCAAAAGTCTTGACTTACTTCAGTGCCATTGAGTCAGAGATTAAACTCACGACAGATGTGGTTGACTTTGATGACGCTTTCCGGCAATACATTACCAAAGCACACATTACTAAAGCACAAGGTAAAAATTCTTCACAGAGGCCATCAACTGGTGGAAATGGAACTCAATTAGTCACGTCTGAATCACTCCCTATTGAGAACGATTATGAACGTTACAGAATGGCTTTCCGAGATTTTCTTCCATTTTCATCTCTTACGCCAGCGCAACAACGATTGCTTTTCGGTAAAAGGCTTGATCGTCACCATAA
The DNA here is from genome assembly GCA_030522725.1 of Ichneumoninae sp. B BG-2022a. Lineage (NCBI taxonomy): Eukaryota > Metazoa > Arthropoda > Insecta > Hymenoptera > Ichneumonidae > Ichneumoninae sp. B BG-2022a. Next base: position 167,936 of record JAPYZD010000022.1, read on the forward strand.
TGTTGACGCACCCGATGCGCGGAGTATGGTAGAGCAATATGCAACTTCAGCAATCTTTGAGGATACAGAATTTCGTTACACGGAGGAGGAACAGCTATTCATTTTGCGTGAATATGCGAATCAGCTTATATCTGTACTAAGGATTATGCTACAACATGTAGCTCGATTAACTTCACCCAATTTATCGGAATCTGCGTATGATCTTGTTGTCGATAACATTGTCTCTGAGCATCTTCTTAATCTTTACACTGCAACTTCTCGTGATGCTCAACTCAATAGCTTGCACAGCGGAAAGCAAGTTCCGGTGGTGGATTCCACGGCTGAGAGGCTGCAAAAACCCGAAAAATTTCAGCAACTGCATGAGGCGACGCCATTGCTTGAGGAGAGTTGGCGGTGGGTTACGAGTTCTAGTTCCGAGACAGTCGTGCATCCGATAGCAGAACGTATACAGCAAATTCCTAAACGTATTCTAAATGATCGTGGGCAGAACGGACTGAGTGAGCTTTAATCTTAGACTTACACTGTTTCAGAATCATCCCAGCAGAAGAAAGAATCCCTTCTAGCAGCCGCAAAACAGACAGGGCCGCATAAATATGATATTAAATCCTATCATAAAGTCCAAGAAGAAAATAGTGAGCCCAAGCTAGAGGATGTTGCCAGCCAAGAGGTTCTTCCTAGTAGTAATCGAGATTTGGAGACCCAGATAAAAAGAATTTATTTCTTCTTGCCCTTGTACATCTCTATCGCTCGAGGCATTTTCCGTCATGTGCGTAAATTCCGTCTCCACTTTCCTACATCTAATCTACAAGTTCATGGCACTCAAGCAAGCAATCTCGTAGGAGGGCTGCCCTCGCACACTGAGCCCGATAGATCAAGAGAAGCTCGACATCAAGAAGTGGAGATCAAAGAAATTTTAGTAGATAATTCGGACAAGCAGCCATTCTCTACCATTTACGCTATGAGAAAGATCGAATGGTGGAGTTGCATGGAAACGATCCTAGCAGTAAGATCCATCCTATCAATCTTGGAAATGAACGACACCTTATTTCAGAAACGATCCATGAAACTCCAATCACTAGAAGAAAGTCGCGTTATCCTTGTAAGTGTTCCATTGGGATTTGGCATAGCTAACGCTTGTGTTCATATTAAGTTTCTGCGTATGATTTTCAGGTACTACTCATTCTGGATTTATTAAGTAGCGCCAGAGTTAGCAATGCTTTGAATTACTATGCAGAATGGGCTTTAAGGTAAGCTTGATTCGGTCATGTGTTATGGCATTGCTCCACCAGAAAAGTGTTATCTGATGGAAATCTTATTCATTTGACGGAGCTCGCTAGTACTCTCCCTTCTTGGATAGAATCAATACAGCTTACTGAATTACCTATATACCTGCTTTCGAACGCATTGGTCCCCAAAAACACGAACGAAGTGCCTTCTGACGATTTTACACCAAGAGTACCACCTCAAAGTGATATCGATAAAGCTCTATCAATGAAGCAGGATTTGATGGATGTTATGCAGACAGAAGATTATTCGAAGCATGAAGGCTTGCCAAAAAATATCGATTATGCAACAGTCAGCGACGAAGAGATAGTCAGTCTCTCAAGTGAACATTCACCTAGTCTGCTTCCCCCTGTTCTACGGGGGCCCGAAACTCAAGGTGACAGCAGCGAACAATATTACATCAGCGAAAGCTCCTCATTTTCTGATGTAAACAAAGGAGTTCTGGATTTTTCCCCAATAACAAGTACATCGCATTTACAAAACTTCCGCACAGTCGAGCCAGATCAAAAGCCTACAACAAACTTGGAGAAGATTTTTCAGATTCATTACACCCATCAACCATTGTCGGAGAAAGGAAGACTTGTCGAAATACAGGCAAGAACCAAAACCAATTGCAAGCCTAAAATTAATGCATTTATTCCACCAAATATAGTGCACATCGACAATTCTTCATCAGAATATTCAGATATTGTGGAATCCAAAAACCCGCGATCGTTTCAGACTTCTAACTTGACTCGAACGCATGTTGGATTCAGTAATAATAAGTCTCCTTTAAATAGCTCTCATTCAGAGAAGCGAAATAGTAATATTGAGAAGAATTCATCTTCCAGCTGTAGGTGCAGTTCTTCTGCGGAAACTGGTTTTCCTCCTTGTATCGGAAATAGGGAATGTTTTGAGATGGCATCCGGTAATGAATATTTAGGTAGCGGAAAAAATTTGGAAAAACATAATGAGAAGCTCTGCACATGTCAGCATAGTCTCGTACCCTATATCATAGGAGCTATCGAAGAAGGGTTGCTCTCAAAAGTTATAAAATCTGATAAGGACATAAAAAAACTCTCTCATAAGGTGAGTGGTTAAAACATTGGTAGTGTCATTATTTAGATCATTAATGATATCGAAAAAAGACTGGCAATGGAACAATTAATCGTTGATTTTCGAAATGATACCAGCTGGGACAAGTCTTCCTCTCATCTCAATAACCATGCCAATTTATATTTGCACCAGCCGTACGATTCAGATTTCAGAAATCTGGAATGTTGTCATGCAATGACCGAACATTGTATGTATCCATGTCAAGCAAAAGGAAGACAGTATTTTGTATCCAAATTGTTGAAATCTCACATGCCAGAGGGGTTTTGTCCCGATAAGTACAAGCAACATCGAATAGAAGACGGTAAAGATGGTGCGACAGAAAAAGAAATTCATGGCTCGGGTTTGACCCCGAAATGTTCCTGCAATTTAGAATATCTTCGAGATTCCCCGGAGAGAGCTTTTACGAATGGAGAGACATCGAAAACCCGATTCAGAAACACAAGGCAACCCAAATCATTTGTCCCACCTCTGAGTAACATGGCAGTTGCCGGTCATGGAAGCTGGATGACAGGGCAATTCACTGCGGGGGATTAATATAAGTAGAACCGATATTCAAAAACTTTTTTTTTTTTTTTGTTCCTGAAAGTTGCAAAAATGCAAAAAACTGAATAGCAAGTTCCTCAAAATACTTATTTCTAGACTTGCCTATCTGACTTATTAATCTAAGTCTGTATGATTGATTCTTTCTTAGATAAGAGAACAGTTGCAGCTAGACTAAAGACTGATAGACCATAGAGTCACTGGGTATGATTTTTCTTATGTAACTTTTTCCTTCTATCTTTTTGGTCAAGAAGCTAATCTGAACAAAAAGTGTGCGGCAGCTTCTCATAATATACATAAATTATTTCGTATTGTCAGTGTATGCGCTAAGAGAGTGAAACGCAAATTCGCTTCATACAAAACATGTTTTTTGTTGCGATATGTCATTATTATGGATTCTTTCATATTTATTTCTCATAGGTATTCGTCAGAAATTCAAATAAATGAGATCTTTGAAGCTCTCTTGATAAACATTTCTGCCAAAATCGTAAGCTCAATTGTGTTTCATAGACTAACAACGAATTAAGCACTAATACAATTTCCATAGAATGTTTTCTTCCGTGATTAATTGACTTAAAGCGTATTCGTCTTTGAGCAGCTAGTTTGACATCATGGAATTCGAAACCCAAAAATAATAAGTGTGATATTAAATACATCAGAAATCTCTGATTAGACTAGGTATTATAGTTCACAAGCTTTTATATCAATTTTCAACGATACATGATCTTATATTTCGCTATAAAGCATGACGGCGTTTACGCAAAGAATGATAGGTCATATTTGACACATGGTTGTTAGCTGCAAAAGCGTATTTCAATTTTATGTCATAAGTCGAACTATAGTTTCATTAAACAATAAAACGACGATGAAAAAACTCATTCTGAATCGTGACTGAGCCAATGCTATACTCAGAAACGTTGTGGAGAATTTGGCTGGATGTATATATGACTTTCAACTTTTTTCTTCTAAACTACAAACTTATTTGCAATTACTTGATTCATGCAAGGTTCAAACGTGCAAAAAACACAATGAAATTGATTCACAAGTGAGGGTTAAATTGACTACATAGTACTAACAATATTTCTAGCTTGGTATCGACTTAGATCACAGAAGATACTTTTTTTGTAAATTTTCATTCAAAGACATCATCAATTAATGTTGATCATTATGTCTCAGATAATATGACTTAGAGAAGTTCTGTATTACAGACAACTTGATGACTCAGAAAATATAATTATCAACTTTCGTGGGTCACTCATGCAACAAAGGTAGTATTTTGACCTCTTGACGTTGTTGCAGTTAGTTTACTTTAGATGACTCACATAGCTGTGATTTTTGAAATTGACATTGAATAACAACTTACTATCTTTGATCATTTTTCTCATATATCACACCTTAAAGAATTCCATTCCTAAAAGGTTCACGAAATAATCATGTCTAGAGAATTTGATATAATTTTATGGGGGTGCACCGGGTTCACTGGCAAGCTGGTCGCTCGTCTTGTTGCTCAATTGCACGGTTTAAGCGACAAAAATATAAAGATTGCTTTAGCAGGTCGCAGTCGTAGTAGACTACAGGATGTTGCGATTCTGATGTTCAGCGAGGCTCTTAACTCGACGAACTCAAATGTTCGAAGCGAAACGCAAAGTATGCAAATCGAAATAGATAATAATCCTGAGTTAACAAAAAGTATAATACCATTGATTGTTACGCCTGGCTGGGGTGATGATGAGAAAGCTACTGATCAAATGGCGGCTGACATGGCTCGGAGAACAGTTGTGCTTCTCGCAATGTCTGGACCTTTTGCTGAGGTAGAGTTGACTCTATCAAAGACGTCAATGTTAAACCTATATAAATCGGCAATTTGATCAACTAAAATTCCTTATAGGTGGGAGAGCCTTTACTTAAGGCTTGTGCTTCGAACGGCACCGATTATGTTGATATCACAGGGGAATATCTTTGGGTGAAACATATGTTCAATAAATACAATGATCTGGCTATTAAGCATAAAGCTCGAATAATTCCTTGTTGTGGTTACGATTATTTATTGAATGACATCGGCATCACTGCAATACAGCGTCATGCTATCACATTGACCGGAAAGCCCATTCAAGAAATTCATCAGATACCTTATTCGGTTGGGTCAAGTGTTTCAAGTGGTACATTTCGAACTTTATGTAAAATGTTGAAATCAATTTCTATTAAAGAGTTATTTGGAGGCAAAGATGATGCGTTTTCAATGTGTAACCAGCCTCCAGCTCTCGAAATTATATACATGAATAAGGATCTGAATCTCCCTTATTATTCTTATCTTACGAATTCTTGGCTTTATCCCTCAATCATGGGACGAGGGATGACGCGTTTCGTACAGTAAGTTTCAAATTTGAGTCTCTTCTTGCAGTTGGTCGAATAGCATTAAAAACAATATTTATGGTCAAAATTTCAAACTCGTTATTGGCGAGGAATCTTCATGGAGAATCGTCGCTGCTGCAAAATCTATTATGCACATAGTTGGCGCCATAACTTTATTTGTTGCTTCACGGTTGCCTGCATACTCATTAATGCTGGATAAATCAGGTGAGTGAGACATAGATTTCGCGAGAACGGTTTCAGGATCTGGTAAAGACATAAAAGAACTACAGAAAGCTGGAAATTGTGTAGAGCTGACAACTGTGGGTAAACTACCTGCTACAATCAACGGGTCAGAATTGAAGATAACACATTCAAGTACGTTTTTCATTATTTTCTAGATCAAATTGTAGTACGATTCACCAAAGGCGAGGCGTATCTTATGGTAGGAAGCCAAATGTTCTTTCTGACTCACAGACTGCATATGGAATCTATTGCTCCGCTATGACTTGCTTACAGAAACGGAAGGCTAATGATCTTAAAGATGATGTGTATGGAGTTGGATGCCCATCAAAATTACTTGGATTACAAATAGAAGATAAATTGAGATCATCAGGATTCATAGCGGAGCTTTCGGAAACCTCATAAACATTGTGCTCAAACAAAATAGTTAATCTTGAACAAAAATTAAGTAATCGATTAATTCTAAGTGAATTCAAAATTGAGAATTTTACCCCACTTCTGATTCATCAATGTTAAAACTTGATTTTATCCAATGGTTGTTTACTCGAAAAACACATTAATCAGAAAACTATGTTAAAAAATTTCATGCAATACAAAAACCCTGGCATCGCGGGCTTTCAATTATATCACTCAGAGCGTTGACCATCAAGCCTGGCAGTTTAGACACAAAAATCCTGGCATCGTAAGCATTTTACCATTACACTGAAAGTCTTGACTATCATGCCTGGCATTTTAGACTTCTGAGTCATATAAAACCCTTATTGCTGTCTGGCATTGCAAGCTTTATTATGAAAGCGTTGCCCTCGGAACCTGGTTAATGCCAGGCTCTTAATAGACCCTGGCATAATAGTACGCTCTTATTGCTGGACTTAGCTATTCATACAAACGAAGGACTTATAGCAGCCAATTTTTAATACTACGATAGTTTAATGCAAATCGACATTTTGATGAATGTTGACAGGAAATCCGCGGCCAGACTTCACAGGCGTGAATACCATTTATTTTTTTTTAATAATTTGAATCAGCTTGATTTTATATAGAAAAGTATGTATCGATTAGTAGCACATATACTACTTTTATTGAAATCTGCACGTTTTGTACCTACGTCTTCAATTTCTTGATTTGTTTTTGTCATCTTTAATAAATTTATCTGCCAATACATGAATCCAATTTTCTTTTTTATGAAACTTATTGAACAATTTTACTACGATATTTTATTCAATAATCAGAGAGTGCTTTTGCTGAGGCTTACATGGTGGAAACAGAATTATCTCTGTATTCTACGCCGATTTCATTTGATGGATCTGTGTCGGTGACATGTTGATCATTATACTATTAATATTTTTTACTACGCTGTGGCACTAATGCAGGTCAAAAATTTTGCCAGGATTCAGAATTGAGTTAGGATCTATTGTACGCTTAATACTTCGCATCAAGTTTATAGTTTCTGGTGGCAGCTGTTCCAGCAAAAATTTTTTTTTGCCCAAACCGATTCCATGCTCTCCTAAGGATTGACTGATGTTCAAGTCCACACAAATAACAATTAGTTTGAATTTAGTTACCTGTGCATGTTCCTTCAGCTTTTATAGCACGTCTAGCAATGCGATCACTGAGTTCTATTACGCCTTGCATTTCTTCTTTGCTATCAGGATTGAATAGAATTGCAGCGTGAAAATTGCCATCTCCAACATGTCCTGGAAATAAAAGTTTAACGTAAGAATCTCACCAAAAACTGGGGCGTCAAATTTCGACTTTCGAAGGTCAATCTCCGTCTCCTCCATAACATGAGCCAATCTTACAGAAAATGAGACACAAAGTATTTTTTTTTGGGAATTAGTGATACCTACTTGCCAATGGGAACGCATGCATCTGTTATCCATGATTCCCGACCATTGCCCCATGATATAACATCAAAAAGGAGATTTTTTCTCGCTTGCCACAGCTTCTCAAACTCCGCTACACTTTCAGCTGTGCTTCGGTAATGAAACGAATTGCATTTATGGTTGATACTTATTCTTTTCGTCGCAGCTTCAGCTTCACGCAATTGATCTTGCGTCCCAGCAAAGCGGAACATTATTGTTGGAGATTCCTTGAAACCATATGACGACTGCTTATTGATTATTTTGACTGCAAGAGGATCTAAGTATTCCGCTCCATGCACCTGAAACGGGAAGAGGGGATTTAGTTGAAATTTTTAGTAATATCAGGAGAATGCATGTATTTGTCGGAATTTTTAAATTCAGACCATGCATACATCCATAATAACAAATAAATCTAATTAGAAACACACGTAAATCATCCTTAAGAATATCCATGCATTCGTTTATATATGTAATAGTATTCATATACGTCATTAGAGAAATAAGAACCAACAACAAAATTTAAATTTTTAAGTGCTTGCTTTAACTCTAACCCACAACAGATCAGTCATAGTATTGAACCAAAACACGCATGATCGCACAAAATAAGCGAACATCACAAAATGACAAGCAGTGATTCAGACGTCCTAAAGCACACTCAAAATTGATCACTTACTGGTATACCTTCTCTGATAACTGCGCCAACCGCCTCACACGCATCGGTGGTTCTTTCAAAGCTACAAATCTGAGAGGTCCTCATGAAATGATCACTCACCGCAACAAGCTCGTGCTTAGGCCGCGGGGCAAGCTTCAGTGTGAGCTCTGTGACAATTCCTAGAAAAGCTTTATCAAGGGTTAGAATTTTACCTAATGTGCCTTCAGAGCCCACGAATAAGCTAAGTAAGTCATATCCAGCTACATCTTTACGAGCACGAGAGCCTGAAAAACTGTTTCACTTAGCAAAAATTTTGATGTTCTTATGATAGCGTATGATAGACGTGAAATGACGTGTATAGCTACTCTGACAAACCAAGTTTTACGATGTCACCATTTGCGAGGACAACGGTAGCACCCAGAACCCAGTTTTTCATAGCTCCATAATGGACAGCATTTGTGCCTGAGGAATACTTCAACACCAAACTCAACACCTGAGCAGCATGTTCCGAACATTCCGCCTATCGCAGCTCCTGGGCCTGGATCCTACCAAAATAAATTGAAAATGGTGCTCAAGTAACATATTGAATCCATCTTATTATGCAGTAACAGTCCCGATTGATTCTTCTCAAGCGCTTATGGATGCTTCACAAAAGCAGCAATGATGGCTTACCATTGGAAAAAAAAAGCCGGTTCCCACCAGCTGTTGATTCAAGCTAATCCAATCAATACCCGCTTCAACAGTGATATCCTTTAAACCTTTTTAGACTAAAATTAAACTTACCGCATCGCTTAATCTAGTGTCTATTATGTGGTCCATGTCACGCATATCACATAAGAGACTGCCGCCCAAATCTGTAGTATTACCTTCGAGAGATGTTCCTCTGCCATATGGAATGATGGGCATCTTGTACTTATTGCAAATCCTTGCGATTTGAGAGACATCTGCCGTTGAACCTGAAAGAAATTCCTGAGCTTTTCAAATGAAGAAACTTGAAACAATTTCCTTATCTCAAGGTATTGCTAAAGCCTTAAAATACCAATTATATAACTACTGGTCCAAAGACTTAGCAAGAGCACATGAATCCATCGGTGTGAAAAGATTTGCGACACTTTATCAATCATATGGCGTCGACATTCTTTTCGTCTTACGTGGAAGTGCAATAATGTGGGGTGCAGCTCCACGATGATGCGACCATGCGTCTTTTTGGTGAGCTAGTCTCTCATCTTCTTCAATTATAACTTGATTTGAGCCAATCGCTGCGGACAACTCTCTCACAACTTGTTTTACAGTTGCATTACTAACATGAGGTCCTTGATACGCGTCTATTGTCGCTTCACACATGTAGGAGTTTTTTTTTCCAGCTGATAAGGCAACCCCTCCTGCCGTTGCAGCTACTAATGCCATTGCCGAAAAATTTCTTTTTGCGAATCTCTTATTGAAATTTTGACATCCTTGTTGTACTGCCATACTTAAAGGCGGTACGCTAAAAAATTTTCTTTGAACAAAAAGTGAGAGTCTTAATGTCCTGCCGGAAAATGTTCGAGAAGCCATGATCGTTAACAAGCGCCCGTAAGATTCCGTGAAAAAAGATTCCTTTAAAAATCGTGCCTAATCAAATATCTTAAATCTTAAATTATTTGCGTGTCATTTGTAATTGCTGTTTCTTTTGATCTATTAAACTGAATATTTTCATATCGGAATATTCCCTCCAAATTCAACGGACAAGTCACCGCCGATATTGCAGCGCCTCTATATGTACTTCCAGAATTATAACCGTTGAAAAAGTTCTTTCTGGTACATATTGATTCATACGTTGATGCATAATGAAATAGACTTATTTTGCCAGGCTGCATATATATTATCTTTACGTTGTGTCTGAGACAGTAATGAATTTTGCATAGAAATGGCACATCGGCTTGAGGCCAATAACGGAAATAATGCTAATAAAATCAAAATTTGCAGCTTATAGCTGACTTTAATGGATTCTTCTGGTCTCTGAATGCAATTTGATGCAGTTTGAGAATAAGAGGACATTAAAGTCATAATTGTTTTGTATCCGATCATGCTGATGAAGCTATTTTGAAAAGATAAAGCTTTGCCTTTAAATAAGTGGTCGCTTATTGCACGAATTACTCGGCACTCATAACAATTGTTAAATTGTGTTGATAAATAATTAAAGTTGTTTCTCTAACATTCTAGAAAAATATTATGTCACACAGCTTTGAGTTAGTGCAATATTAATAACGCGAAAATTACCCAGCTTCGCGGCATCCGCTAAGATTATTAAAAAACTCTAAACAATATTAATGATTTTTTTCAGTCATTGTTCGATTCACTAATCAATTTCTGCGCTGAGGGGGCTCGTCAGAGACCTTCGATGCTACTTTATTCAATTCAGTATTTTCAGCCGTGACCACATCTCCATGTAAGGCTGAAGACGAGAGAAGTAGTTTCTTTTCATAAAATATATCTACCATTCAGATACTTACAGAGCTGCAACATAAATGCATCATCTTACTTGAAATCTGACGTTCAAAATCTTGCACCAATCCAGCCAGCTCGTCTGATGCTCCACGCATCATTGAAGGATGTCCAGTCGGTCTAGAGTTGATCAGTAAAAATGTCATTGGCTTACACTCGATTACGTATGCGAGAATATCTTTTTTGATGACGCTGCTGTGCATCCCACATTGGATCAGCGGCCTGGTCCTGGAATCGCTGCTATAGAGTCTCAGAGCTTACCTCAATCACTTCACGTTCATTTTCAAATGAGAACACAACAGACGACGCAGTTCTCAGTCCCTCAGCAAAAGGGTTTCGTTGATCTAGCTGCTCTGCATCCCCTATGTCTTCTGCACCCGAAGACGCTGAACGGCTTGTCAGGGCTCCTGGCCCTACGCCTCCGCAAATGGAGCCACGAGTTGATTCGCCATCTGTTGAAAGTGCGCCGCGAGCAGAGCTGGCACGGCTGCGACGGCTTTCAGACTCGAAATCTGAGTCGTCAACGCCGAGATCTGAAAGGAAATTTTCTCAACACCTCACAAAATTCTTAGGTACCTTTGAAAGTAAATTTGTGAAATCCGGTGGGATTGCGCTGCTTCTTCCTTTTAAATTCTGTAACTGCGTTAGGTGTAATAAACAATTACATTATTTACCTTTGAGTGCCTCTTCTTCTACTTTTCCATCAGAAATTACGGCTGTTGTTGTTTTAAATCCGACTCGGTTCCTTAACGGCACTTCCAAAGAACCCCTGTTAAGTTATATGAAATGGTCTACAGTAAACTATGGTCAATATGAAAATCGATAAAATTTTGGTTACGTATTTTTCTCACCAGCGAACATTAGGGGTGAAATCCAGAATATGACGTAGTAATGCACCAACTGACGTCTGACTTGACGGTCGATCACCCGACTTCACGCGATTTTCGAATTCTTTCAACACTACAGCGGGGTCCACAGAAACTTTTTCCGCCGCACTCGTGCACTAATAATTGGAGACATGAGTTGAGAAGCTGGAAATGGTCTTACTAGCACACTCAGATTATGTGCAAGAGTTGCGAGACGCTTTGAGTATTTGCTGGCTGATAATAGAGCCACACAAAACTCGGGCGACTGAGTTTCCTTCTGGTCAAAGCCTTCTAGAGCTCTGGTGCATAGCTCAAACCCAACCGCGCTGAACTCCTTCAAATAGTTTAATTCTAAGAAGCACAGATAAACAAAAGGGAACTCGTTAAATTTAGGGCGCGCTAGAAGTTATTGCAAACATATCCGTAACGTGTAATCCACATGACCACTCACTTCACAAGTGGCAGGAGGGGTATTTGTACCCTCCGAAAACTGAATCCTATCAAGGTGCTTAAACTTACCGTCTAGCGCAGTCTCCGCTGTCAAGTCACGTGGCTCTAGGTCTTGTAACTCGTTCAGCAGCGTGGCGGGAGATAATGGGGCACATGCCGCACTATACAACGCCTACGCATATTTCATAAGTGAATTTTACCAGCATTTGGTCGTCAGAGCTCATATTATATTGACAAATTATTCCGGAAGGATTCACAGAGGCTCACTCGAACATGCAGCGCCGCAAAATTTTAACGGCGGCACACTTAATTTGGATTATAGAGGATTGGCTGCTTATTGCTTGTTGTTACGAACGAGAAATTTATTGCTCTGTAGGCGGAGGCTCAGGCATAAAGGCAGTAAGATACCAGGAATACAAAATTGTTTGTTGCTTAACTAATTTGTTTGTATACCTGAAAACCAGCAAGAGCCGGTATTTTTCAAAACCCTAATTTCTTCTTCATTAAGCTCACATTAATAAATGTAAGCGACAAGTAGAAATGGGCTATTGCTTAAAAGTAGTAGCTACGTAATAAAGCATACCAAATGTTATGATGATATCAGAACAATAAAAAAGTATAGCCCCGCATTTTTCAAATGAGACTATGTATTGTTATGAAATTTTAATTGAAAAAACGCTTGAATCATACGTATCAACTGTCAGTCATGGTTGTGAAGATTCTTCAGATCGCAATAATTTCAGAAGACATAAATTTGATGTACGAGTGCCATAAAATAGTTAGCAACCTGGCTGGAACTAGTGAAAATAATTAACTTGCAATCTCAACCTTCCTTTTGCGAAGAAACCCAATTCTACGCTCACGGATAAATCGTCTTAACCGCAGCAGTAGTCCTTGCATTAGTTCCGTGAAAAGTACATTTAAAGGCAAATCGGTCATCTCCATATATATCGAATATGCAGATAAACAATGACGATGTTTTAAAGTATTGTCAGATTATATGAATAAATGTAGCTTATTCTCGCCAATGCAGCTTCCATTGAATACATTGAGATTCGTCGTGCCGTAGTCAGAACATAGATTCACACCCCCGTATGTCCAGGATTGGAAAAATTTTCTATAGACAGCACGACGTGTCACCTATACTAATCAATTGACTTAAATGCAAAAATTAAAATTTTATGCATCGTATCTTTTCTGACAACACTTACAACTAAGCAATAATTCCACTCGCGATTATAAATGAGACCATCATGCAGAAAACTATCAAGGCAACAGCAAACATCATTATCTCCTGTAGAAAGCTAAGTCTACTGCCCCTGTGTGTAAATAATCATAATAGTTGTTCAACGCACCATGAAAGAACCTTTAAGGCTGTTGTAGCACTTCTTGTTCGTGCTAGATAGTCAGAAACGGCAACTGCAATCGTTGACAATTCCTGGAATAACAAACATTTTTCACCAAAAACAACAAACCTTATTGTCTTTTTTTAGAATATCTCTATAGGCATGAGCTGTTCGTAGCATACTCTGCTGTATAAAGGGCTTATGTTTATGCAAACCTCTACTGCTTTATTCATGAGATTTTCTGAGTCTTCATTTTTTGACAGTATACTAGGCTTTGGCAAGTCAGCTTGAAATTTTGTTCTGCGTCGTGAAGACGACAACTCTACAATTTTTGAGGTCTTCACGCTGTTCTTAATAGACGAGGATGTTGCCTCTCTATGATCAACGTCAAATTCTTCTTGCTTCAAGGAAAAATTCGATTCAATCGAACTCAAACCACCAAAGAGCTCATCATGCACATCTCTTATTTCGTCAGAGCTTTCTTCTGATGACCGTTTGCGCGCGAATCTCGCATACGCCCCATGCGATGTGGGAGGACTGAAAAGAGGGGACGGCTTCGTCTCGACATTAGACGACGCGTGAAGCGGTGACAAAACATTTGAGGCAACAAGTGCCTCATCTTGAGAAGGACGACCCTGGAACTGTTCAGCAATGCTAAGTCTTTGTTCCTGATTCAAAAACTCGTTCGGAAATGGAGCTGTAGAGTGCGTGAATAACTGCTTCAGCTCTATTTGTGGAGCCATAAGTCCCCGTCTCAAAGCTAAACGATCCATTTTGGCTTTTAATTGGAAGCGCAAATTTAATCCTATCAGTTCACTCCAATCTGAGTTGAGATAAGTGCCTACGACATTGAGTGTTGCTATCTGCAAACTTGCTTCTAGTGCCGAGCACTGAGATAGGACGTTACAAACCGCCTGTTGAGACAGTCTATATATATTAAAAGCCTCACCCCATAGACAAAACGGGCAACTCGAGACTCAGGACAGCTATTTACAGAGGTAAAGCTCGAGATATTCGTGGGCCGCACAACACGTTGCAATTCAGCGTTGTCATCAAGGTTAGGATGGCGTCGGATTATTGATCGCCAGAAATAAGCTTCGTCTTTCGGGCACTTATCGATACTAAATGCGTCTTCAAGAAATTTAATATATCGGACCAGGTTTCCATGCTTGAGAGAATCAGCTTGCATAAGTCACAGCAAGTATCAGGCATGTTGAATTTCCGGAGGCTAAAGATAATATTGATTCAAGGAAGATCAGCAATTATACCCACTAATCGTATTCCAAAATTTTCTCGCGCTTATTCAGATTTATTATGCACACAAACGATCATGAATCTACATGAAGCTTTTCATCATAGTAGATTTCATAGCGGTACATTTGGGACCTCTCCACGGTACAAGTTTTTCAGTTTGAGACAAATAAGTGACTTTGCCTACAAAAAGTTTAGTTGCATCAAGCGACAAAAAAAAGAGAGATTCAGAGAAAAAATTAAAAAAGAAAAATATGATTATCGAATCATAACAGGCCCAAAAAGGTCACGAAGGAGCACAAGAGACATATACGATTACGTGCGTCGTAAAGGCAAAGCTCGACAAGGGAAGCCCAGTATTCTCCCAAGAAAGAAGAGACTACGCTAAGGCGAAGATACCGAGTTATGATATTCAGATTTCCGATTTGATCATCCAGAAACTGTGCACGGGTTTAGATGCTTAAATTCCTCTTTCTTCAGCCCTCTGCACTAAGTGTCAAATTCGGCGGAAAGTGATTGTATGTCTTTTAATTTCATTTCCGCATTCAAACTTTCAAGAGTATTGATTATCTCGACTTTGATTGATATCGCTTCAGATTTGTGGTATCTCTGCCGAAAAGGCAGCAGTTTACTAACGTGGAAGCCTTGCAACCTTTTTAACTTGATTTGCATAACTTTCTACTGATCGCATATGTTCGGAATCACTTAATTTAATCCAAATTCTAATTCGCGTTCACAACATGTCAAAGTCTTACAGAAATTATGTTGTAAGAGTCGAGAGGTTCTGTTGCCAACGTCATTTTGCTGGGAGCAGCAACTCCTTTTTTTTACGATAAAGGAGCTCATATAGGTGCAACTTTTTCCGTGAGTTTAAAAGCTAACCATTGTTTCATTCATGAAATTGTTCACCTCAATGCGGCCAAGAAAATAAAGAAATCACTCGAAAAACCGAAATTTGATAATTAATGAGACGTGCGAAATGTTGTGTCTTAGAGCTCTCCACAAATTCTTCTGCAGACAAACAAGTTAGTTTCGGTTCATTCATACACGCGCGTACTCACTTCAAATTCGGCGAACAATTTTAAGACGGTTTCAACGCTAAGCTCAGTATTGTAATTAAGCCTATTGAACTCACGGCATGGCTCATCAACAAACTTATGACCCGGGCAATTTGGCTCACGTTTATGCTAATGAATATCAGCAAAAGGCATATCGTGATTTCAATCCAATGGTGGGGGGCGGTACGGCATTAAGTCAGCCACAAGAAGAGGAATACATTCAGGCGCTATCATCTCGTGGAGAAGTCTGGAGTGATCTTCTATCATGCTTAACTTCACCGCTATTACGCATAGGTTTTCTCTTGCAAATGTTGGTTCTTATTTTTGGTTATGCGCTATATTATGGTCACGGCGGTACTGGAATATTTACATTTGATCTATTCAGTACGCCAGAGAAGTTAAGGATCAGTGAGGCACATAGCACTATTATGATAGCTTTGGAATCCATTTATTTAATGGGCTGTATTTGCATCTCGACATTTCAAATTTATGTTTCCGATAACAGCAAGTAAGCAAACGGCGAAGGTATAGAGCTCCATGTGGGAGAGAGTGCCTAACTCAAAGCTCATTTGTCACGTTTATCCAGACTAACACGAGGATTTCGTGCCGGGTCTAAAATGCTCGCTACTGCTGCTACATTAGATACGTTTGTTGTTGGTTTACGATTAATGCAATACATTTACGCCTACCAATTTTTGGGTAGTCGCTGGTGGATGAAGTACACTCAGAGTAACGCTGATTGGTGCTTGTTCTATTTTGGAGCTTCAGTTCATTCAATATCTCTAATTATGTATGGCTTAGCAGTATTCTACATGGAAGCTTACCACGATGAAGGTACCTACGAAGAGTGGTCTTGGATTATTTTGTCTCTGTACTCTGTCGCTGGTGTTCTTGGTGAGAGTTTAAGTTAATGCCGATACTTGATTTCAGAATGCTTTCTTGTTTACACGGGATTTGGTCACTTCTATACCATAGTACAATTATTGGCGCTTGGTGCTTCTGTTCTCTGGGCGTTCAGCTTCGAGCCTCTTCTACATTATTACTCGCCTGTATTTCACGACAGAGATCTCAATGCGGATTTGCATACATTAGAAGAGGAGAATCAAGAACTGCGTGAAGTAGCATAGCTACTTTAAGTGGACTAGATACTGAGGCCAACTCTTTTGTGTTTTTTGGTTATGCAATTTTCATATATAAGAGATTGTAAAAACGACAAGTCCTTGTATGTTAATAAGCTGCTGACAAATATCACAGCTTGGTTTATTTATCATTCTACAATGCATGTAGATCCAGAAGATTGACCACCATTCCATTGAAAGGCTTTGTCAGATATCGTCTGGTAGAGGGAAGCAATAATTTTCTGACAAATCATCTGGAATAATAGTGTAGAGCAGTTGTGGGAAAAAGTCGATGTTTCGTTTAAACTTTGTTAAAGGACAGTTTACCGCAACTCCAAACAACTTAAGTCAGATTAATCGTAACAAAGCTGCGTAATGTACCCAGGAGGTGCTACTTCGTTACAACAAGTTACTGATTGCGCAAATTGTTTCGAAAGAAACTCCAAACACTGAGTAAGAGCTTCGTAAAAAATTGAATCTGTCAATATTATCAATTTTTGATCATTAGATTGAGCAATAAAGACATACCATAAACTTATAAGTCATAAAGTGAATTGTCTGCCTCTCAGTGACAGACTTTCTACAATGTATAAGAGAAGGCAAGCTTTTTGATGTGATAGGTTTCGACCTATCGCCTTAAAGCACGCTTCTGCAACCGAAGGGATCAAAGCCATTTTGTCATTGAGTGTTACGTCAATACTACATGTATCTCAGTTCTTAGGATTTGCATGAACGCAATCGCACACATGCATGCACATATTCTGAGATGGTGGTGTTGAGGATTTTCTGGTTTCAATCTGTGTTATTTCTACATGTATGCAGCTGCATGATCTCATTGTGCACATAGAGAAGTGCTATACTATGTGTGAGTAAGTAGTGAATAGTTTAACGATTTTTGTGTATTGAGTGCATGGCTTTAGCGTCAAAACGACGGCATAGTAGTCTTCAATACGCCAATTGAAACGAAAGGGAGGACATGTCTAAGAAAAGTTAACAACTATTAAGGTTGAAAATTTGCTTTGTCTATGCAAGCATAAGTACGTCAAATAATACATGATAAACCCGGACGAATTGAAAAGAAACGTAAAGAAACTTTTTTAATCTATTTGCATACGCATGTCTGTATTTATGAGATCAATTATAAAAGCAAATCTGAACATATGGATATTCGCGTTGGAGAATCACTCAAGCTATCGGCATTCTTGAAATTTGCCTGTTTGCCTGCAATTTGATTCGAGGACATTCTTTGAGAAAAGCAAAACTTTACGAGTATAAATAAAGTTTTGAATAGGTGTAAAAAAAAAGGCACAACTGGACTATATGATTCTCTGTGGTTAAAAACATGAAAAACACAAAGAAATCATGGAAAGTGATTAAAAGGCCAGTGTGTATGTTAATAACTTACCAGCTCTTATAACGTATCAGAATTCTTGACGTGTTCCAAGCCTCTTCTTTTTTCGAAACTGATCAAATAAAAGCAAACAAAAGTAAACAAAATTATCAGATCCTGAAGTCAGAATGGAGCTTCAAATTTCTGTAAGCACATTATTGACTTATTCGAGCTAATAATGAAAAAATGATGGACGGTGAATCAATTTCGACAATTCTCACTATCTTGAAAAGGCCGTGGGTTACTGGCTTGGTTTTAAGAATATCATATCCGAAATTTACGGCCATCCTGGGATCTTAGCTGTAAATCTTATCCAGTTCAATTAACTTTAACAATTCATGAGGTCACGGCCGACCGCAGAAATCAATTCCGGGTGAAATTGGTTAAAAAAACACAATTGAAGAAGAAATGAGGAAAAGTTCGCTGAAACTATATGATAATTTGCGAGTCAGAATTCAACTGATCGAAGAACTATATCAAACTTTCAAATTGAAAAATTAAGAGAAGGATCATAATGAGCAGCAGGGTGTGAAAATCAGAAAATGCAATAACAATCTTAAAAATGCCGTTCTACTTATTATGAAGAGAGCCGCGGGTCATTAAAGAGCAATTTGAATCTTGAGGGCACGCAGACTTTCAATTTTACAATGAAAGCAAAATAGAATATTATATCAACACCCTTACACAAATTATAAGAGCTCTTTATTTATTCAAGTAATTATATAGGTAAATATATCAAAGTATAAATACCTTTAATATGGCAGTGACTCATCATCAACGTGTAGTTCTCATAGTGTATCAAGGATAAAGTAATGTTCGTACAAGTTGGACAGTCCATAATGAACATTGGTTCAAAACTTTGTGTCGATAAATGAAATAATTCATCGGTCATATTTCTTTTTCATTTTCCGTACAGTTGTATTGTGATTGCATAAGTGTAAAACAATAATGTAAAAATATATCATCACTTAGTAATGATAATAATGAACAAAGATACCTGTCAAATTAATTATGATAATCATGATCATGAAATGTTAAACAGACAGTGATCTCAAGTGAACATGTACAGATATAAAGTTGTGGGATTTATTCTGAGAGCCAGCATATTTTCATCCATAGTACACTATCTGATACTCCTCCCCAATCTTCCTTTCGTGCTTCTGAAGCTCTCAATATTGAAGTAAAAATACAACTCGCGTAAGTTTGTGCCTCTCTCGTGAGTCGAAACTCAGCTTCCGTAAAGCATTTGGTGTTCACTATCGATAGCAGATTTATCGGTAGTATCCTGTGGCTGTCTCTTCCGGCTGAGACGCTCTATACATAGTCCTTATGGAATTAAGTGGGCTGAGTTCTCACCATTTGCTATATGCTAACATCCTCCCAAAATAGTTCGCTGAGGTCGATTCCTTCCGTATTCAAGACTGGATTTATCTTCCCTGGGTTCAAGCATAGACGCTAGTAACCTTTGACGCCTTAGCATTAAGTTTCCGTCAAAATCAAGATGACTTCGCTTGGTCAACTTATTTCATGTTTCAACGCAATGTCCTCAGTGCTCGCTGGTATCGACTTGTATTATGAAGATGTATTGTTCCTTTACAGCTGGTCTACCTTTTCATGATTGCCCCATACCCTGCATATATCTTGGAATCGCGTGCACGTAAAGTTATCTTTACATCGGGATATTCGGACATGTAAACTTACGTAGTGCAGCCGTAAAACACTTATATCTTCGCACTCGTGAAACACGTCGTTACAAGCTCTTGGTGATGAATCTCAGAATGCAGGTTTTACTATTCAGCCGCAATTCAATCCAAGAACCTCTCGATACAGCAAGAGTCAGTATTGAGCCCAGACCTAGCACACATGGATAGATTGAAACCGTCAATTTATGTTTTCACACTCGCTCACTCCAACCACTGAATGTCGTACGCTTGTTTTTTTTTTCTCTGGTTGTCAGCATCGCTCGTTTTCTGCTCATTTTGATGAACCAAATTTCCCTGGAACATCATGTTGAATTTGCTCAGTTAAATTTTTTTAAATTCTCGCACTGTCCAAATTTATTTTATCTTAGTTTTGAAGATATTTGTTGGCTCCAATACGAAAATGAGATTTCAGCATTCAGTGCTCCATTTTTCACAGCTGAACACTGGAATAAGCGTGGAAAACTTTGAAGAATTTCTTATATATTATTCGGCCAATTTCGTGTATGCTGCCCCAAAATCAAGATTGGGGGTGCTCAACTTTTTAAAAAAAACCTGCCTAAGATGCAAAATTATATTATAAAATATCAAAATAGTTGAACAATTTTTCAATTTCTGTATAAAGACACGATTGCTGACCGACCACGTTCAGTTGAAAAGTCTCTTAAGTGCCTTGGAGTGCTTTCAAGTGTTAGAATTTCACTATGGATTCAGTTTCTGTCCATAAAAGAATCGTACAAAGAGAATAAAATTGTAAGTGTTAGGGTATGTGCAGTTCAAAATTGTCTCTGTATTGATGTGATTTGTATGTGGTTTCTTTATTATATTAATCAAGAAAATGTGAAACATGTGAGTACTAATACATAGATTTTGAGCATCAAAGTTTTGGACTTCGATTTTTTTATAGCGCTTGTTGGTATCAAGCCTCTAGTTAAGTTATCATTGATGATTCATTTTATAAGTATTGAATGAGAATAGTTTGGCTAAGACATGTGAGAAGTGATTCTGATACTTTAGATTGAGTACCTTTGTATAAAGTGTTCGGAATAAGTTTCAAGTTCAGTATTCCTAATGATTCAGGGCTAAGTGTTTTGATTACATGAAAAAGCAATGTTAGGATTTGCATGCATGTGTTTTTTAACTGACCTGTACCTTTCAACAAAGTAATAACAATTAAGAACCTTAAATCATGTCGAGTTCGTCAAACACCGACAATCTGGATCTTGCGAAACGTAAATAGCTTTCAAACGAACGTAATAATATCAAGGATGAAGTCAAGTGGAAGATGCCAAATAAGTCATAGGAAGATAGAACTAGTAGCTGCCATCTTAGCATCAGACCTTGATATAGAAACCGGTAAGTATATGAATGAAACATGTACATATATAATTAGCTTAAAAGACTTGAGCTCAAAAACGCTAATAAATAACTGTTTTGGGATCTACTAAATTTATTGAGCGTATCAAGAAGTTTTAAGAGCTTCTTGAAATTGTTAGCAAATCGGCTATACCTGGCGCCACGGCAGCGCTAGCGACGAGTTGCTCAGATTGCTCAACGGTTGAGCGGAGTCTTTTTGATTCCGAAATTTAGCCGGTGGCTGTAGCACCAATTGAAAAGGGTATTTAAAATAATTGCGAAGAAAGAGAGGTACCAGTTCCGGAAAGGGAATGCCCCTTCCTTGCAAGAGGCGAGGGCATACTCACGGAAGCGATGTTTATTTCGCCGCAAAAAATTGGTTTTTATATAATTTAAGGTTAAGTTAAGCCCTCAGCTATCTCTTAAAGTTTCTTAACAAGGTCTGCTTCTTCTTAAAAGGTTCTATTTTGTTCAACATACAGACAAACGAGGCTTAGCTAATCCCGGAATTGGGACCATGCACCCGTTTAAAGCTCTCATGCGCTTCTGCGCGGTATGGCGTGCCTTCATACTTAAAAAAAAAACATTTTTTTATTGTCTTCATTTTCCACCATGAGGAAGCTTTGTCATCCCTTTTTTCACGTACTTTTTCGTGACACGTAAATATCCTTTTGTAGTCCTATTTCATAACCTTTAATTTGTATTTCTTTTAATCCTCAATATTTTAGCTGATCCATTATTGATATATAAAATGTATTATGTATTTCGTGGCTCGTGTTGATACATGATAATATTTGATCAAAATTAAATATCATTCCCGATTATTGACGGCTGGGAAACGGTAAGAATCAATTGGTTTTTTGATCATTTTATTCGATCTGTAACTCTGTCAAACTGTAGGTCGGGCGTGAACAAGAACTTAGTTCAAACAATGAATGACGTCAGACGCCCGGTCTCTATACCTCCACCTTTTGCTCCATACTTCAACGCATAAACCACCACACGAACACACCCTTATCCTAGCATTACACCACGGTGTTCTACTCTGACACCAGTACTCCTAAACAGTAGTTAACTAGCATTAATTTTATAGTAGAACTCTTGCTGTTCGAACTTCTATGCTTTTGCTCTGTTCTTTCCCAACTCTATTGTGGATTCATTTATAATTGACTTTGCAGTTTTCAGACCATTTGCAGTAAGCAAGACTGGAACTCGAGTCTTAATATTATGTCGAATTACTAATGTATATGAACTACCAACTGAACCAGCGTAAGTTTTAGTATCAAAAAGTTATTATATTTAGCCGCAATGAATATCATTGGTCAGGAAGAATACATCTCAGATGTGTATAATAATTTGTGGTGGAGGAAATAGTTAAGCTGTATAGAGAATTTTGCTCAAGTATTTGGCCCGGAATTCCATTGAGGCAATAAAGCAAATTAGAGGTTTGGATTGGATACGTTGGAGAATTTAGGAAGGATTGTATTATCTAGAATAAGTTTTTTTCATTGTAGTAAACGGCATCGTACTTTGAGAAAATTTGTTTATTACAAAAAGGAAAGAAGTTTTGTTTTTGAAACATATTGATGAAAATTTCAAGGAGACATCTCTCGGTTTTGGAATCTAGTTAATACGGAAATTTGATGAGAATCCAGTTTCTAGAGGGTATGACGTGAGATTCAACACTCATTTTGCATAGTAAGTTGAGGTCGTGTTGATTTTCTAAGTCAATATCCTAAATATTGAGAAAATCTGCAAAGGTTGAACGGAATCGAAGGCTTTCAGAATAAGGCTAGGGTCGTAACATTCTGCTGCCTAAAGTATATAATCCAGCCGTCTTTAGAAGCTCGAAGTTCGGTGAGTGGTATTGTGGAAAGGCTGTGTATGGGAATATCTTTGATAATTGAAGATGAAAGCTTTTCCATGCAATTACTACAATGGGAGATCGTGCCTCGTTTGCAAAGGGTTGGTCATGTTAAGAGAATGGGTTGGTGATTAAAATTAACTTAATAATGGTGAGATCTGATTTCTATGTGAGTGGTAAATGAAATTTCTACTTTTGTGGGCTTGCTGTTAGGCCGCAGATTGGTTGGTGTTAATTTTATGATTCATAATTGAATTTTAGTGCACCACTCATCCAGAGGGGATCTTTTGTTGCTTACAAGCGGTGATTTCAACTCTCTTATGATATTTGCATTTGATTTGCAGCGGTGGTAGGCTAATGAATTGAAGCATTTGATTAGGAATGAGGCATCACGATTGTTACGTTGTGAGATAGATATATTTCGATTATTGTTGTGGAGCTAATGACGGAGGTTATGAGAGAGATTGAGCATTGAGGAAAGTTGTTTATTTGATTGAATGTAAACAGAATGTTTTTATGGTAGATTACTGCGTTGTCTTTTTGCAATATTGGATAGGAGTTTTTAGGAAATATTTGGGCATGGTAGACATATTAGACATTGGAATTGTTAAGTTTTCCTCGCTAAGAAGTAAGAGTGAAGCCAGACTTTTTCAACAGTTGGGTGGCAACAATGGCTTTTACGTTAGTAAGAGGTCCTGGATTTAGTTTGAGTTTCGATTAGCGAGTTCCTCGAAAAACCTGCGGGTTGTGTTGACGTCATTCTGTGGATTTTTTGAGTTACAGGAGCTTGTAGTTCTGTCAAGGATAGAGAGATTTCCTCGCAACTAATTGATTTTAAGTGATAAACTACATATACACACGGACAATTTTAAACCGCACATACCCCAACACTTCCAATTTATTCTCTTAACACGTGCACTCTCAATCAAATAATTATATGTATATATTTGATGCTGATAAACCTACTTTGTTTGATCAAATCGGCAGGTGCTTAATATATGATTCATATAAATTTATATTGATAGGAAGCACAAACCCTTACAGGTTCTAGTCAAACTTTTACCTTCCAATATTTGTCATTTCTCCAAGCCAATTCACTCAGCTTTTCAACCTGAATTACCAATGACAGCCAGACAAAAAGCCGGACGCTGAGACAGATGCTACTCTATTCTAGAGATAGTATTATTCATAATCGACCAGTGTCCTTGTGCGTTACCTGACATATGAATGCGCCCGTGAAAGCACAAGGTCAAGCACTTTCTTTCAACTCATCATAGGTAATCATTATGAGAATACTCAGTTGTTTTTCAGGTTAATTATTTTCTCTTCGTAGCTTAATAAAAGATTATATGTTTTTGATAAATATTGGCACTGAATGATCATCCCTAACAAGAAACTCAATCTTATCTGCATAGATAAAGGCGACTTCAACTACAGAACATGTGCGGAGCTCATTACGCTACAGCTATCTATTTCGCATCATCAACGGAACAATGGATATATGAAGATCCAGTTTGAAAGCCTAAGAATCTAGAATTCCGGAATATTTGACTAAGCTGCTAAAATGCTGACCCCTAAGACAAACAAATTCTTTTTTCAAGGATTCCTCGTTTCTTAAATTTACTCTCACGAATTTTGTGATTACAAAACTTTTATTGAAGCACGTTGTACCTAAACTCTGGCTAAACACGCCTTTTTTTGGATCCGCAGACAGTATCGGGTGCTCGTCTAAATCGCAGACTCTTTGACTGCCTAAGTGCCCTTAACGCGGAGAAAGTGCTTATATAGCAAGCATTGATGCTCTTTATGTTTTGGAAGGCATCCGCCAAATGTTCAGTGTAGGTGTTGATTCTCAGAGCAGCCAGTGCTCATGTTAACATCTTCTTAGAGAATCAGACGTACTATTAGTCAATCTAACATAGACCTCTACCTGCACATAAGACCGAGATTACTTCTGTCTCGCGTCTCACCATCTGGGATTCATCTAGGGCGACTTGTTCCGCGTCTTGGGCCAGAAGTAACGATAACAGCCTAACTAGATGTGTAAGCGGCAAATTCAAAATGTAATATTGGCTCTCGCCATCATTCTTGCTCAGGCAGTGTGGAGTAGCTTCTAGAAATATCTCAGCAACTAACGGTCTGACATGGATCAAAGCGCCGAAATGCTTGAATTATTGGAATAAAAGCCATCAAGACTTATGAATTGGGTGTTAAATGTCCTGTCCCAGCACCAAAAGTTTGAAGAGTGATATGTCTCATTAAATCGCAGTTGGAGACTTTCAATATACGGAGTTATGTAAATTAATGGTAACGCAGGTTTGAAAATAATCTACTGAAATACTGAGGTCCATAAAATCTATTGTGACGAAGACAGAAAAAGAACTTGTCAAATGCTATTTATAAATCGCTTTGAATGGCACGAATCTTAGTCTCTCACGTAGATCATGGTTAGATAGAAGACAACTGGAACACTTACAAAAGACCAGGCCTAGAAATTAGACGATTGATGCAATTACAGAAGCTAAGCGGCTCAAATATCTATCCATCAAGACATTAAGATCAAAGAACACTTGAAAAGAAAGATGTGGACTTCCAGTAAACATGCAATGTGAAATAAGTTATAACATCACGAACGTTCAAACAAAGCCTGCCGTGCGCTAACCTAAAGACCGTGCATGAAATACAGAATGGTGATTCGTCAAAACTCTTTTCAAATTATTGGACACAGAAAAGAGCATCCATTTTATACGTCTTAAAAGCTTGTCGTGGCGTATGTAAGGATTCGAAGAGATTCAATATAGACGGAAAATGCATATGAAACCAACGCCAGCCTCTTTGCATCAAGTTCAATGAAAATGCTTCCGTCAATGATCGTTAAATTCATGTAATGGTGTCGGGATTTTGAGCTTTGCTGCTGTTGAGTCGGCATTTCTTGACGTTGGGTAGCCGGTTCAGCTATAAAATCATGAGTACATTTGAAAGCGCTGTGTTATAAACGATTTGAAAAAATTGCTTGATTTAAGCCCGCTTGAAACATTTAGACGTGTATTACCGATGGAGCGCGACACTGACCTGAAGATACTCATGGAGATGAAGTCTACATGGCGGCCCAAAGTGAGCTATGACCAGCAGAGGCATAAGCATCGGCCTGCATGATTGAAAACTTGCAAGTGAATGGTGCGGCTGGCAAAATTGAATGCAATTCTGATCAATGTGAAGCCTGAGCTTTTTTTTATTAATAGACGAGATTCACGCAGAGACCGGCCGAACGATGAACTCGATTTGATTGAATCAGTATGAATCTGAAACCGTGGGCCGCCCGACTTGTCCTTGTAACAAAGAAGGAAGATTTGACTCGATTTCGTACCGGCGTTTCAAACTGGTTTCTAAGGAGATACACATTTCCTCTTCCGATTCTAGAGGCTCTAGGTGAGCCTCCATAGCAAGGTGTACTCCAGCTACCTCTTAAAAATGGCTATCAATACCAATAGAGGCCTAGCTCTCTCTCTTCTCATGCCATTGAGAGCCTGGCAGTTTAAAGGAATGCTTTTCGACCCCAAAAACATGCTGAATGCGTTCTAATACTTTATTATTGTGAGTTTATTGTTCATTCTTTAAGCAAAAGTGTCTAGCATCGCCTAAAAATCTTTTCAAGCGACAGTGAAGGTCTTTTAATGCCTTCAGAGGGTTGACATGAAGCCAAAAGCCTCCAAATATGACTTTTTGAGTATACTGGGTTTTTCCCGGCATGTGAACATAAGCGCTGTACTTCAGGTCAATTCAACAGTAGCATTATGGTTTGGTAAGTCCCGCGGGGCTCAAGGCCGTAGAGCTGATCCCAAGAAGTTTGTACATGCTATAAGAAGCTTCAAGATAGAATATCAGCTTTCCTGTATTGACTTAAAAGCAAACCTTAGGAGTAGGTAGTTTCTCAGTGTGACGCATCCAATAAATCACGTCATAGACCGGCTCGGTCTCTCCCATGAAACCGTCTTAGATTACGCGGTCCATTAATTTTTGAGATAGATGTTAGTCTGACCAGAGGCTGTTTGAAAAAAGGTCTGAGTTATACAGCAACCACTTAAGTAGGGATTCCGCATGGTGAGACTCCTTGAGAAAGTTTAAAAATTAAAAGTTCTGGCGATACTCTTAGCATGCACTACGAGGTGAAAATCTCGATACTTCAGCTATGTGCAGCTTGAATCAATCACCCTATACTGACAAATTTAGATAAAGTACTCAGAAATCGATTTATTATCAGTGGATTCGTTTGAAGCATTTCAATTTTGTGGAGAAAGACAGAATGGGGCATTGCAAAGTAATCCTGGATTCACTTTGCAAGTTAGAATAAGATAGTCAAACATAAGATGGTGGGCAGTGAACGTCTGACAAAAAGAACAACGCTTGTGTGCTACAAAAGAAGGCCAAAGTACGAAAAATATGACAATTGGAAAGATTTGAATATTTTTACGCACCGATATAGAGTGTTCTTATATTTATGAACCCCTCATGGGCTGAAAGCCTAGTTGATGGTCTTGTTTGAGTCGAGAAGTTTGTTGAAGTAAAGGGAGTCGTGAAATTGTATTGGTGATTATTATTCGTTGAACGGTAAGAATAGGAAAATTTCAGAGGTTTACTCTTCCTGGAATTACTGTCGAATGGTTTCTGGAAGTTGTTACATATTGAGGCAGTTGGAGTAATTAGTTTAGTTTGAGGTAGAGTCTTTGGTCTGAAGTATTTAGGATTGGAATTTCATGGGATAGAAACGGGAGCGGTTTCGGAGAAGTAACGGGGATTGTAGAGGGACATGTAACGTTAAGAACGGGATATATATATATATATTTATTTGTGATTTATTTGAGAGTCCTAAATACAAATTGCTTATTCTTGTATTGATTGTTGAGGGAACATTTCTGAAGCATATCGCATTACAGTGATTTTATGGGCGGATACGATCATCGCTAATCAAGGAGGAAAGCCGTCAGTCAGCTTGGCGTGATCGTATGCGCTGTAGTAGCGCTTGTTGATTTGATTGGATGACTTTGGATAAATATCTTGTAAGAAGACGACCTAAGATTTTGGCAGGGTGTTTTGGATACACTAACGTGTTTCTTGATAAGAGTGATTGGCTTTTTATTGGTAAGAGAGTTTCTGATTCTACTTCATAAAAACGACTAGTTTAAGCTGAGATTGCGGCAATGCTGGCGTCAGTACTTGTTTGTAATGCAGAATTATCAGCGGCAAAAAGAGCTATATCATCTACCTAGAGTTTGAGTTGTGAAGGGCTATGGAAGCCAGTGTTTTCAATAAGTTGTTGTAAGAGGCTCATAACACAGTCAAAGAGAGTCTGAGCCATAGTGTGTTGTTGGCATGAATGCCTGTGAACAAAATCTTGGGCGATGTGAACGACTCTTTAACCTCATATATTTATAAAAATGAGTATGATTTTTGAACAGAAACCCTTTAGCTTGATGTGTATGATTTTGATTTAGTGAATGAAACAGCCGATTTAGTTTTTGTAGTGGGGGTTCTATTGACTTATTATCCCTAGAGCCTTTCTTGTGCCTCGCCACAAGGATATAGACCGAAGAATTTGCGGCCGGTATTAAAACCTCAATGCTTTAAGAAAGTTGAGTTTAACCAAGTATATTCTTGTCAGCCAACATTCGATTTCTTCCTCGAATTATTCTGCGTCCTTCCTCGAAGACTACGTTCATCTTCTCTTCATGTTGTCCCGAGCTATACTCAGCGTTTGATGTCCCGGATATCAAAGTACACACAGGATTTATAAGACGACGCTCAGCTGACGGAAATCCATGTCCCTTATTGCCACGTCTGCCATGTAGTAACGAACGTTCAATTCGTGCAACTATCCTCGATTACCTTGAATTTACAAACTGTACAAGTGTTTTTAAGTGTTTTTCGGTATTTTTGGTGCATGACGTTTTCTTCCAGATAAGTACTGATTTAACGATATCTTGAATTGTTGTAGCTTCTTACCTATTGAATGTAAGCACCATCGTTGAATTCAAGCCCAAACTCGTAATCATTGAAAATGTCCATGCTGCGCTTATTCAATGGTTAATTGCAAAAATCTAAAACAATTTCTGAATTGATACTATATATCTGCTGCATTTAAACCACGCAAACACACAGAAAATTTTGAAGTACACATATCCTAACACTTCCAATTTTATTCTCTTTGTTTGTGCATAAAAAACCAAATACTTATTCTATTTATTTGATGCTAGTACAAATGTGTCGTCCGTTCAAATTCGGCAAGTGCTTAATATATACTTTACATGTATTTATGTCGATCCACAGCTCAAAACCTCACACGTCTTAGTCAAACTATTATCATCCAATACTTGTTGTTTATTCGATGCGGTTCGCTTCGCATTTAAACGTGAAGTACCAATGACTGCTAGACTAGAGGCCGGACGCTGACATTTCCCTGTCTCACAAAAAGAGTGTTCTCACTCTTGCATTCGCCTTAAGGAATGGTTGTGTCTGCGATGGCTTCCGTCGATAGGTTGCGGCCAGCGATTTGCATGTCTTGGCAAAATACGATCTAGAAGCTTATATCCTGGTTCCTACGTGTACCGTTAGGTGGATAACCTGTCCATCGAACACCATAACATCTTCGCCTAATCGTATGACCAATAAGATATCCTTTTGTAGGTCTACGTTCTGGATCAACAGACGAATGATTTTTGTTGATAGGGTCATCGGGTTCCACCCTAATATGAGTAAAACTCTGCATCTACATTTTCATTGCTCACTGGCATTCCCTCTGTGGTAGGACCAGAATTTGACAAGCCACCTATCGTATTCTGCAACGCAGCGTCCACATCGATGCCTGCTATGAAATGAGTTGACTCATTTGACGTATCGGATTGCTCGTTACCGGTAGCAGATTCATCAGTCATGTCCTCCGGTCTCACATCCTCGCTATGACGCATAGGAAATGACCGATGCCTCGCTGTCCGCAACAGAAACCACATAAGCTACTCCGTTTGCTGGATTGCCATGACACATACCAGGGTTAGGAATGGCTACTTGAACATTATTCTCTTTATCATTAAGAGAAAAGATGTTAGGCTCGCTTTCATCGCTCAAGGTTCTCGTCGATGCATCCACAGGTTGTGGGTTAGACCTTTTAGTAGGCGCTGCTGAGTTTCCAGATTGTTTGAGCCGTAAGAAGTGAGACGGTCGTGCTCGTCCGATAGAAACTACCAATCGTCCGCCTCGGCTGCTCAAGGGCGGCTTCACTGTTACTTCCAGACCACGCATATTAATGCCAATAATACGGTAAGGCTCAGACGACCGCATCATCGTCTTCGAAATCACCCCTTCTCGCCGCAGAAGAGCTATATCTCTAACAAGAATCCGATGATCGCGTTGAAAAGCGCCACACCGCTTTTTCATATTAAGCTATGAAGCTAGCAACGTTTCAGCCGTCTAGCCTAGAACAGCGGCAAATTCGTCTTCCTTTGTCCTGCCTAACTCCCGCAACCGTTCTACCTGATACTCTTTAGAAAGCCTACTGTCTAATGAAAAGCGCGGGGCATGCCCAAAGTTTACATAAAATGGCGTGTTCTGTACTGAAGGGTCGAAAGTTGTATTGTAGGTAAAAGCGTATTCGCATAATGCCTGATCCCACGGGATGTCACCCAAACGGATCACAATCCTTAACATTTTATTCAAATTCTGCATATATTAACCGTTCTACGAGCCTGTTCGATCGCTGATGGTATGGCAAAACTCGAAAATGTTCAATAGAAAGCTCTGAACAGCACACTCCTGCAAATTCTGTCCCGCTGTCAGACATCATTAAACTAAGGCACTCGAATTTGCACAGAACGTGCTTGTTTTCCGACTAACTGTGCTTGGCGTCTTAACCCGAAGCCCAAAAAGAATAAAGTACTTAGTAAAATGATCCATGATAATCAAAATACATTCACGTCCGTAATCATCATCCTCCTCGATAGATCTGGTCTGTAAAGATACACAGCGACACATAGCCCGGGTTCCTCTACACTATAGGGCGTTACTTTCACTATCTCTCGTTATTAATATCGTGTGACCTGGGCACAAGCTAAGCAACATCTGCGATTAGTTATTACATCTCGCGATAACCGCGGTCACCGAATCTCTGCTTAAATATGGGTAATCAATTTATTCAAACTCAGATGAGATCCTCCGTAAAACTCATCTAGTACCTTTCTACGCAAGACCAATGGGAGCAGAATTTTATTTCTTCGATGCAAAATATCCCGCTGTAGCGAAAAATCGCTTACATAAGCCGCAAATTTTTAAGTAATTTCTTTGGCTGTACTCGGTGCTCCATTTCACTGGTCAGATCATCACTGCTCACCATCTCATGGTAAACATTTCAGTTCAACCTAGACAATGAATCTACAACAACGTTGTTATGTGCCGTTCTATATTCTATTAAGAAGCTGAACGGCCCTAACCGCACTTGCCAAAGCTCTAGACGGCCGTGGAATAATCTAGAACCGTCAGCGGTTGTTGATCAATTCGTACTATAAACTGCGGAGGTAATAAACAGTGTCTCCACAAATCACACGCCCAGAGTATCGCTAAAGTTTCCAATGCGTATAAGAAAGTTTCTCCCATAGCATCGCACTTTTCAAATCACATAGACAAACATTCGATTGGATGTTCAGCACCGTTTGCATCTTTTTGATCAAACACAGCTCCTAATCCAACAAATATTCATACTCGTTTACATAATGAACGGATCGCGTGGTCTGGGATGTTCCAGTATGGGAGAACTAGCCAACTTAAGTCGCGTTAACTCAAATGCTGCGCTCTGGCTGAATTCCAACCCTAAAGGCTTACTCTCAGAGTGGCTATGAAGGAGCTGCTATAATTGAGAAGTCTTTGATAAACTTCCTATTGTACTCGCAGACTCCTGTGACTGATTCTAGAGACTTAGATTCCTAAGGCTCTGACCAATTCACGAAACTAGTTTTGGCTTGATTAACCTTATGTCCAGTCTCTGAAACTTAATGTCCTGGATAGAGCACTTCCATGCAATCAAGAGCAATTTTCGAAGCTTTTAGCTTCATATTAACCTATTGCAAAGGTGTTGACCTCAGCTATATGGTTGATGCGATCTTCAGGTATTACACTGAACATCAGTATAACGTCCATTTAAACCACACAATGTATCCATTTAGCTCGCGCTAGTAAAATATCCTTGAAGCGTTGAAAGGTACTCGGCGTGTTTTGAAGGCCAAAAGAAAGACCATACCTCAAACTGCCACTTACCCGACGTCATCACAAAAGCCGTTAAATCGAGGGTGCTGAAGTACCGCTAACCATGGAGGCTGGCCAGGAGGTTATCACACCGAGTAGGTACGTGTATCCTCTGTTTAAGTTGCATATTCGGGGCAAATACCAGCTCCTGAAGCCTTGCTCTCCTTTCTCCACTCTACATAACACTGAGGCACTATATTTACAAATTCTTTATAACGAGAACGGCTCATAGATCGCTTAGTTGATTCCAGATCAAGATCACTCGGGAATTTACCAGCTAGCCATTCCCTTTAGTCGCACTGGCAGCCAAATGAACGTCTGAGTTTAGTTGTTCCTGAAAAAGCGTCAAACAAACATCAATCTCCGTGGGAGTATTACTATACTTAGCTTACGGACAAACAATAAGATCGTCCGAAGGAGCATCCGTAAACAACATTGAGACTTTTCCTATTTCAATCTCAATTGGAAGACGTAATCTAGCTTCCGTTGTATCAATAGGGAAAAAATGAGCGCTTCCACTCCAGAGGGCGGGTATTTACGCCCCCTCCCCCACACTTTTTGTGCTGCCCTGGCTCGCACGAATGTATATATTCTCGAGAACATAAGTTTTCCACTTTAAAAGCACGAATTTTTAATTGCTTGAGTCTATGGCTTTACTTTCAGTAATTCGGCCAGTACTAAAGTTTTACAAGATCGTGCAGCTTCCCTTTTGTCATAAGTTACACTCATAGGGTTTCTGAGCCGCCCTTCTAATCTAGTTATGTTATCTTTAAACCTTAACACAATCTTATATACGGTAATTCGAAGGTGTTTTTTAAGACCTTCGCTCGTTTGTTTGAAAACGTGTATACATTGAGCTCCCCGACTATAAGAACTCACAGAGCAAGCAGCCCCGTGGACCTAAAGCATCTTTTACTGTAATTTGCTTTTTAAAAGGTCGATTCGTCTGTACAAGTAAATTTTTAGTATTAAGTTATATTTGATATCTAAATTTTTTCAAAAATTTAGCCTTTATAAAACTTGCACTAGAGCATGTATTCATCGAAACTCTAGCTTCAAGCGCTCTCTTCCGTCTTCAGATAACCTGACCCGTAGCAACGCTACCATTAGCTTTGGAACTCGCACTGCTGCTTAAAGTGAGCTTAACAAAACACATGTGAGACAAACCTATTTTCTCGCTTGTAAAGCTGGGCAATCTCTGGCATAATGTCCCAGCTGCTTGCACCGAAAGCAAGCATTTTAAGAAAAATTCACCGCTAACATAGCAACTATCTCAACGTCATCACATGGTGGCGGCTGGCCTTTTTCTGAGCAAAGTCAACCCCACCGAATTGCGGGAGAACGCTCAAGCTGGGCGGATTGCAAAATGCGCCCATCGCATTTTTCTTGATCGCCTTATTCTGACACAGTAATGTTTTACTGCACGGCCCGAGCAGAAAACTTCATTTCATCGAAGGCTTCCTGCGACGAACCTAGAGATGATGAGCTTCTCGAAGGTGCCCCCATGTCAGCATTCACTCGATTTCTCTCTCGAATAATACTGTGTTCTTCAAGGACTGAGTTCATCTCTCCTCATGTCCTCCTGAGCTAGCAATGTATAATCAGGATTCATTGAATTGCGCTGAGCCGACGGACAATCTGTGCCCCTCATTGCCGCGTCTTCCACGGAGTCAGAAACGTTTGATTTGTGGAACTATTCTCGATAATCTTGGATTATTAAAATGTACAAGTGTTTGCAAGTGTCTTTTCGGCGTTTTGCTGTGTGACGTGTTTTTTCTAGCTTAATATTGACTTAACGATATCTTGAATAGTTCTAGCTTCTCACTGCTAGAATCTGACCACCATGGGTAAATCCGAGCCCAAACACCTAATCATTGCTAATTTATATAGCAGCGCTCAAATTCTATAATTAAATGCTCATCTGTTTCAAAATTTTTGAATTTATGTAGCATACCAACCACATATAAACCAAACACACAGACAATTTTCAACCACACTTCCAATTTTATTCTCTTTGTATGTGCATACGCAACCAAAGACTGATATGTTGTATTTGGTGCTAATACACACATGTCGTCCGTTCGAATACGGCAAGTGCTAAACATATGATTGATATATACTTATATCGATACACAGCTCAGAACTTCACACGTCTCAGTCAAACTATAATCATTTAAAAGCATCAAATATATACATATAAATATTTGGTTGCGAATGCACGTTCAAAGAGAATAAAAATCGAACCTCTAAGGGTATGTGTGGTACCAAATTACCCGAGTGTTTATGTGGTTTGTATGTGGTTTGTATGTGGCTGGTATGTGGCTGGTATGTGGATGGTATGTGGATGGTATGTGGATGGTATATTATATTAATCTAGAAATATGTGAGAGCTTACATTCCGGAGGTAAGAGCAAAGAACAATTCAAGATATTGTTAAGTTGATATTAATCTTGGAGAAACACGTAACACAACGAAATACTGGCTATTCACTCACTTACAAACTTTGGTAAAGTTTGATAGTTCAAAATCACTAAGAATTGTGCATAGATCCTAAGTTTCTGACTTCGCAGCAGACGGGACAAGCAATAAGCAGCACAGATTGTTCGATGGCTGAGCACACATTGATATTCAAGGCATCAACCGTTGCAAATAGCCCAAAACAGCATGAAGAAGAGATAAACTTAGTTCTTGAAGAAGGATGCAGTATTATTCGAGAAGGAAATCGAATGAATGCGGACAGGTTTCAAAATATGTTTCGATGTAAAATCATATCAAATCATAGAAAAACGTACGCACATAGTACAAATATAAGGAATATTAAATTTATAAATGCATATAGTACAGATTCATGTATTTGTTGAAAAATGCATGAATAAAAAAGAAAAAATTAAAATACATGTGATTTCATGTGATCTTATTGTGTATTTAATGTGTCGTCAAGCCTCGATTTCGAAAGTTTTGGGCATGGTTAGTGGTTGGAGCATGTGAAAAGAATCCATCAATTTAAGTTTCATTTTGATTATACGTTCCTGAGGCAAACAAACTCAAACGCAACTTATTTATCAAGAATCCAGGATTGAAGCCTGGATCCAATGATGGAGCTCAACACTTCGGGAATCGCTAAAATAAAAATGCAAGAAATGTTAAGAGAGTATTAGTCATGAGTATATTAACGAGAAAGTAGTACTTTGGGGAGGGTAGAGGATAACGTCTGCATGCGTTTTTGAAATGCATGACAACTGCAGGAATACAACAATCAAATTAATCATTAAATAATTCTTTTTCGCATGTAAAGTCAACACGGAGAAACACTGAGAAGCATTTGAGGCATATTCTTGCACAATTAATTCAATCCATGGTTCACTATACATATTCCATAATGGTACACGCATCAAACATTTTACACTCAAGAACAAGAACAACAAAGCGTTACTTGGTATGCACGGGCTCAAGGTAGCATTTGGTGCAGGAGTTTTGACAAGACGCTAAGAAAGACGAATCCCCGTCCTACAGATAAGACGCTACACCCTTGAAAAATAATTCCGATTTAACATCATTATTAATCTCATCCAATACTTATTATCTATCAAAAAAAATCTGCTCAGCGTCTCACCGTGAATTACAGGTAATGCGTGCCTGATAAGTTGCAGCTCTTTTACAAGAAAATTATTTTTTAAGTCTGTCATACGACAAAGCCCGTCCCCTCTATCCAATATAAGAACTTGCGAATGTGCGTAGCCCTTATTATGCAGAACATGAAGAATAATAAAAGGACAGACTAAGGGCATTACAGCCTGATGAGATGAACTGGCATTTTTGTTTGAGTAAGTATAGCACAAGGAGTACAAGAATTTAATTAATGGCTTCTGCCAACAAAATGAAGATAAATCCATTTAACGGGTAATTTGGCCACTGAAAAAACAGTTCATATACAAACAATTTCGTGTCAGACCTTTGGCCAGGAACTTATACATGAATGCATTTCAATATAACATATATTAGCGGAATTTCAGCAGATACGTATATTTTAGTTGAAGCTTACTTTCATGATTGCTGTTGTAGAGATTCGTGATATAGTTGAGTATATGGAATACTTAAAAGGAAGCAGGAGAGGTTTAGAAGTATATTGAATGAGGAATTATTATGTACTAGCCTCACCTGCTTTATGATAGGGGGAGTCGATTCTTAAATGAGGGATTATGTACTAGCCTCACCTGCTTTATGATAGGGGGAGTCGATTCACACATTACTCAAAATTGTTTTGAAGGAACCTGCAAAAACAAGTAATTTATAAAATTACCTATAACTAATAATGTAGACAAGTTGAAAATGTTTAAATTAAACCTCTTGTTACTTCTCTAAATATACTTGGATAATATTCCCTTGGTTCTTTGGCTCGATTATAAAAGTGTCGCGAAAAGATTTCAGAAATCCAAACTCGGAAACAATTAGGTCAAGAAGGGTTAGATGTGCGCCGGAAAAGGTGGGAGGAATCTAAGAAAATTCCATTTTTGATGGCAATAAGAGGCTAACTACCTTGAGCCAGCATGTTAACAAGAGAAAAAGCAAGAACTCTACTCAACGGCTTTTCACTTTCGCGACTGTACAACTTGCTGGAGTATGATTGCAACACTACAAGAGACGCTGTTATTTATTGAATTTAAGAGAACCTGCTTCATGTACATGACCTTTCGCTTTTACGTGTAGTATAAGTGTCCAAGGTACTTAATTTACTGTGTCTGAGAGCTCAGGACATGAGTAGCTTTGTCACAAACCTCAGCCTCAATCAATCTTTACCAGATATATCGTTTAGGGGACTGTAGCAACGATAAAATTGTTGAACTTCAATCTTATGTCACGATTAGTTATAGAAAAACAAAATAAACAAATCAGACAATTATTGTCACATACTAGTACTGCAAATCCGATGCCGTCCTGTGAAACATAACAGATGGCAAATTCGTCATATGCGTGAACGATTTTCTTTCGTTCCATCCACCAGGATATCCAATTTGTTTCAAACGGCCGGGGTGACGTCCAACAATATTAAACCGCGATAAAGTGTTGAATAATTGAACTGCCTGAGTCCGCTTGCCGGAGTTTAGAGGCTGCTCAAACAACTTTTCGATGATTTTTTTCTACATTCAGTATCACCTTCATCAACATGTTTGAGGCAGCTTGGTAGACGCTCGATGAAATTAGAAATACCAAGTACTATGCTGACTCCACCCGGATGTGTAAATGGGTTACAAGTATACGCATTGAAATGCAATTGCTTTCCAACCCTAGTCAGTTGAATGGGTATTTCATAAATTCCCTCAATTTTTGAAGGACTTGTCGACAATGTGCACAGATTTAAAGGGACTCAGATTGAAATCTATATGGGGTGAAAGTCACAATGTGCCACGCTTAAGAAAATCTTTTTCAGTACATATTTCTGGACAGTTCACAGACGTTTCTTCTTAATCCAGCCTATGATAGATCTTCTCTTGACGCATTTGTCGCTGCGCTTTTCTCGACTGCGACGTTAGTTTCAGGTTATATTTAGGTGTGCTAACGTCATAACATACTCAAGTTGTTTGAAACGGTCACATAAACGGAGGTACTTATTTGCGAAATTTTCTAATGGAACTGAAGGCTTACTGATAAAAAGAACATCCGAAATGCAAAAGATATGAACCACTGCTTAGTCATGGCCAGGCAACATTCCAGAGAGTGATGAACTGTGAGACACTGCGAAAACATCCAGCTCAGGTTTCGTCCAAGTAGAAATTTATATGCTTCTACTCGCATGGTTAGCTCGCCATAGTTGCAGTGGAAATATTCCAGGGTTACTGATACGCAAAGAAAAAACCCATGGTCATTCCCTGGATGATTATAGCATCTTAACCTCAGGAATAAGTCTTGTCCATTTAAGACAAAAATTTAATTAAGCAGTAAAGCTTAGACAAATCTTTACCATACCAAGAGTGTACCAATAACGTATGGAAATTCATACTCATGTGAGCATGGATATTGAAGAAAAAAGCGATAATCATCAATGCATTTATCGATTCAATCAACCAAAGAGCCATTGAGAAATATAACTTGAAACGACCATCGAACTTTGACTTTCCACAGAAGAATTATTCTTAAGAAAATCAAAATGAATGCGACTGCTGTTGGTGCAAGCAGAGCTATTGTAAGATAGAAAGGTTCAATAGGGAAGACTAGAAGAAACTTGTCCCTGTTGGAGTTTGTCAGGCTACTTAGACACGAAACGGCGAAAGGAATGATGAAGAATCGAATGACCATTCTGCGCAACATTTCTTTTTGAGCGCCAAGCTTACCCCCAGTCAACTATCATTTCAACGGTATCGATACTCTCTCCGTATTTACGAAGTTCCAGCAGGGCTCTGGCGTGACTATGATGCCTGATGGATCCTTTTCTTCTCGGAACAGTGAGTGACTTGTAAGCGTTAGCATTCAATCCTATACCCACTAGTGTACCCGCGACAGTTGCTGAGAGCCATACTGTCGCGGGTGCTGTACTGCTAGTCATCGATACTATGACGACCCAATAAACAAAAAATATCCAGAGAATCAGAAAGGGAAGCTCGGTGATTTTGAGGAGATTCTGCGAGCATTTTGGAAGCGGTATTTTTGGTATGACTTCACTGTCATATTCATACGTCTTTGAATCATTATGAGCAGTAATATGAAAAATACGAAACATCCTATTTTTGATCCGAAGTAGTGGAGACTTTGTCTCACTAATTTTGGTATAATATACATCCCTATTTTTTGATGCATTTGAATAGTTCAAATCGCATTTTCCGAAAGAAGCTCTTTCTGTCATTTCGTTTCCTTTACTGCGTCGAGAGTAAGCTGAATTTCTGAAGGGACATGCAGCGCATGACACACAGGGGCACCAGCAGAGAGGCATCATCACCCCCGATATTCCTCCTGAGTATTGACGTTCAATGAATCGCTGGGTTTGCGGTGTTGTCATCGCAGCTGAAGTCAGCACCACGGAATTAGTAGATTGTTTTGGCAAATGTAATTTCGAGCGGTAAGGCGAAGCTTCTCGCGATGGCAGGGCGAGCGCTTGTAAAGTTGCCTCTGCAGAGAGCGCTTCTATGCCTTCGCTCGTAGAAGGAGTCGATATTGGCTTAGATTCGGCTAGCTTCTCGAGTGCGGAAAAATCTTCACTCATATCGCTATCAAAGCAACTGTAACTTGCATCAGTCTCCGTAAAGATGACATCATTATCTGGCAGCCTAAGCTCTTGCTCTATCGGAATCTTCCACGAGTCTTTCTGAGTATTTGTCTCTTTTGCACAAGGTTTGACAAACGCATGTTTTGTTGTATTTTGGGAAGTGATTGTCTCTGTCACACAAGCTGTTGGTTTATTGTAATACTGAGAAGAGATTTGCGCTGCGTCGAGTTTGGTAATCTTTTTGAGTAATCCATAATTTACAGATGGTGTCGTGGGGTCGAAACTTTCAGAGGAGGAGGATTCGATAGAGAAAGAGTTTGTCTTCTCTAACCTGATACCAGGGAGTGTACATTCTGATTTTGAGAATATCCTCTGTTGTTGAAAATTCCTTGGTAATGATGGTGCGAAATGAGTATTAATATGTTGACCATAGATCGTCGATCTGGGCGGCACGGACCGTGCTCTGCAGCGTTGCGTTGCGAAGCCACTAATATGTAATTCATACCGTCTGCGGATATCTAAACTTTTGCAGCGATGCTTTTCGTTAGTCGATTTTCGAGGCTCTCCTTTAATCTTAACTTCACTGCATTTAACATGTAACTTATTTAATTTTGAAAGCTTAGAAGATTTTGAGTTTTTCACATACTCTGAAAATTCCTGATACTGCATTTACTGACTTAGGTGCCTGATATCGAGTATCTGCCAAGCATCATTTGCCAACATTAAAGCTGTGCTCTGGTAATGGTTTCTGTAAGTGTGGCCGTTAATAAAATGAATGGAGAACTCTGTTATATATTTGCGTGCGTGCGTTTGTGTGTATCTGAGCGTCGGCCAAAACTAAGCAAAGCTACTATTTTAAAATTTTGAGGTCGAATTTCTATCAACCGGATGAAGATAACTCGTTTTGTCGCCAACTCAATAGGGTTCTACGATAACTTACCGCGCGAACTCTTCTATATAGTCCGATCAGAATGTATATTATGAGCCGG
The DNA here is from genome assembly GCA_030522725.1 of Ichneumoninae sp. B BG-2022a. Lineage (NCBI taxonomy): Eukaryota > Metazoa > Arthropoda > Insecta > Hymenoptera > Ichneumonidae > Ichneumoninae sp. B BG-2022a. The sequence goes on from JAPYZD010000022.1 coordinate 208,316, forward strand.
TGTATAGTTTGCTACCTTTACAGCAATCAACAAAGAAGACGCGCAAGCAATGCATTCAGATTTCAGCAGCATTTCCGACCTCCGCAAAGTGCAGACTTTTTAGACGACAGTAATTAAAAAGCCTTGCCTTTTTTCCTGTTATCTTGGGACAATAATTAGGCCCTGTTGATTGATGGATGATTCATTGGCGTCTCCTCTTCGACAAATTGAGCACAGGGCGTCGTCTAACTCCTTGATCGAGAGAAGCAATACAGTTAAATCTAGCGAGTGGACTCCGGATGCAGGGCATTTTAGCGACGATGACATTACTCTCCTTCAGCCGTTGATTCGTCCGCAACGTAGAATTGTCAATTTAAATATCAGCAAGTCCGATACAGATTTTCGTCGTGAAAGAGCTTCTGTAAAGCGGCGCGTACGATGTTCGCGTTTAGGTCATTCCCGCTCATCGTCACCTGAGCGTTGTGAAAGCTCCCCCGGAGTAATCGAAGAGTGCAGCAGCGATGCATCAGCTCAAATTGTGAGTCACACGGCTTCAAGAACGCAAGAGTCAGGAACATTAAGTAGTTTTCAAAGAGTGCCATTAACTCACCGGCTTGTTGCAACATCACATATTAGTAATGAACGTAAGAAAATTAAAGTCTTGGCGTAAATTGATTTTTCAGCTTTTTCAAGACGTCGCAGACGAGATGCTCAAGGAGAATTTTCTCTACCAAGACCACCGCGCCGACATCGTCAAGATGACGATAAAATCTTTTCCGCATCCGACTTGCCTAATAAAAAGCCTGAAGAACAAGGAATAATTGAGGAAAATCTGCATCTGCAGCGGTCGCCATCAGCCCAAGACTCTAGTATCGGATTGCTCCGGGTCGATTTGAGTCCCCTGCCGTCACCCTCAGGCAGTGATAATTCACTTGTCGCTCCAAACAGTGAATCGCGCAAGGTGAGCAGTGTGTATTGATTTGCTTTTATAAGTGCCCGTGCTGATGTTATTCTTTCTAGAATGACTTTTGGGCATTTCGCCGTGTAGCAGGGAAAGGCACACCAATGCTTTTCCGTGGCAATAAAGCGCAACGACCAGCTATAGTGGCGAAAACAAGTTCACCCTCTCCTCTTCCCAGTCATTTCTATGACAATTTGACAGACTCCCTGCTTGAGATAGACGAGGAAGCAGCGTGGAAATCCAGAATGCTTGAGGAGGTTGAAAGTGGGTTCGACGTTGAAGATGTCAGGGACGTGGATCGCCAATGGTAAGCACACCATCTGATTGATATTATCTGTAGGTATGATACTGAAGAAAGTAGTTATTTTCAGCATGAAGGCGCGGCTGAGGCAGATGCTAAACTTAAAGGCAGAGAAGATTATCTTAAAAGACGACAAGTAAGCAGGAGCATATCGAGAACCGACACTGGTCAGTTGTGTAGAGTATCCAACGATTATGAGGATACCTCACTAATTGTACTCATTGCGTAATGATGACAAGTACGAAATTAATTATCTTGCCGCCTCAGAGACAGCTGCAAGATGTGAAACGTCGACAAAAACTGAATCTGCGTGAATCAATCAGAAATGCTGACCAAGATATGTGGGAGATCAATAGATTACGGCAAAGTGGATTACCGTCCGGTCACTTGGGTATTGACCGCGATGCGGCTATCGTTCGAGCTCTTTATGAGTTGCCTTGCGGAGAGACGGAAGGCGAGTCTACCGCACATGTTCTAGTAAAAGAATTGCGTCCACCCTTTCTTGACGGTAGCGTAGTATACACAGCGCAAATCGAGACGGTCGCAACTGTCAAAGACCTCACGAGTGACCTGGCTGTGTTGGCTAAAAGAGGCAGTGCTATAGTACGACGCTTACGAGAGCAAGAGGATCGTTCAAAAATGAGGCAACGTTTTTGGGAAATCTCATCGGGTACTATTGGGAAATTACTGGGTGTGCAAGGAGAAAAGACGAGGCAAGAGCAGGAAGAAGAGCAGGAGGCTTTAGGAGTCGCTTCCGATGATAACTTCAACTACAAAAAAGATTCCGTATTCGGTAAATCGATTACAGATCAAAAAATTGAGGCTGTTTCTGAGTTCGCCAAAACCCGAACTCTGGCGCAGCAACGGAAAGCGTTACCCATTTATGAAGTCCGCGACGAATTTATAAATATGCTTCGTGAGCATCAAATTATGGTTGTTGTTGGACAGACAGGCTCGGGAAAAACAACTCAACTGACTCAATATTTGCATGAGGAAGGATACACGAAAGGTGGTGTTATAGGATGCACACAACCAAGAAGAGTTGCGGCTGTGTCAGTAGCGAAGCGTGTCTCTGATGAAATGGAAGTCGATTTAGGATCCAAAGTTGGATATGCCATCAGATTTGAGGATTGCACGTCACCAGAAACCATCATTGCTTATATGACTGATGGTATCTTACTTCGAGAATCATTGACTGACCCTGATCTTGATCGATATTCTGTCATAATCATGGATGAAGCGCATGAACGCTCTCTCAATACAGACGTTTTGTTTGGAATTTTGCGCGGTGTTGTAGCGCGTCGAAGAGATTTTCGACTAATTGTTACGTCAGCAACAATGAACGCGGAGAAATTCGCACAGTTTTTTGGGGGCTGCCCGGTTTTTGACATTCCGGGACGGACCTTTCCCGTTCAGATAGAGTACACAAGAACTCCAGTAGAAGATTATGTTGACTCTGCTGTGCAACGTTGTTTGCAGATTCACTGTTCATTATCAGTTTCTAATGATTGCGAGAGCTTGGAAAATCAAGGAGACATATTGGTTTTTATGACTGGTCAAGAGGATATAGAAGCTACATGTTACTTGATTACCGAGAAGGCTGCTAAGCTTGGAGAAAAAATACCGCCTCTCACGGTTTTGCCAATCTATTCCACGATGCCTTCAGATCTTCAGGCCAAAATTTTTCAGAAAAGTCGCCACAGAAAGGTAAATATTCTAAACGATAATCGAGAATGATGTTGTTACTTGATATCTTATAGGTTATAGTTGCAACAAATATTGCGGAAACATCATTGACTGTCGACGGTATTCGTTATGTTGTTGACTGTGGTTATGCTAAGCTTAAAGTGTATAATCCAAAGATTGGTATGGATTCCTTACAAGTGACACCTATATCGCAAGCGAATGCGCAGCAAAGGGCAGGTCGTGCTGGTAGAACTGGTACGTGCATTGATGTGCTTGAAAGGGACAGACACTCATGGCAAATGCTGAGATTCAAGGTTTCTGACCTTTAATCATAATCATGGGCATATTTCAAATCATTGCAATAATTCTCTTTTATCAGGTCCGGGCGTTTGCTATCGGCTGTATACGGAACGGGCTTTCATTGCCGAGCTTTTTGAGAATAATATTCCTGAAATACAGCGCACGAATTTATGCCACACAGTGCTCTTGTTGAAATCCTTGGGCATTGGAAATCTTTTGGAATTTGATTTCATGGATCCTCCCCCACAAGAGACTATACTAAATTCCATGTACCAACTCTGGGTTCTCGGCGCTCTCGATGATGAAGGTCGATTAACGGACACAGGTAGAAAACTTCAAGTATTTTTATTGTCGATGAGTAGGTTCAAAGATGATTCAATTTCCATTGGATCCGCCTTTAGCAAAAATGTTATTGACAGCTGAGAAGCAAGGTTGCACCGCCGAAGTCCTGATCATAGTGTCTATGATTTCTGTTCCCTCAGTATATTATAGACCAAAAGATCGTACCGAAGAAAGTGACGCAGCGAGAGAAAAGTTTTTCGCTCCTGAGTCTGATCATTTAACTCTGCTAAATACATATTATCAATGGAAAAGAAACCAGTGCAGCCCACAGTGGTCAAATTCCCATTTCATACATCAAAAGGTGAAAACAAAATTATTTATGTTTGCCTTAAGCCTTCAGCTTGTGAACATTTAAGTGTATAAACCTTATTTTTCTAATAGGCGATGAAGAAGGCTCGGGAGGTCCGAGCGCAACTCCTTGATATCATGCAGCAGCAGAAAATGGAACATATCTCTTCAAGCCCCAATTGGGATGTTGTGAGAAAGGTGCGATGAATTGCTGCAAATTATATTCCTTCAGGCGATCTGTAGCGGCTATTTTCACAATGCTTCAAGAATACGTGGAGTGGCAGAATACGTTAATCTCCGAACTTCAATACCCTGTCATGTACATCCCAGTTCCGCAATTTTTGGAGCAGGGTCCACACCAGAATATGTCGTTTATCATGAAGTTGTACTGACAACGAAAGAGTACATGCAAATGGTTACTGCCGTGGAAGCAGAATGGCTCGCAGAGCTGGGGCCAATGTTTTTCCACCTTAAAAAAGCCGGAGCTTAAAGCGCTGCTATCTTTCAGGTCTTGTCTCGATATACGAAATTTCTAACCTGAACTAGTTTTTCTTTCATTCAATAAGACCAGGTTGCAGCCTTGAAGATCTCGCCTCATATATAGGGGATCAGAAAACTTGAAGTTCAATGAGAAGATGACGTCAACTCTTACGACTGGAGATTCAATAGCTGAATTCTTATACTTCACTAAATAGTAGCAAGGCCAATTAAAAGAAAGCTTGTCTCCTGATTCATCAGATGTGTCTTACTTTTTGAGCATCCCAGCTAATTATCATACGAAAGAAAATTACATCAATCTTGGTACTGAAAATAAATGTCGGGATTTTCTATACAGAAAAATGAATCTCCTCAGTTAGTAGGTGCCGGTCAATAAAAGGTGCTAGGTATGTGTGAAGGAACATCAGCTGACGGACATATGCGAATACGCATGCAATTTCGTATCTTAGGCTCAAATCGCGCGACGAACGCAACGAGTAATGAACGTAAATCTATCAAATCCGATAATAATACTATTTGAATCATAGATTTGGTTTTATGACATTTTCATGGAGCAAATTACTCCGATTGATTGAAAAAAAATAAAACACCTTACATTTTGGCATGCCATCGCGCCGATTAGCTTTAAAAAAAACCAGAGTGGCTTCGAGGAGTCTCGTCACTCTACAATTCTCAATCATTTAGCCGTGCTGTCACTAGTACATTTAAGCAAGAAAGCATCTGTTACCTGTCCCAGAGCAGAGCGTGAATCAATTTTGCCTATCAAACATCGCATTTTTCTTAAATTTTTTCTGTTAAAGCCGTCATTCATAAATTTGTTTTCTTAGCATCTCGCAGCGTTAAATTTGCGTAACGCATAATTTTGTAACATTAAGCTTGCCTTTTCAGCCTTATGACCTGAGCGCAACTGACCTATAATGTCATTCAATGAGCATTTCGCTCTAGAATACTCTTCAGAAAATTGTTAGTCTGTAGAAATGTTTTTATGAGTGGCGGCAACTGGGGTCGAGCTATTAAGCCATCAGTGCTGTTTTATTCGACATTTTCCTTTCCTCAGATGGTGCGCTGCAAAGTCAGCGCTACTTCGGTTTACATGATTCTCCATCCAATCGAAAGGTAGTACACTCACCGGCATCGAAATCGCCTAAGATTTTGCGACACGTAGATTCCGACCTGACAGGCTTCAATCACAAAGTACAGTCTGAGACGCCAAGTGATCGCAGTGATGACTGCGCAAGCCTTTCAATCTCTGAAAATGGTGACGACGATTTTAGTGATTCACCTCTTGTTGATAATCGACTATCATTGCACAAGTCTCACGAGTCTCCAAGAGATGATATAAGCAAATCTGAATCGAAGAAGTCCATAAGTTGTACTCCAGAGTCAATCATACAGTCAACAGTGCTAGAAGCCGGGGCATACATAGATGATGTTGAAAACACTGATAATCTCAGTGTTGAAACACGTCTCATAATTCAGCCACAGAGAGTTCATAAAGGCACGGAAGGAATGTTGAGCAAGTCAGTAGGACTGTCGACAGCAGCATCTAATAGCTCGCGCACAGCAACCGTCTCCCCTGGTCAGGGTGTCGCGGATAGATTTTTTGATGATGATTACTCGATTATGAATAAGGAAGAGGAAGAAGACGAGGAAGAATTAGCCGGATTGCTTTCGCACAGATCCTTAAATAGTACCTCATATCTAGATGGTTGGAATCAGTCCTCACACAAATCTAAGCAAGAAGACAACTTACTGGTAGTAAAAAACTATTAGATTATTATGTAACTTTCAGCAATATGTGGCAAAAGAAAGGGCGCACGGTATGGAAAAAATCAAACAACAAGCTGCACAAGTATTCCACGTTTTCAAAGAACTAAATAACTTGATACATGAACAACAGGATGATTTAGATTTACTGGATACTTCCATGCTCAATATAAAAGCTTCAACAAAGTAGGTTGACGTGTGAATCATACTTTATTTTCCAAGAGGCGCTGTTGATGAGTTGAAGAGAGCGCATTTGACAAAACAGAAAGCTAGAAGAAGGTATACATTTTTTGGTCATTATATAATTTTTTAGAAAAGTCTTTTTTATTGTTATCACATTCATAATCGGATTAATAGTGATCGCTTTATATTCTATGCAAGCTTCAACTCCAGCAATGTATGTAGTTCCTTCGAATTTTCCAGCCGCCCCTTCGCCATCTCAAGAAGTCAGAGCTACAAATGTTTCCTCGTTTCTTGAAAAGAAAAATATCAAGCCCGCTCCGTCAATTCCTAGAATTAGCAAGAGCTGACAAAATGCTTTAGATTTGTTTTTTTTATACGCAATACTTTTTATGTTACCGAAAACTGCAGCTTCGTTACAGCTTTTTACATCGTAAGCGTCTCAGACGTCGTCAATAAAAGACCGTGGCAATGATAATCATGTATCCTCAGATCCTCTATCAGTCTTGTACGGAGAATAGCTCTGACCGGACTGCTATCCAGATCACAAGCTCAATCCGCGATTTCTTGTGGGTTGGTGCAAGTACGTTGCTTACAAACAATAATACTTATAAACAATTGTCCGACAGGTTGATGGGCAGGTAATCAAAACAAATATCAAGGTTTCTGAAGCGTGTCAGATATTGCTCAATGGTACACAAAAAATTTTAAGCGTTCGTAATTTCTAGGTAGAGAATTGCCGAAAGATATAACGACAAAGTTATGGGGAATCTTTAAACCGAAAGGCATACTGTGTTCTCTCGAATCTCGCACTGTCGGTGAAAGTTTGTGTAATATTTTTGAAAATCATTATCATCTGAATTTTTTGTAATAGGATATCATATCCCTCAAAATGTACACGGAGATCAGGCATAAAAGTACTTTACAGTGAGTGAAAAACTTAAGACCATATCCGAACCTCATTTTGTGAAAATCACACTGCAGACCAGACCCCCTGCCCCCACATTGCATAATTGTGGTAACACGTCGATCTTATTATTATTGAATGACAGAGGGGTTTAGATCTCAACCATACAGGATTGGTTCTGATGACCAACGACGGCACTTTTGCAAAGAAACTCATTTCAACTCAGTCCCAAATTCAGACAGTAAGTAACATGTCAAGCTTTTTAAATTCGTACATAGAAATTAAACATAATACATTCAAACTATTAGGTTTATCAATTGAGAGTCAAGGGGGTTCTGCCTGCAGATTGCCTGAAAAGCATTTGGTGAGTATCATCAGTCTTTTATCAATTTTCTTTCATAAAAAGGAATGGTGTACGTATCAACAAGATCGATTTCGGACCAGTCTGGGTTGAGCCATTAGTCAGAGAGCATGAATCAACAACTTTGAGATTAAGACTCGTAGAATCTCCAGAAAGGCGTTTACAAATGCTTATGGATGCATATCGTCTGAAAGTAATCTTTCTACTATGAATTCAACGTCATTGCTCTCAGATAGTGCAATGCCATAGAATTGCGTTCGGGCCCATCACAATTGGCAAATTAAAAAACTCTGGCGACTTGATGAGGTTAACGATTCCCTCTGCATTAAAGTAAGTACTAATTTATATATTCCGATAGACAATTTGTAACTGAGAACAATAAAAACTTTATCATAAAACCATTAAGAGGTACTCATAACAGTAGATATGCAATTATTATTACAGACACTTTGGTTGACACTGATAATTCAATTACTTTTGTACACGAAGCTCTAATAAAAACATCAGCCTTGAAAAAACCATAATATATTGAACAGCCATCTTTCCACACTCGTCATTTTTAAGCCAAAGCATCATCACATTCTAGGGAGCGATTTAAAGTTATAAAATACAAACAACTAATGTGATAAATGTATTCTTTTTTTACTTTAATATTTCTGCGTTTCTTCTGATCTTGTATGCAGCTGGAACAGTTCAAAAAGGTACGACTTCGTAGAGACAGATCTGATGACTGATGGAAACCTTTCTCAAATTTGATTTAAAAAGTTCCGATTCTGAGGATGCTGATTATGAAGACAGTGGCGCCTCTGAAGATGATGCCATCATCGAGGAGGGTGAGAGTCCAAAGCAGGCCAATGAAAACCAATTGAGGCTGAAAAAAGCACTGGCTGTTTTAGAGCGAATGACTGTCAAGGCGCTGGAAGCACTGAGTCACCCCACTAAGGCATGTTGCACGTCTAGCTAGCCTGATTACGGAATGCTGTCATTTAAGAAAACCAGTTCAGTTTGAAATTCTATCAGGTCTCACCAAGCAACCTACTTCTTTCTTTTCATCAACCATCTCCCCCGGATGAAATGAAAAATACCTCCGTCCCAGATCTTTTTGACTATCTTGATCGAGCTGTGAGAGTTTGTGCTTCAAAAATCAAAGAATTGATATTGTTCTACATAAATGTTTCAGTGATAACTGACATACTATCAGTGCAATTTGAAGATATCTAGACAGGGTCAAAGCGTGGAAGGCACGCCACTGATGTTAGAGCAATTAAAATGGTTGGTATTTTGTGAAGTTTTCAAAGTTTTTAGGCAGTTCGTAGTGAAGAAGTACTTCCGAATGAGCATACTGCTTCAATTGAGGCGGCAATTAGTGGTCGTGAGTCATTGCGTCAGCACATTTACTCTATTTTAAAACGGTCTCGTTTTATGATGAAATGCTCGCCTTCTATTGAGACGTTACATTCAAGCGGTAACATTTTTCTCAGTTGCTGCGAGAGACGCTGAAGTTATGATGCATCGAACGGTACAATATGCAGGACAGACTTACCAGTAGGTTTTATGAAATAAGACATGCAAACCATCAGAATAAAGCAAAAAGTACACAGAAGCTCAAGGAAATATCAAGAGTCATTGAAGGTGTGTTACAGTATTCCAGTATTGATTGCTTCTTTTTTGTGTGGAACTTTACTCTTGAAATATTCAATCTCATATATAAAAAATCTTCCAGTCAAAAAAATTTCGTCTTGGAGGCGCGCTAGCAGGTCTTAATAATGCGATTGATGGTAAGAAATTGAAAAGATTTCCAGACTTATCTTTGACATTGATTTCGATTTTGTTATACATTGATAGCTCTGATTGATTTTCTTCAGAGTTGAAGTCATTACAGAAAATCAGTTCAGTTGAGAAATCCAGGGCAGATTGGTCAGTTATTTTTTCACATCAGATCCATTAGGCATGTTTTTAAAGATGACAAAAAGCTTGAGGAGGAATTATCGGCTGCAAATCGTAAAGATGGGTCTGTAATTTGTAAACGTATGAAAGCTCATTTTTTAGATTTCTATCACGTCAAGCATTTTTAGCGAATGTTGATTCTCGTCAATATAATTTAAGTTTAGATGCTCGAAAACGGCAGCGTATCATGCAAGATCAGCTATCCATCGATAAATGACTCAAGCTGTTCTATAGATTAAGTGTACTCCTGAAAGAAGTTCAAAATGTGACTTTATTCCAGTCAATTCCAAAACAAAACGCCGCCTACCAGAGTCTGTTTCAATGATATCGCTTATATTTCCAATAGGTAAACCGAACGTAGCATCTTCAAAAGATTTCTGCATCTGCCCCCGCTTGAACCATCCCTGAAAAATATTAGTCATAATGGTATTATAATTATCTTTACATATATATTCTTATAACTATAATGATTATCATATTTTATAGTTTATTTAAACTTAAAATAACTCACAAGATCACCTCCGGACTTGTAAGAAGAACAGTCACTGTGTTTTTTAGCAAAGTCTGCGAAATTTTCTGGCCCTATCCTAAAACATATAAAAAACTGACGATCTGTCTCAACCTAGTTTGCATATTTTGTAAAAGAGCTACAGCTTCGTCTTTCGTTCTTTTGACAGGTTCATGAGTACGGCGTGATGTGGGATTGCGTGAATTAAGATGCTTAATCAGGATGTGTGATGCCTGAACTGAGCTCGCCATCTAAAGATTTTTTATAGTCAACTATCAGTTTCACGACTAGGCCTAAGGTCTAAGTTGGACGGTCCATCAGAATTCTTCTTCTGATGGACCTGGTTTGTCAAGTTACTTCCTAAAATATGAGGGATATTTTCAGCCGTACTCCCAATAGCATAGTTATCGCTGAATACTTTGCTTTCTGGCATCATCCGGTTAACCTTCGCCTCATCTTTCTGAGCATCTTGTGATGTCGTGCACATGGTGAAATCCGTATTCATTGTAACAGTATCTATCGATTTATCTCCGACAGACGCAATGACGTCGCTTGAGCAACCGCCTTGCAATGAGACGGTTGATTCTTCAGTTTCAACTGACAGGTTTTTAGCATCTTTGATATACTTGTTTTCCTCATGGTCCAATGTCTTAATTGGTGTTCGAATGATCTGCGATGACTGAAGGCATTTTCGTTTGATTCACGGTGAAACAAATATGAATTTATACCTTATCACGATTGACGAGTTGTGCAACAGCTTCTAGCATACTTTTGACATTTGTATTTGCCGTCTAAGTTTCAGGCTTCAATGATATTAATGAATTCTTACATGAACAGCTCCTCTTATAAATAGAATATAGTTAGGAAAGTTCAAATTTTCTGATTTGTCTGAAAATATTTGAAAGAAATTTAATTTTTTCCGAATAGAAATTTCGTGAAAACGAAAAAAAACATACTTACTTATGAGATTTGATGCAATCAGTTCTTCAGATGTTATGAACACATATGATGCGTCAATCAGTTGATTCTTAGCTTCTAAAGAAGCTAAGGCAAAACTGAACGACTCTAAAGCCAGCATTCCTTCTGATTCATCGGTTTTGTTTGACGCCATACATAACACCGGTCTGTCTTCGGCAGAATTCACTATTGCAATCAGCTCCGAAGACGACACCTAGAACATCTCTCAGAAAAATGCTTATACCTGTTCAAGCTTTTCGTGTAGAGAAACCGGGGGACTTTTCTTATCTTTTTCTTTCTTTCCTTTCATAACCTCCACAACTTGTTCCGAATGTAATGTATCAAGAATGACTTTCTGTAATTTATCAATTACGAATATTAATTACAACTTTTCCTTACTTTCGCTCTAAATTGTTCATCACGTGAATGAATTGCTAAAGCATGGCGAAATATATTCTTCGAGCCTATAAAACTCGGATGAAAATCATGAATGTGTTCACCTATGACGTCGAGGTATTCATCATAAACCTCGTTCTCTGCGTGCCGTGAAGCCTCAGTCATTTTGATACTTAATTCGGCCGAAGGCAATGTACCAAACATTGCTGTTACTTGAGGTTGATGGTCTAAATGGATTCAATGTTCAAAAGCACATATACATATTGTAGAACATTGGATCACTCAATGACTTACTAGCAATGGCGGGATCACTAAATAATGCTTCGAACTTGAACACCTTTCGTTTCATGATAGTTGCTACAATTTTGAGAACATTTTCCTGCAAAAAGTGGTCACAATTCGTAAAAAACGATACCATATATTATCTTCTCAGAAATTTGACAGAAGTAAGCGCACGTTCATATCTATACCTACTTGATTTCCCAGAAAGTCAGTGAGTTCAACCCCTGGTAAAAGTGGCAGCTGTCCTGACATTGCGTCACTGTACATGCTTTTAAAGTCATTGATCTTTGAGCTGACACTAGGGTCAGTTTTATATGCCTCGCAAGCTTCCTCATAAGCCTGTTTTGTTAAACTGAATTCTGATAGTATGCTAGACTCTGCATTCTCCAACTTTGCTCTGAAGCCTTGTTCCATAAGCAAAGTCTCCAACTAAATTAGACATCGATGGAATGTTATCCCTCATATACCTGGTCTTGATCCAATGAATGGCTCAGGCCTCTAGTATTGATTGCTCTCATGACGCTTACACGCATCCTGCACAAGACTTTTCTTTCGACTCACGAACAAGTAACAATGGTGCAGTATCTCTTAATCCACATTCGCGATAGAGTTACTACAAACATATGTCACTCTATACTTGAATGATTTTAGATTGGGAACTCTCTCAAACATCTTACTGAGCGACTTCTGTTAAAACCCCATGAAATTCCCTTGCAAGCTTATCCAGAACGATTATTAGCTTCTCCTTTTTCATTATCGACTTCTGCGGCTTCTTCCATAGACACAATGCCGCCAGACTTTTTCCGCTCGTCCAAAACCATAAGGCTGCGACTCCTAGACCCAGAAAGCTCAAACGTATATGACGTGGAAACTTTGAAGAAACTCCAAGCTGTGTACTCATTTCTTTTCTTGATGTATATGATGCTTGCTGTGCCTAATAATGCGCCGCTGTGACTGTGCTGAGTGGTTTTAGAAGAGCTGTGATGACAGCTGTCCCTCAAGAACTAATTTTAGTACTCATATAAATTTTATGCTATGTGTAAACTCTTAACTAAGTGTAATAAAAAAGTCCTCATTTGTACAAATGAAAAAAATCACCTGCATGCATAGTACTATTGCCGATACCGTCTTAATACACATCTGAATCTTAAATGAATTTAGGTATAGTAAGCTTAGCTGCTGAGCAGCTAGGCGCAACAGCAGCAGCACGAGCGACGGAGGTCGTGTCTAAGTTTGAGTCGGAAGATTCACCCGTTCTTACAGGTAGTTCCCTAAAAAATTTAAATCTGACGGTTAAGGTTAATAACTGAAAATTTTGATGATTTTTCGTTGTTTTAGAGAATCTGTTGCCGGAGTCAGCGCAAGTGGGAGGACCTTCTTGGGCGACTGAGAATGACACTGACATTATAGAAGTATCAGAGTTGGTAAGTCTAGAAATAGTAGTCGCGTCCGTGACGTCTGTGTATCTCTGATAAGTCAGATGAGGCTGTTGCGATTTCTAATGATGAGTTTCAAAGATTATGTGATACCCTACGATCGGACTCACTGCAATCACGAGGAGATACAGATGCCACCAAAATGTCGTGGTCTGTCAGACGCCGATTCCAAGCACGATTGGGTAATTTGATTGTTGAGAATCAAAGCGGAGAGGATTGCAAGTCGGTTTTTATAAGTATGACTGTCAATTGGCCATTCAACCTGTCTCAATGTCAGCATTTGAAATTGGCGGAACCCAGACTGAAGTTCTAGTAAAGGGCTCCTCATATCAGAAAATACGCCCAAGAATCGCAGGGTATCCAGGAAGGTCTTTCGCGACCCCTGTCGTCTGGTGTTCCGGTATAAGAGCTACTCAAAATAAATTCTATCTTCAACCAGATAAGCAGCCTGTTGAGATACAGTTTCAAGCCTCGCTGGAGTGGCGAGGGAGCTACATTCAACTAGAAAAGGAAAATTTTACAATTGAAGTATGGAAGCACTTCGCCGGAAGCCTCAATAGCGTAAGCATTTAGTAACACTTACAAGAGATTTAGTAGTTGAAAAATTTATCATTACATTCACAGCTTTTATGTTCGTCGAGGGAACCTTTACGCAATTTTGTAGAAGCTTCAGTTGCACAAACTAGTACCCTTGTTTCCGGGACTTATAAGTTCAGAGTCTCATTTCAGGTAGAGCCAATGTTACTTCGTTCTATCATTTGTTGAATTACTATCTTGACGATGTAACTTTGCTCACGAGATGCACTGTTAGTAAAAAAAATGTAACATATATTTTTGCTGCTTTAAGTTCGAGCTTCAAGAAGTGTATGATTATGAGCTCAATTTCTGCAACTTCAAGCTTTGTACGACTCAACATTTCAACGATCAAGTGAGTAGCGCTTAATTCAAACCTTGGAATGAATACTATGATTTTGTGGAAGTTTAAGGTCTATTTTGTAGAAAGGAAGGAGGGATACTGAGGTTTCTCAGAAAAATGATCGAACGCTTGCTAATTATACGAGTTTCACTCCAAGTAATATGCAAGAATTATGCGAGGTGAAATTGCGTGCTAGTTGGCTTTTATGATTGACTTTTTGATTCGGTCAAATTTATTCACGCAATTAATTTCAACATATGGCGAGAGTTTTTCGACGCAGAACTATGATGGATATCCGATCCTGAAAATTTTCATCGCACCAGTGAGACAAACTGAATGGCCCTTGCAAGCTTACTCTCCCAAACCAGCGTAAGTGTTTTTAGAAAAGGCTCATGGTTGTGCTTTTTGCTATACAGATTCGATCCATTGGAGACTTGGTCACGGTTCAATGGCTGCATAAATTTCCGGTAATATTTTTTCTTTCAGTCAGAACTTAGGGGTACACTTCGAGATCTCGAAGCTTCTGAGGCAATAATAGAGATATGCGATTCCAAAAACCCCTGGAAAGAAAGCAAGAAGCGACTAAAGGTATATTAATGAAATTAGTGTTGAGCCAGCTGATTATTTATGTGGTCAGATTGAAATCCTTAATTGTTTCTTCATCAGGGTTGCATGTCATTGAGTTCCATAATCGATTCACCTACTTTCACTGTACAGCTCGAAGCAAATGAAGGGAATATAAAAAGCCAATTAATTGTGATTGGGTCATGTGGAATTCCGTATCAGCCAAAATATAGGTAATTTGCTTTTGACAGTCATATCAACATTACATCGTCTGTGTTATTTGAGTTGAGATGAAATTCTATTGTATTATGATTAATATGTCTACTTACCCTATGAACTCTCAGACAAAGCGGACAATTGCTTGAGATCGATGATGAGCATCTTTATATCTTCGTAAAAGTGATTCGCATTGATAAGCTGCGTGTACAGCCTCTTACTTTGCTGGATGAAAATTCGATCACCTCCCTAATAGAGGTTAGACGTAATAATATCATCAATTATATTTAGGTTGCTTTTGACGACCAGTCAAAGCAGTCAGCGAAGATTGAACACACATTTAATCCTTATTATCAAAGTGAGCTTGTTTTCCCTGTCAAAATCAAATCATTGGACGCAATAAGTCCAAACGAAATAGAAGTGAGCCGTCGTTGATTCTTTCTAACTTTGGCAGAATAAGGGACCAATATCAATCGACGTTTGGGGTCAAACTGATGAAGAGATCTGGCAACACCTGGGATGGACAGAAGTCCATTTATCAGAGCTGTGCAACCGTCAAGATGTAAGCTGAAAACTTACTCCGAGAAGAACAAAATTTATCTTGTTGCTAGAAAGACGGGGAGCAGCCAAAAAGATATTATGATCGAGCGAAGGGCAGAGAGATTGTATATGAAACAACGTACGTCAATCTGAAAAGGTTGAGCTCTTCTTGCAGGTCATTATGGGCAACCAAACGTCTCAGGATTCCCTGGGACATCTCGCAACAAATGGAATCTAATTTATTTTTAGAAGTTGGTTAAAAGTTTGATAATATAAATCTTCCTACTCTTCGCAGATGTGGACTAAACCTAATATTTCACATATGATCATACCAACGCCACCAATCACTGCTTCTGCTGGCATTCCATCGAATTTACGCTTAAGACTCCAGCCCCTCCTAAATTCGTGGGGAAAAGAGGTGCAGTCATTGTCCCACATAGGACGTGACATGAGGTATCGTTACGTTGAGAAAATCACGATGTTGCAGATGCGTTGCGCAAGATCAACGAGGTCGATTACTACCGCTTAACTATTTCGTCTATCCTGTTGAGTCTTTGTCGATTAACACCGTATTTGATTGCTTCACCGTTGCTAGGTATGGGAAGTATTGCTTTTTGAATAACTCGTATGTTTGTTCAAGAATAATAGTGTGTAATTTTCTTATCAGAAGCATTTCATTCGTTGAGTCTGCCAATTTTTACCACTGGGCGTCTCCAGATTTCATTATGCGATGCAAGAGCGGCCCAGCAATATGGCATTCAATACTATTGACAAGCTTATTTCTGTATGATGCTGCGTAGCCATACGCTATAGATTGAAAACAATTCTATTTTTGAATTTTAGAGGCTGCAAAGTGAATGCTTACGTGTGTCTGGGAACGCTGCAAAATGGCATTAGACACTCTTCTGTATTAACAATCGAAAATTTTCTAGACATCAAAAGACGCCGGCTCTGGGATCCGCTGAATGCGGCTATTTATGAGCTTGATCTCGAGGTTGAATCTCCCACCTTAGACGAAGCGGAACAAGCAGGTTAGGACTGTGGTACATTGACTTTTTCAATGTGATTTCTTCAGAAGTTTCGGAGCTACCTTATAGAAACCTGGGTATTAAGGTCGAAAGATTTGACTGCAATAAACCTTTGAAGTAAGCATTATAAGAATTCTTATCAAGCAGCTCAATCGAGGTCATTTTTAATAATGTACAAATCTATGCGCATAAACTGCATGGAGAATGTAATCCAGCTTTGCTGGACAATTTTCCAGATAACTTGAACCATGCATGGTTGGCGTTATATCCTATTGCAAACGAGCATCTAGGTATGGTCATGACACTATACTTATGTAAGCAGATACACCCTTCAGTCATAGTGTTGTAATGCCGCTTCCGGACGGGCGGGTAGCAGCAAGTAAAATTCAGTGGGTACCCTTTTCTGCAGATATTATTAGAACTTTATATGCAGAAATTCCGGCGTCGATTCAAAATCAAAGATATCACATGTCTCGCACTGCCACAACACAGTATGGTACACTTGATTGCAGGAAATTTTTTTAGCTGGATTAGACCAACTTTAATGACGCGTTTTCTTGAGCGTGGAGCGAAAGTGCTGGCTGACATAGAACAGCTAGATCCTTTGGATAGTGCCTTCAAAATCAAAGTCTCAGAATTTGAGGTGAGATTTTCATGCGTGAATTCTGATGCATAATGTGACCTTAGACTTGGCGAACGCAATTGAAGTCAATGACTCCTTTCCTATATAAGTAGGCAGTGCACTCATGGTGAAAAATTCAGATTGCGATGGGTTCATCTCACATTCAATCACAGCAACGTTAAGGCGATATGTAAAAAAATTTGGAATTCCGTAAGCTTTTTACGAGAACGTGATCAAACTTGTAAGCCAGCATTCCCATCTAATTACTTTAAGTGCTTCTATCTCTGGGAATATATATTGTGGAGCTCCCGTCTGGACTTAGGTTGATGCATATCATACTTGTAGGAACAATGAGTCTTAAGGTACTATGATATTCATTACAAATTTGATTTCACGTAGCGTCTAGAAAAGCGCTTTTATCTGGAATGCTCAACAACTGCTGCTTGAATTTTTGGGTTTCAAACCTTTTTGGCTACTCTCATAAAAACGTATATTAATTTTGTATTCAAAATGAAGGCAACATTGTCCTTAAATTCTGTGAAAACTATGTGACTAAAGTGCTTTCAGGGCAAAGAACGAAGAGTGTTATATGACTTCAAGATTCAAAAGCACACGAACAACCCAGAGTCATTGGCTCATCATTTATGGCAAAATTTAAAATGTGAAACCATTGACCATAGGAGACCCTAAAGGGGCTGACCTACAGCACATGCCGAACAAAACCTCAAATTAGCTCCGGATTTGATGTCTCCACAAAACAAATCTCTTTGACATTACTGCATTATTACTAGGCGACGGGCTTGCAATGAATTGAATTCAGACAATCACAGCCAGAACAACTGAGCCATCTCAAGTGCTTTCACTTCCTGAGCAAGAATTTTGAAGGGTTGCAACTGCCTGCCAATAAAATCACGAAAAACGCAAGTTTGATTAAAGTTACTCGTACCACAGCTTGAATCACTTCATAGCATAGCAGCTCAGATAACCGCCATGAAGGCATTTATTGTAACACTAATAAATAATTTCTCTAACATGACTAGATTTGATTTTCTTCGGCTGACACAACGCCTGATTTGGTAATAAGTATATTTTGATGAAAGCTAATTTGATCCGCCAGTAAGTACTAAGGAGGTGTGCTCTATCCAAGACAAAAAATTAAGGTTGCACTATCTGCCGCACTTTGCTTTCAAACCTAGATACAAGGTCTTTGACATTATCAGGCGCGAAAACGTCTGCCGTTGGCACAGCGCTATTGAAGGCTTCAATTATCAAACTATGCGGGAAACTCTCGTTGGTAAGTTGTGGTATATAGGTTTGTAAGAAGTGGTGAATTCTATCTTCCATCGCATCAGCAATTTGATTTATCTCAGGAACATTTCCTATCGATGCAACTTCATTCCAAAAATCTGACAGAATAAATTATATAATTGCTAGTGCTTCATTCCAATTCTTATAACACTGGTGAGTTACGCGTAAAAGACTTAATAATTGCCATCAAAAATTTTACTTACCTGACGCCAACCCAATCAGACAATAAAGATACAAAAATTTCATTGGTTACGCTTCTTTGTACATTCGAGTAATATTTGACTGAGTCAGAGGCATTTAGAGTCTTTTAGTGGAGACTGCGTACCAGCCATGATGAAACATTAACGACTTCAAGATTAGAGAATTTGAGCGCCGGAAAGTGATGAAATTCAGCAAATTGTTGCAAAGCATTCACAGCTTTTTCGAAATCTTTCGACATGAAAAAACCAATATTTCTAAATCTCTCAACACAATTTACAGCGAAATCAACACCGATGGAACATGTAATAACATCTGCTCAGCTCGATGCACTATCGAGAAGGTATGCGGTGTGTAAAATACTTTCTTCATAATAAATACGCAGTCGATGTTCTTGTGAGCTTCGTGGCCAACATTGTGGCGAGCTTTGTGGCCAACATTTTCATGTGTAAGATCGCGTTCAAGAACTGAGAGTAACGAGGCTATCGACATACCCTGTGTTGAGTACTCTGTGCCGCTTCGTCATAATGATTTACACTGATCTGCTACTGCCTTTCTGCGTTAGTTCTTTCGCGTTCATAATTTTTTTTTATAGAATATGAATGATATTCAGGTCATTGTGAAGCATGCGCAAACAAGATCAAGCTGATTGCCATAGCTCTTAAGCAATTTCCATGCAGAGTCAAGGCAAAGTTCTGACCCTCTTTTTACAAGGTTGGACGTTAAAGGTTTCAAAAGTTTGTAGAATACAGTTTGACTTTATTTGGAAGGTACATTTGGCCTGTCATCTGCTATTACATCTGAGTTCAACGGAAATGCAGTAACGGCAGAGAAAAAGTACTTTTCGATGGACGGCTGTTGTCCTGACTGAGATAGGAAGGACGTATATAAATGGTCTGATGGATGGATCTCAGCCGGAAGTGGGAAAAATGCCGTGTTGTCGATCTTCATGGCGAATGCTAATGGTTTATTAGCCTCAACTAATCTTGAGTCCCAGAATACCATCATTTTTTAGCTGATAAATATTTCCGCTGGAGGCAAGAGGCAGTTGAATGATGATCTGAAGGACGAAAAAGATCAAGGCGAGTTCAGCTACTAAAATCTTTTACAAGAGATTAAATCATTCGGTAGTATAACAAAAACTGTTTGAGTATATATCTGTCATCTGAGCACTGATTTTTACATGATACGTCGTGGCTAAATGAAATAAGCTGAGCTCAAAGTCGAGATATAACGGCTTTAATAATTACGTTCAGTATCAAGAAGTGTCAGTTTGTGTGTGAGTTTTTACAAACTATAAGTGCGTAAATGTGTATTTTGAATACCTTAATGAAAAACTATAAAATTAGGTTCACGTGAGATGACACGAGAACATATTTAAAAAAAACTTCAAAAGCTAATCATTCCATTTGGTTACACGGTATTATACTAGATTTATTGAACGCTTCTTCCGTCAAGCACCGGATGAATTTTTTTGCGTTTGTAATTTCTAATGAGAAAGAATTTGATTAAATGTCACAAGATTTTGAGGAATTCTATAAATCATAGTAGTCTCTATACGAGAAGAGTATATGAATGAAGACAATAAGCTGCTTTTCTGAGTTGAAATGTGTGGCCAGCGGTGTTGGAGACTCGTGAATGCTCATCGAGAACAATTGCTTAATTTCACCTTATTTTCTT
The DNA here is from genome assembly GCA_030522725.1 of Ichneumoninae sp. B BG-2022a. Taxonomy (NCBI): domain Eukaryota; kingdom Metazoa; phylum Arthropoda; class Insecta; order Hymenoptera; family Ichneumonidae; species Ichneumoninae sp. B BG-2022a. The sequence continues at coordinate 228,484 of JAPYZD010000022.1, forward strand.
CTCACTTTTTATGCGCTTTCCTGATAAGGTGTAACCAGCAAGTCCTTGATATTTGTATATGAGTACTTTCTTGAGAATCACATGTCTTTAATCGAGTTTAGCCAAGACTTAATTATCATTTGATAGTAACAGAAAAAAAGGTGACGTCCTGCTTAAGGATTTAACACTTCAAACTAGCATATTGATTATCGGCGGACCTCATACAGCTATTATTCTTTAAATGACGACAATTTTAGGTCATCTAAGTCATATCCCATCTCTTCAGATTATATTGGCATCAAAATCTGAACAACGCCTGAACATTCTCAAACAACTAAAATTTTCCGATATAAGAGTCATACCATCAGAATTCGCTGAGGACCTTGATAAGAATTCCTTTAAAACTCCCATTGAGTATGTCGAGGCAACGGCTGAAAAGAAAGGTCAGGCAGTTGCCGCAACGTCAAGAAACTATGATATTCTTATAGCCGCAGATACGATAGTAAGTCATGGAAACGTTATAATAGAGAAACCTGAGAACACAAATGACGCTGTTAAGATGCTGAAGCGATTAGCAGGATTGCAAGGTGATGCAGGGGATCAGCATGACGTCTTTACTGCCGTAGCATTGTTTATAAATGGAGAAATGAAACCTGAGGTTGTGTTTACAGTTCGCACGGAAGTAAAGTTTGGTAAAGTCACGCTGACTGATATTGAGGTAAGGAATGTGGAAAACCTCCCAGCAAATCAGCATTATGTCAACACTAGGGAGGGAATGAACAAAGCAGGTGCATATGGTGTTCAGGGTATAGGCGCTGCATTGATAGAATCAATTGACGGCTGTTACTACAATGTTATGGGGCTTCCGTTGTTCGAATTATCTCGCCAAATCACTAAGCTCATACAAAATAAACGGTTAAGCTCGCAATAAGAAAAAAGGCAAGCACATTTCTTTTTCATGACGCATGAAATACAGAAACCGGAAAAGAAACTATAGCACTCTAGTTTGTTACAACAATTGTCGTATAATGTACATGCACTAGGACCTCGTGAGAAGATGATTGAACTCATTGTTTTTTTGATTTTGTCTTTTTCTTTTTCAAATGCTTGGGTATTTTTTTCTTTCTACGCTCCCTATTCCGCTCTTTCACCAGCTTCTTCCATTCTTTTGGTGAAATACCCGCAGGAATCAAGCCTGGAAAAAAATAGCTTCACAAAAATTAGACACACCTGTAAAGATTTCATCAGTATGTTTCTCATCACATGATTCGCTACTTGACCCTTCCAATGCTCCATCTTGCGGTTTATCGATTATATTCTCATTGATCGAAGCTAATGGTGTCGCTGGTAATATGCAATTCTTTTCCTCCTTGGCTTGCAAAAATTTGGCATATTGTAATTCCTGCCCTAAATGAAGTCTTTCCATTTCACGCTCAAGATCGGCGGTGCGTGTTAACTGAATAAAGGAAAACGTCAACATTGAAGTCAAACTTTTATCGATACTTTTCACAAGAAGATAATTTAAAAATTGTTTGATATCGTTGTGTTGAAGATTACCTCATGAAGATCTTTAGGAATCCAAGAAGCGATAAATACATTTTGATCTTCAGCACAATTCGTAGTTGCCGTGGTTCGATTTTTTTCGAGCCACGTCAACAATGTCGCGCACTCTTTGCCAAATGAATTTCTTTTTGTTTCGCTTTCTATTGCAGAAAGCAGAGACGTAAGACTTCTTGCCTCTGAGTTTTTCTTGGGTCGACAGCTGCTCATATCTATACTATTATGCCAATCTCGTATTCGGCCACTTTTATCAAATTCAGGCCATACATAAGTAGTGATTCCGCCAGGCATCAATTGATCTGGAAATGGGTCGATTGTAAAGTTAAATAGCTCCGTTACGGAGAGCATTTGAAAATAGGTTTCAAATTCAATATCACTCATATTAATATGCCTGGATGTTAGATTCTTTTGTTCATCCAAAAAGGCGTTCGCAATATTTCCATGATCATTTTCCGGACCTGACGTGTAACCGTGTCCAGCATTACTTTCGGCTTCTTCGAGCAATAGTTTAGAAAAGAATCGATTAACATTACAAATGTCTCTCTTTAAAAAATCCAGTGCAAGAGGATGATCTTGTTCTACTGACTGAGAAACATCGATAGTATATACATGTCCTTCATGATACAGGAGGTTGAATTCCGAGAAGTCTCCATGGACGAGACGGCAACTCTGTGGTGGAATACAGAAGTGCACCTTTAGCACGATAAACACTACACTCAGCTAAGTGAGGTACTATTCTATGAATTTTCTTCAAATGGGAATTCAATGCACAGTCACTTGCATTACAGCAAAATTTCAAAGCGGAACAGTGTTCATCAAAAAAGAGTTGGACAATGCGGCTTTTTTCGCATCACAATGAGTGATAGATATAACATATTTCCCACCTGGTACATTGTTCTGAGAGTGATGACAACTTCAATATACATCCGTCGCCAAAACGTCTAGCAACAAAATTAGAACGAATTGAACCCTACAGTCGGTAAGCTAGGTCGGCAATGTATCAGATCTTTCAGCAATGGGGAGGCCACGCCCTGACTATCACCAATAAAAGTCATCGCCAGCACATGGCCTCTTAGTTCTATTGGTATGGGACTTCTCAATCCACTGCTTGTTAACCGTCGCAAATTGCGGAATTCCTTCTCTGCCCATTGCCGAACCATTTTGCGTGGGTTAGACCCCCGTGCAAATCCATGGCGGAAGCGGAACTCGCCCTAAATTAGGATTACAAAAATTTACACAGCTTAAACGTAAGCGGAACGATTTAAAGACTAACATGCAGCTCAATCACCTCCACATATTTTGACCTGTCTTTAAAAACTAAGATCGAGGTTTTAAAAACCTTAAGAGCGCGGAAAATCTCCTCGTCACTTGAGTTTCGCACCACGCCTAAGTAAACATTAGCCTGCAGAGGAGAACATTTAATTGTTTGAATGAAACATGTTCGTCAACCGCTGAATAAATGTTAGCGCATACTTCTTTGCCTGTACTTATGCATCCAAATAGCTCAGTAAAGACATTCCACTTCATCAGCTTTTCGAGCAGCAAGACAGTTCGTTCATCCATAACTTGATCCACAGTTGCTCTAGTATCTTTTGTCAGCCCTCTTCTGCGCGGCGCTTCAGCTTTCTCTTGTCCTTGATTCATGGCATTGCGCACACTGTGTGACATCTTTACGTCCGTAACCGCCCCAACCTGAGCGCTGATTCGTTTTGCTGCAACATTCGTCGAGCTCCCAATGCCCCCCTTTCCACGCTTGTAGCCTTTTACATGTAATAGATCGTCATCGTCAATGAGCCAAAAATCATCTTCCTCAGATTCTTCAGAAACATCATAACTTTCTACTTTTTTTTCTTTAAATCGCTGAACTTCTAAGAGATCTTCTTCATCGTCATAGTCGATTGCTGTCCTGACGAGATATTGAACGCTAAATATCAGGACAAGAAGATTTGAGAGGTGGCTGCAGTCACAGATATGCAGCCGAAAGCGTCATAGACCACGAAATGTCTCGACGGTCAGAGAATCAGTACAACTGCATAGCATATCTCAAAGTCTTTAAAAAACTTACGCTTGGCGACAGGATACTATTTGTGAGGCCATTGACGTTCCATCGACAGGTAAAATGTGCATGCTACATTAGTCGAACAGGGTTCTTGCCTACATAGCCAGAAGTGACTACTCGTCATGTAATTTTGCCGCATGTATTATAATATACTTGATTAGAGATCGTATATTAAAGTTCATCACACTGTGACTCAGCAATTCGGCGCGAATATGTGACTTTAAGCCCTGTTAGTTTATAAATTAATGCCGTTGATTTTCCTTAAAGCTTAACTATAAAGTCTCAATTCTAATACGGAACTAGCGAAGTGTGTTTTTGTGTCAGTGGTCTGATTTTCAGCTTGACTTTAACTCCAGAAACACGTTGATTTCTTTCAATAACACTTTTCTGCGTTTTCTCGATTACTTTATCTTCAATGGCCTCTTTTTCCAAGACATTTGAATCATCAGACTCATCAGACTCCCCTAAAGATTCTCGCAAGCGTCGTGCGTCCATATCTTGTTGTGCTGATCTAAATTGTTCTAGCTCAGCATCATCAAACTCTGATGGTGATATCGCAATTTAGACTTCAACTCACCTGGTTCAGGATCTTTCTCGACGCCCCCAGATTTGAGCCATATTAGTGCTTGCTCTACAGTTGCTTCCCGACTCAACAATCGTTTGTTTATACGTCTCAGTTCATCCAGCTGTTCGAGGGCTTGCAGTTCACTCGCTGTGCTGTGAGTTTTATGCTCCAAAGCTTTCATTGAATCAGTAGCTATTTCCTCTTCGAGTTGCTCTTTTAGTGTTGTTTCTGACAAGATTTACTTCGATTGCGATCTATGTATAATCACAAATACCATATATTTCAGGTGTCAAAACACCATGGGCATTTAGAATAAGAAACAAAGATTCAGCAACGAAGGATGAGAGGCTTTAGGAACATACCTGCCAGCGCCGCATCTTTCCGTGGGTCGTATGTTCGTGTCCCTCCTGATTCCAAAACATATTCCGTGTGTTGCGGATCGGTTTTGAAGGCTATTTCATTCCTACAATTCGGACAACGCCCATAAAAGCGCCAGATTGGGATACCTAAGTAGTCTTCGTCCTGTATCTTTTCCACCCGGCTGTTGAATTTTGTTCCAATGTAAATGAATTCATTGCACATGCCGCAACACATCGTAAAAGGAAACATGAAGCGCACATTCATCAGCTTTGTGCCTGCTTTACTGCGACGCTTATGGTCAACATTACGATACTGTCGTCCTTTCTGCGCAAGCTTCTCTGGATCAAAATCTGGAGGGTAGTACTTGACTAAAACTTTTCTATCTGCCATGATCGCTCAAGTACTTCAGATCCTTAGTCAATTTTAGTCAGAGATATCGGCAATCACTCTAACGCGCAAATTTCCAGACGTTCGCCCTCTGTGAGCGCATACTAGGTTTGCCTGCCAGAAGTAGGCACATTCATAATCGAAAACTTTGATAAACAATTATTCATCATAGCCACCAAATTTAATTTGATAAAATCTGGTAGCGCGCTCGGAATACGATTTGCAAGTAGACAGAGTTGGATATGTAAGATAGGTTTTTCACCTCGGTTACAATCAACTGAATTGAAGTTGTTTCTATTGTTTTATATTTAGTCACAGAGAAGGTTCTACACCTATAAATGATATTTGATTTTGTCTGAACCGAAGAATTCGGAGAGTTACTAGCCAACAACCTTCGCACGGCGCGCTTCAAAATATCAACGCCAGTACATACTACCAGGCGGTCGATTAAATAGACTATACCCTCAATCTGTCATGTGAAATTTGTGATATTCATTGCTATGATACTCAAACTAGGAACACAAGTTTCTCTGCGAAACTTAACGTTTAAGAGACAATGGTCATTACTTATCTGCGCATCCGATGAACTAGTGTAAAACAAATCAACGTAAAAGCATAACACAGTTCACGCACTACTATTCTAGTCAATATTTTATTCGTGTCTGACTCGCAGGTAACTTACCTGTAGGAAATAATAACACTGAAATGAATTTATATAAGTATGGCATGCTTAATATTCGAAGCGCCTCTGATTGTATTGATTACATTTGATGTCTAGTCTAGAACAAGTAAACATTATCTTCTGAAAGGTTGTTGTTCATCCTGCTCATTTGAACAAGTTAATTACACATGAGACGTCATAGAGAGCGCCATATAATTTAAGTTCTCGTAAAACGAGTAAATGCGAATGATAGAATGATTGAAATTTTAAAGTTCTTAAGAGAATGAAATTCTCCCAACATTTTTCCAATATTCTTACTCAACAATTGGTCAAATGAAAAAGGAGAATTTAGGGTTAATATTGAGCAATCCGTGCACTTCCCAACATAGTCAAGTCAAAGTTATGACGAGTTCAGATAATTCTGTCCCCGAAAACCCTAAAAATTTGAGCTGCTTAAATGAAATTATTTCTGAGAAATATCAAATAAAGCGTTAGATCTTTTGTGCTTTCTCAGTACAGGTGGGTGTTTCTTAGAATAACAAATTGATAAAATTAAACGCACGTAAATTATGAATTTATTGTTTTAGAAGACAAATTAAGTAAACTCACGCCATTAGAAACATATGAATGTCTTTCTCAGAGTGCGGCAAAAAATATCGATAAATTTGGTTGAATTGCTCAGCGTCTCGAACCTATGTTAAAATTTCTCCCTTTTGCTGTTGCTTTTCAGTTTTCTGCAAGATCAAAGATTTTTGAAATCAATTCCAAGCTTGCAAATCTAACGGATTTATATGGTGGTGATATGAGGATAAACGATGATGACTTTCTACAATTAAGGGCTCCTGTATGCAGTACTTGCAGACGTTGGCTTCAACAAGGTAATCATTATCCCGTTCCTTATAGAATTGACGGGTTTACTGAAGTACAAAGAGACCGTATGCGCTGGGCGATGGACTACGTCGAGTCGGAAACTAATATTAAATTTATTCCGAGAACAACGGAAACAGATTTTGTTCGTATTATAGGACAAGGCGGTTGCACTTCTTGGCTTGGCCGAATTGGTGGGATGCAAGATCTCACTCTGGGTCCTGGTTGCGTCTTTATAGGAATTATCATTCACGAGCTTTTCCACGCACTCGGGTTGGGTCACGAGCATCAAAGGCATGAGCAAGGCGAGAAACTTATCGTACACTGGAATAATATTGATCCAAATTTCATCAGTCAGTTCACGATTCGGGATAATCTCGCGGGGTCCGATATCTTTACACCATACGACTTTGCCTCATTGATGCACTATCGTGGAACTTCGTTTGCTCTCAGCGGAAGACGAGCGTTTGATTCTAGGGTCCCACAATACACACGCGTGATGGATGGAGATAGAGTCGAGATGTCGTCTTGTGACATATCAGCAATCAATCAATTATATCCAGGAAACAAAGCATCACCTCGCTGTATTCCTCATGAGCCACCCAACTTAATGGAGCTTACAGATTTTGCAAAGGCGAACACCAATATTGCTCAGTCTGAGGAGACGTGTCTCTTTAACAATGAAGTTTTCTTTGTCGGAAATGGTGGTAGGCTTTGTCAGTTACGTCCAATAACCACCACAACAACCACAACCAAAAGAACTATTACATCAGGTGACTCGCGTTTGACTGGTGTGCCGTTCTAAAACCTCGTCAATATGACATCTTAATCCAATAATTAATTCTTTTGTCTTTCTCAGAATTAGGCGAGCAAAAATATGCCAACACGGTAGTCTTTTATGGCGCCGCTGCTGGCGCCCTAGTTTTTGTTGTTGCCGGAGTTTTAGGCGGTATACAGTATATGCGAAGTCCACCAGTTCATGACTTCAGTTTTGAGTTTGAATAATTTCTAAGAATATTGTGATGAATTAAGTCACTAGAATTCAATCTGTCGACTGAACCTTCACGAAGGGTAAATCTCTCCGATTTTGTCTAAAGAGCGCCTTGGGAGCGCCTTGGAACATCAAATTTAATGCACTTCATAGCCATGCTTGACAACCGCTTATTTATAATAATGAATATTGATACCAAGCCAATCTCAAGCGAAATTGAAGCATCCTTGCAGATATCTCAAGTGGTCAACCTGTACCGTGCTTCATGTATGCATCTTGAGCACTGGGTCATATTGTACACAGTTACTTGGTTTCATACCCCAAACTCATACTTGAAGGTTCGTAAAATTGGGCCATTAGCCCCCAGATATAATTTGTTGCGGACATCACAATTTGTTTCGGGTGAATATTTATCGCAAGTTTGCCGGAATGTTTCATGCAACATTCTTGTATTCTTATACCCTTTCATCATTCAAATTCAATTTTTAAGAGTTTTAGCTACATTTCCATGTAATTATAACTGCACATGCAATTGATACGGATTAATTATAAGCATATGCTGTATATTTAGAATAGTCAATCTATCAATGAACTGTTTGTTCTTAATAAGCAAAATATTCAGGCATGAGCCTCATGAGCCAATTGGGACAATAACTATAGGTCTTGCCACGGAAGTTAAGACAAAACAAGACAGAAATGTCAGGGAATGCAAATTCAGAAGAAGTTTATGGAATTAATTGCAAGGATTCGTCGTTTCTAACTTGCTGTCCGCAAATTAAAATTCACTCACAATCTAGCATGAGAGAAAGCGGTAGGTGTCAACGTTTTTGCTATAAAGCATCATGCTTAGATGATGAACTTGCTTCTGATAATTTGACTCTAGTACAACCCTTAATTAACAGATCATTCTGACGAATATTATTGACTATCAGGGCGAAGAAAATCTGTAAATTGGAAAAACGACATTTCGACAATTTTCAGGCTCTAACTTTCATAACAGTATGGAATCGATTTAATTACCCTTGGTCTTTATCCATCATCAGCTTTTTTGTTCCTTATATAGATTGACGAATGCTAAATCAATTCCAACCTCAAAAGCATTGAGTGACATCAGCTTGAAATATTCTATGCAGAAGTCTTAATGGTTGGATTACTTGCAGAAGCGACAACTTCACCCTACAGCATAATTTAGGCTCACATGCAAACATCTAAACATCTTGGCAACACCCACCGGTATAAGTAAAACATAAAGATGTGGGTTTGTTCTTATCCCATGTTTCAGATGAATGATGGTCTGACACTGAACTTCAGCACGAAGCTTTGGAAGTCGCAGGCATTTGACGAGGTTATGATGACGAGTTATGAGCGTCAAAACATTGGGCGTAAGAGTTGCGAAGATGAGGACAATCACCCGAAAAATTTTGAATGAATGGACGGTTTTCGAGTATGTCCAAATCTTTAAGCCATTTTACCTCAAAACTACGATGAGACTGATTCATACGGGTATAGGTACTAATTTGCAAAAGCGTTAGATTCCGGTTTCCCATCCACCTGACGTTCTTTGATTGTAGTAAACTGTAGTCATGGAAATTATACTTGAGACCTTAAGAATCATGACAGAAAAAAATTAGTACAGAATATCATCCCTGCAGGATTGTATTCAAGCTTTATAACATTTAAGGTAATCTCATGAATTGCTGTACACCTCCAGCTGGGGATCAGGTGTCTATCACTGAAGACTAGGTTGAATTGGAGTTCCACAATAAAATCACTTGAGACTTGTATGCCACTTCCTATTTTGTTAGCACTTCTTAGTAGTGGAATGTCATACAAGTCATAAGAGAAGACAAGCCTGAGCTCCGAATAAATCAATCAGTTGAATTACTTTGTCTCAGAACTGATAGTGAGAGGAACGAGGTTTTTTGATTCGGGCCTATCGGTAATGACATCAAACATCAGTAATGCAAATTTTTCTTCAGAATGTTTGACGGAGAACGCTGCTAATCTTGGAATAAAAAAGCCCCTGTTTATTCCATCATAGATGAAGCTAAATGTTCTACTCCAGCAGGAAAACTCCTACTCAAAAAAACCCAATATGCTAGCCTCATCAATTTCAACCATTTAATCTCAAACATGCGAACTTTTGCACTGGCGAGCGAGCTGCTTGCATCGTCAATCACAGAGCTGTTAGTACACATAGGCAGAACAAAGACCCATGGAGCGTGGTAAGCTTTTGGTTTATGTAAGAACTTGAAGTTGAGCAAATTATTCACACTTCTCAAAGAACATTTGCGACGCCAATAAGTCATCGTAACAAATCATTCTGGCATGATGATTTACTTCAGTCAGAGCTATCCTTTCACAACCTCAAATTGATCTGCAAAACTAACAAAGAATAGATGCATGCACGGCTAGCTACTTTAGTGCTATCAAACGTATTAATTGATAGCTGCACATCGGCTCACAGCTCTATAATTGTTTTGTTATTCATCCTTGTAGATTCGTGAATGCTTTTATAGCAGTTAACAAGACCATAAAATAGTGCGTAGAAAAAAACCTCGAATCAAAATTTGCACTATGAGGACTACCAATCCCACAAAACGACAATTAGGAAAACATTTGAATTAGAATATCTACTAATGCAAAACTTCCACCCAAACACTCACCAGAACCTGAAATCTCGGATTAATCAGAAGAGTCATCAAGCGAGACTATCAGATGCACATAGGAGCTAAATTCATCAGAAACCGCAACTCAATATTTGATAATGGCTGAGTATATCATGATGAAATGGAGATTATTCATATCAAAAAATAAGTGAATTCAGACATATAAAAATTCACTGAGAGCACTTGTGCCGGACAGCCCCACTCAAAGAATTCCGATATGTCACAATGACTTACCATCGCTGAGATCAGATTTGTTATTCGAGTCGTGCGAGGTATATCCGAACTAAGTAAAATGAGCATTGAATATATTGCACATAACAGTTCAATGCACACAGCAGCTTAATTCACCATCAAAGAACACATGTTCAGAATATCAATCGCGCAGAGCGTCAAAAAACCTCCGTGCAAGAAATGCGACTCACAAGACCGAGATATATTTTTGCTTAACAACATCTCAAATTATCATCGTCAAGCGTTAAGAGAATCAGATTACGATGATGCCGCATCAAATCAGGGGCTATCACTAATTGACATATGAAGTATGATATTGCAGCAATCGAGTTTTTCTGTATTAGAAATCACGCAAACAGCATCTCAAAAGACTAATTGCTATATGGAAATAGCCCAGAACTCAGAAGCCAACTAATGAGACAAAAGCTTCTTTTTCTTGAGAAGCTATCCTCATCGCATAGTCTTCCTGGCAGCAAATGCGACATTGTACTTTAGACAAATGTTGTTTAAAAACATTCTAGCGAATTCACACCGCACAAAAACTTAGGCCATATTTACTGCACAGCACGAATGATATCGTAGGTACAAAGCTATTGGGACTGATTTTTCCGTAAAAAACCAAGGATGAGCAAATTTTTCCACTAAGAAAAACTCGAATTATACAATGTCTGCATAATATCTTTAAAACTCTTCGTTCTTCGAGACACCATGACAGTCACTATAACATCTGAAATGTTGTAATTGTTCTTTTTAAAAAGTAAATCGCCGCATTTCCACCAATACATCATACCAACATTGTTGTGATGATGTTCCGTTGTTTCATGACCAGAAGTCACACGAAAAACTGAATCACTGAGAAGCTGCGTGAGGTATGAAGTCAGTAGAAACATAACAAAAGTAGTGTTTTGGGTCACAAACCTGGATTATTCTGAATCAACAAGGGAACAATGTGTCTACTCTATAGAAACTGCGCAGCACATTCTTATAGAAGCGGAACAGCTGTTATTCGAAGAAAAACTTCTGTCATGCATGAGGATGAGGCCATGCTAGGCCCATTAAACGTTAGTTTGTTATATATTGAATATCAAAAGCTGATCAGCTTGCTCCTTTTGATGTCGGTTGATTGACATCGAAACTGATTCAAAATAGGACCGAGTTAATGGCATGATCAAATCAAAAAATGAGCAGATTGACTTTGAAAGAATAGAGCAGCACGGCTTCCAGGGCGTGTTTGATAAATATAGATCATCGAACAGCTCTTTGTTAGTATGAGCACTTTTGCGTTAATTAAATAATATTGCAAAGCAAAAGTTGCATAAAATTTTTTGTAATTTTTTTATGCACCTTCATGGGGTCAGACATTAACATACCAAATTAAATGACTTTCTACTGCAGTAATAGATTTTCGAGGGCTATGATTTTTTTAACTTCTTCTGTGCCGAGTCTCTCTATAAAGACATTGGCTGGTTAACTAGAGACTAGTCCACAATTTAAAGCACTTCGTGAAGTAGCCTGCAAATAGATTTAGTTGAAGTTGAAAGACACCTCCCACAAAGACTTATCACATTTGTGTGTGCCAGCAAAACCAGAATGCGTTGATACTTTTCTTGTTGAATTCTAAAGCCGAATGCAGGGTGAAGGTTTCCCCTGCGCAATAGAATTGCTGCATAAAATCCCCACAACTTTTTCTCGCAATCGATTTGAAAGTATTGTATACGATCAATAAAATACAAAGTATATGTCCTTGTTGAGACATGCTTCCTTAGATCCAAGAGTTTTAGCCTCATACGTTGTGTATCAGCCAGTTCAGTCGTGTTGTAAAGTGGCAACTCCAGACGATGACGTTGTTATGATTTATATGAAAACGTTTATTTTCTCTCTGTGACTTAAGTTCTCTTCTACGCTCATGTCCTCGCTTACTAATAATTTTTATGTCGTCTCAGTTTTTGAAAATATAAATAGCTTTTGCTTTATTGTCTCTGGAATGAAAGAGGCCTACTCCGCCGTTCTCGGGAGCTCAAAAAGTGAAATAACAAAATAAATTTTTGGATGTGTCAATGCATGGCTATATTTCTTCGTGGGAGAGAATCAAATCGAGAATAATAAGGAGACTGCATTGAGGTATTAGCTCAGTGTCCAGAGATTTTGTGAGACAAGAAGAATTGCTGAGCATGATAAGTAATCCATATTTGATCCTTTTAAATCTTTAAATAATATACTGTTGGTTTGAGTAGGTAACTTTACCAAATGTACATATTTTCTGTATTGAAATTAAGAAATGAAAGATCTGCAGATAATGGCAAAGAGGTCCACGAAAGCTCCTTTTCTTGTAGTCACGATTTTCGAACATATAAACCGTGTAATATAGTTGGCGTACTCATACGTATTGCATAGCTACATTGTGATACATAGTCATTGATAATTAGGCTCGCAAGGGTTTCTTTTTATCTACCTTTTTTTTATTGAATTTGAAGGCAAACTTATATATTTTACGACTGTTTTTTGTCGCAAACAGCCGCAAACGCTACCGACAGTTGCTTATGAATTACAGTAATATCATGGTATACTTCAGCAGTTGCTTTGATCAGACCTTTATCAAATCACATGCTGTAAAATGCAATAATCCAAAAACTACGTTGAGCTTATGCAATGCCAAAATTTCTGTTGACAGTCGTACTGTTGAAGATCAGCAATAATGCAAGCCATGCCTGCACTTCACCAAGCCAAAAAACTGAACTGAATACTAAAAATATCACTTTGAAAGACCGAAGCTGCAAACTCATATTTGCAATAACAGCAATAATAGTATCAATGCCCCAAGGACCTGATGTAGAGTAATGAAAATTATTCCGAAGAAGCCTCATGACTCGCAATCACCATGGATTGCTGATATTTAAATCGATGTTCTCATGATAAGCTGCAAAAGCAAAGTAATTATGTCAATAATTTTATTGCAACTGTAACGCAGTATTGTTCGGTCCACTTTGAATTTACTAGAAGCTTCGCACAAAAAACGAAAAAATGCTCTGTCAAGTCATGATGTAACTAGCTGTTGTATGTATGGCTTCTCTGGTTTTTAATTTTGTTAATTATTATTACAGGGTTTCATATGAGACGTTCACGTTTTGATGTGCTACCCAATGGGATGCAGATTATTCCGGATTGCAAGCGACACTATGCTGCACTTACCACGCCTGATGAATGTGCCGTGAGTGCGTGCTCGAAGGCGCAGACAACACTCTGGATTGGTAAGATTTTTGATACTTTAATGGTGAATTAGGTGATTTAGAGCAGTGGGAAGACGAAGCGCATTTGTATGCGTTACTGGGTGAAATACTACAAGATGTCAAGTCAATTGCTAGTGTACTGATTGCCCGAGACAATGCAACGCAACTCCACATGGGTTTCGGTTTCCTAGATTTCGTCACTCATTCAACTGCGGAAGCAGCCTTGCAGCTATGCAGACAAATCAACAGGCCCGGACATGGCAGGTGTGTTGATTCGCAAAGCTATAATTGCCTCATTTACGATTCCATCAAATTGCTGTAGCGATATTTCAGACATTGATTTGCTACCATGACAATTCTGATACCTAGACACCTCAAAAACTCTTAGTGATTCTTCAACTTCTTCAGAAAATTTAAGATGAGCTGGGCTGCTTCAAATTCGTATAAGCATCGTTCGCTTAATACCTCATCACTTTCGGATAGCACTAGCGAAAAAAATATGACACTCTATTTTGGCAATCTAGACAAGTCCATTACTAAAGATGAGCTCATTGAGTTACTTTTCCATCTGGATTACAAAACTATTATTTCCGTCAAGGTTAGTCTCAATTTATGTTCAAAGCACCAAAATGAAGGTTGCCCACGATGAAGCTGGAATAAGTCGAGGTTACGCTTTTGTCCGGTTTGGCGGAGTTGAAGAGAAGTGCAACTGCTTGACGCGCCTACAAGGAATGGCGATCCGGGGAAAGACATTGGCTGTCTCCCTTGCGAGACAAAACACCTCAGTAAGACACCAAATTTGAAATATAGCAAGACAAGAATTAAGTGAAAATTTTGTCCGCAAAGATGACATTCTCGTGCAGAAATCGCACTTGCCGCTTACGGCTATAGCATCTGTTCCGATACCGGTGAAGTCAGTTTGTCAATTAAGTGAATTAACCTCTGTATCAACGTCTAAAAGTGCAAAAAAGACACCCTTTGCGAAAGGAGTAAGGCCAAGGTTTGGGCTACCGTGACATCTGAAAGTTTGTGATGTGTGCGCACTGAATCTTGTGATATTGCACCTTAGGAGAATTTGGTGTCTTTGTGGACGTGCTGGTCAGACTGCAAAAAAGTTGCGACACACAAAAGTCTCTGCTGCAATTGCTGGCTGCACGGATGTTCCAGATCGATGCAGTATATATATGATAGCGGTACACCGGTCAAGGCATCAGGACATGAGAAGCACACTTCGGGTACAAATATTACCATGAAGAACTCAATATTAGATGTCCTCACAGTTAGTGATTTTATAGGATTTTTCTTTCGTTAATCATCTCGCATCAAGTGACTATAGGCTTAGTTTGTACAGTGACTGCGGAACTTGAAATACCGCACTAAAGATACTGACGGTAATTGATGCTGCATCGTCGGTAACTTCAATTGACGCAAAGTTGAAATTCGTGAATTTATGTTTGACATTTTGTATTTTCCATTTCGTGGGAGACAAAGAATCTCTAGTTCCATGAGAGCCAAAAAAGATCAAAAAGCAATTTCGATCTCGTATCTGAACCTAGCGTGTGAAAGAGACTTTGCACTTAGATCCACTCTTGGCAGTACGTTCATTGGCGCATATTTTGTACAGCTTTTAATCAGTGGTCCTATGCACAAGTCGCAGAGCTTCTCAAATGTCATTCATCTTTTGAAAAGCTGCGTCAAATTGTTAAGAATTATGAGGTATGATAAACTCGGAAAAATCGAAAGTCTTGTTTAGATTACAGGACAGGATTTCCTTTTAACGATTGAGTCAGTGCTCCGTCGCACAATAATGTATTTTATAGGGATAAAACTCAGCCTTTATGGATCGACTCTTTTAATAATGTTGAGCGGTGAGTTGCGCGGTCAAAGTAAAAATATTCACTTCATGGTCGTAAAACTCAGGTAGCATTTTGTGGTTCAAGCAGCTGTACTCTGTTAGTAGCTCCACTCTCCTAGTGACTCTGCTTGTTTAATTGCTCTACTTTTTTAGCAGCTCTGCTCTATTAGTAATTCTACTCTATAAGAAGCGCTGTATTATCAGTAGTAACACTCTATAAGAAGCCCCACACTACTGGCAACTCTGCTCTATTAATAACTCGGCTATGTAAATGTATCCACTTTGTGAATAGCTCTGGTTTGTGAATCGCTCTGGTTTGTGAATATCTCTACTTTGTGAATAGCTCTGCTCTATAAATAGCTCTGCTTTGTGAATAGTTAAATTCTGTGTTCAGCTCTGCTCTATGAATGGCCCTGATTTGCGGATTTCCCTTCTATGTTTTCTCTGAATGTTTTTCAATTCTAATTAAACCATTCCCCTTAGAGAGGCCTTATATGCCTTGGGCAATGAATTGCAAGCGATGTTATCTTCATCAAAGAGCAAATGTCCCAAGAGTACTGATTCATGTGCGGATCAAGAAAATGTTGCTCCGTTGCATTATGCGAAGCCACGGGCAATAGAGAAGAAATACCGACGGTATTCAACTGCTTCCTCAGAATGTAGGGAAAGTATAAGAAAAGCAGTGAGTACTCTGGACTGTTTTTTTCCCAAACTGGAGGATAATAAGTCCTTGTGTCGTGCTCCCATTCACAATTCGCTGGTTAGTCTTGATAGGAAGAAAGACTATTATTTTTTTTTCAATAAGTGGAAATATTTCTGGAAGCAACGTCAAACTCCGAATTTTCCTTAGGCTCAGCTCTATAGCGCGAATAAATTGATAGATGGAACCAAGTTACACAAACTTTCAACAAAGTCATTGAATGTTCCCGCTGTAATTCTAAGCTGTAGTGGAGGACAACAGAGGATGGAGTTCACGAAATGGATGGGCGCTTGTTGTGATAGGCTCATAGCTCGTCGAGAGCCCAATAAGCAACTGCCATGGGTTAAAATTCCCATTTCACAAAAGCCTAAAAAGCACAAAGATAATCTTGCTATAAATACGGATATCACAGGAAAAGAAATAACCTCAGACGCAAAAAGTCCAGTGGAAGATAATTTTGTTAAGAAGCTGAAATTCACGAGCCGAGAAAGTGCTGAAAACCTAGTTATGAGATATTTGAGAAGTCCGCCGCTTCTTGACAAAATAATGTTTCTTGTCGTATCGAAAGATCTGTGTCGACCGACTTTAAAGGTCAGCGAATGATAGCTTGTAGTTCAGACATAAACAATGGAACTTTCTTAAATGCCGTGAATTTCATTTACTCGCAGATACTTTACTGCCTTGCGTCAAAAGGTTTCATCCTCTCAGAGTCTTTCATCAATACAGCATTGAAGCTGAAAGTAGGCTTTAAAAACTTTGAATAACGATTTTGAGAAAACATCAAAATGTTCAGGCATGGCCTTTACCTATGTACCACGAGCATCCCGCTTGGCCCACTCTGCAACATCGCCTTGAAATACTACCACCTCAACCAGATATTTTGAATCTTCAACTTCAATCAGCCGGTTTTCTGTTGGAGGGACTGAGCTTTTACACTATAGGACCGTTCGCATTACCAACCATTCCACATGATCATGTTCTCAAGCTTGTAAGTGAAGAAAGTAATAGATGTCTTACAATTTATAATCTGTTCATCATTGAGATGAATTTGTTATAATATGTCCTTACTTTATGAAAACCCCCGATAAATCACCAGATGCAACTACTGGGCGCCATCTCTCGCCGAAGAGATCCTCAAATTATAATTGTGTCAGAAAGTCTGACTCGCACAGACGAAATACAGCTGAATCAGTCGTTGTTAAGTTCAGAAAATGTAGGACTGAAGAAACAGACGAAGAGCATTTCCTTATATGTTACAGTCTTATGGCTAGTCGAGACTATAGCGCAATGGGAAGTTCAACAGCCTAAGATGTTCGAACCTGTTTCTGTTCGTACTGCCCGTCAGCGTCTCTTTTTTCAGTCAAATGATAATGAAGTCGGCGACAACAAGCGCCGGCTTCGCTCAGACACAGTGTCCGGCAAGAAACTCCCTGCAACACGGAAGAAGCAACGGAGATCAAGCATTGAGAAAAAAAAAACAACAGATAGTTCCACATCTGATACCAATGCCATTCTAGCACCTCATTCATTCGAATCACCGGAAATTGAAGATAAATCGAATTCAGTAAAGAGCTTAGATAGTCAAACAAGCGCTTCCTTAGTTGAGAACGATTGGGATTGTGATGTGGATACGTGGCTTATGTCTCAATCTCTACATGTAAAAAATGCAACTCCACTTTCCTCGCAAGAAAGACCTTCAGTAGCAGCAGCTAAAGCGATGAACTTGGGGCCGGCTGTTTTATTGAAGCGTAATATACATCGAAGACGGAATTAATAGACAACAGCACAATCATCAAAGCTTTAATATATAATAAGACATTAATGCTCGAGATGTGAGGGATAACGTCAATTCAATAGTGACTTGATGAATATCATGAGCTGTCTGAAAATGCAACTTGGAAATTTTAAATATTTTTGGGCCCCGTTGTTCCCTCAGTCATATTTTTTAATTTGTATTTCTCTATAGATCTGATGGAACGGTCCTTCAATGACGTGAATAACATGATATATGCACATAGTTGACCATACTTTTTTAAATATATATTGACCATACTTTTTTAAATGTATATATGTAATAATTTCCAATACTTTAGCTTTGCAGACGCATCTGTATCATTAAGCTGAACCGATGCAGCTTGATTGACATTTGGGGAAAATAGATTTAGAAAGTACTTTACACTGTAATAACTATGATATATGTGACGTTTTGCAGTCATCAAGAAGCACTTTATGTTTTGGCCTCGATTTCAATGTTCAGCATGTGCTCTCGCTGCTTGTTTAAAACTCAAATTCCATGAATGACGTTTTTGTATTCATATAATTTCAAAGCATTTAGTCATTTATGACTTCAATTGCATCTCGAAATTTAAGTAATGGCAAATTTTTTAATGGACCGAAAATTCTTTTGTGACTTTTGATCAAGCTTGGTATGAGCTCGTAATTGCACGCAACGTGATTTATATAAAATTTTTTTGGTTGTAAAACTCTTTTTGAATCACTATGACACGCACCTTTAATTGACAATACATGATATTGCTATCAACATGTCAGTCGACGAATCGTCTCCGAAGCTTTTATGGTTTCGCGCCAATTTACTATGCTTCTTTTCAGAGTTGTCGTCGTCATATGTATGAATTTGCTTTGACGTCTGATAGATTTAGTCCACTGATCATATTGCTTTCACTCACTTGTGCGAATGATGTCATCAATGAAAGTCGTCACATCGGGTTGATTTGATAGAATGCGTTAAATTTAAAAATAATGATGCTTATTATGGGAACTTGACTTATGACACAGAAACTCCGATCAAATTAATCAATTTCCTGAATGATAATCCGTTGACATTGAGTCCGAAGAGAATTAACAATCTCAGTCGTATACTGATCCAATTTGAGGAAAGCCAAATAATTTGAGTACTCAAGTATCTAGTTCAAGAGCGAGCGCATCAGTCGAAGTAAAAAAGAGAGACCTTAATGGTGGTGAAATTCACAAAACAAAATTTGTGCGACAAATCTGTCACTCGCAGGTTTTACGACAAGCATGACACTCTACGAATTTATGAATTAATTTGTGATTTTCGAAAAATGAATGTTCGTGAAAAGCTTCTTAGCAATTTGAGGAGTAGTCAGTGACTGATCGTTGTGGGACAAATGCTCAATAAGATAAGAAATTCATATTTTGTGATGATTATCTCTTCGGTGTCACCTATGGGAGGCAGGAAGTCCTAAGGATATCATTAATATTACACATGCTCTTAATGATTATTTTATTGAAAATAATTTTTCGTTGTTTAAGTGCGATGTCGTATCGAGAACTTCTTTCCTCTTAACTGATTGATTTTAGAATTTTTTTTATTCATTCGATCATTAAGCTATACCATCACTGTCTCAACGGCACTTTGCCCCTTGTGATATTTTTTAATTCACAAATTGTCGGAAATCTCAACAATGTAGTCTAGAATTTCTTATGAAATACTCCACTTAGCTCATTACTTTCGTTAAATTTTTTTGATAGACACACTAATTATATACGTCGACGATAGGTATGAGAATTGAAATATTACATGTATGTAGCGACGCTGACGCCAAGCGACGGGAAAGGTCAATTTACTTCTCTTGAATAGGATGTTTGAATCACTAAGTTATGTTTATTGAGAAACAAGTCACCCCAACGTTATGGTACATGAGGCGACTAAATTTTTTACAGATCAGGCTCTCGGCAACACAGTTGAAATTTATTGCGGCTGTCATGTCTGTATGTTGATTTTCGGGCTTTCAAGCGTTTCTAACTGCCAAACAACCGAAAGATCATATTTTCTCAATTCATGAGTACTGAGCTCTATATTTTAAACACTATCAGATTGTTTCTCACTTGAAGTACATTTTATTTAAAACATAGTGATGGATTGTTCAAGCAATTCACGCTTCATGAAAAACTATTCCTGCTTTGACGTGAAATAGAGGATTTATGAATGACAAAAAGCCCAAGGAAGTGTTGTGACTCGCAGAATTAATTTTTTGAGATCACAAAATGGAGCCTTTTTTTTGTCACTTAGAAATACATGAGATGAACATTTTGCGATTTAAAACTTCAAAATTCAACTCCATTTGGATAAAGTGCCGTTCACAAGTCTAATGTATAAATTGAGGACCAAACTAAACTTTGTGTACTCGTGAAGAAACCAGATTTTGATGTAGGGCGTTTCGCATAATCACGGAGTTCTTAACACAGCGCATATTATTACTTACCAATGAACGCTGCGCTATGTTGTGAGAACAATAAGCTTATTATATTATAAGATAGTTAATTGAAATTACTGTTTCGATTTGAGAGTTAAAAGGCTCCTATGAACCTTTTATCAGATGGACCGTGATTAAATTGACGTTAATATTATTTTTGTCAATAAATCGTCTCAAATCGTCTCAAACAGCACACAACAAACTACGATACGTTTTCTAAAAAAATGGGACGCCATGGTGACCGTAAAATGATTCTTAATATTACCTACATTGCAAAGTGTCTGAAGGCACATCATATTAAATCAGTATTTGGTCTTGTTGGTATACCAGTGACCTCTCTAGCCTTTGAGCTTCAGAGAGAAGGTATGGACTTTTTTGCACATAGAAGCGAGGCATCTGCTGGCTTTGCTGCTGCAGCGTACAGCTATCTTACCAGTGGCAAGTCCGGTTAGTGTAAAAAATTGCTAACAATAGTTTTATTGTACATACAGGGCTACCAGCAATCATGCTTAGTACAGGAGGTCCTGGATTTGTCAATTCGCTAAGCAGTATCGCACACGCGACGGTTAATCGAATCCCTCTTGTGCTTATTGCAGGTTCTGCCAATCCAAAAAAAACAGTAGGATCCGAAGCCTTTCAGGTTGGCAATTTCGCAAATTGATGTTGCAGGAATTAGACCAGCTTACCGTTTGTAATGCCGTTCCGCAACTTTGTAAAAAAGGCTTTTGCTGTTCCGAAAGCCTTAATATCTGCTCTGTACTTTCGGATGCAATTCAACTCGCCATGAGGTATGTGAGAATATCGCTCGCATACATACCAACAATATGTCTATTGCGAAGTTTCCCTCAGGGAGGGGTATATGTAGACATTCCGACTGCTGTTCTTGATGGCTGCACCGACTTGGCAAATGCCAAAAACTCGCTTGACGCAATACAATCCTTAAAACCTGTAAGAAGCTCCTCCTTAGCTGTATCATTCAATAAGATAATCATACCTCCGTTGGATAAAGATGTAAGCACTGGAAATTCTACCACTGTGACAGATAAGTTCTCTTAAACGATTACTAGAAAACGCCGGGGCTCCACTTATCGTTGCGGGAAAAGGCGTTGCAATGTCTCACGCAGAGAATCTTCTTTCTTCTGTGGCAGTCAAATTACAATTCCCTGTCCTCCCTACCCCAATGGGCAGGGGTGTAATAGAGGATAATCATCCATTATGCGTGTCTGCAAACCGTAGTAGAGCCCTAAATGAAGCTGATGTGGTTTTACTGATTGGCGCGCGGTTAAACTGGATGCTGCACATGGGTGATCCACCAAGATGGAGGTCTGACGCCCTCTTCGTCATCATTGATGGAGACGCGGAATTAGAATCTCGCAAAGTAAGACACTTAGCTTGAAGACACCTAGGTTTTCAGATCGCTCTCTACATTCATGCTGACATAATTTCGGCACTACAACGCCTGGAAGCTTGCTGTGAGGGTATCGACACCACGAAAGCTCGTCCTTGGGTGGAAGACATTTTATCGTCCGCGAGATCGCGAAAACTTGCTGAAGTTCCACTGCTCGACAAATCTACTGATCGCAGTGTATATTTAAGCCACCAACAGGCAATAAAGATTGTTCGCGATGAAGTAAATGATTGGCAAAAAAGTAAAGGTCATCGTGATATTACTTTAATCTCGGAAGGTTCAAACACAATGGATTTGAGTCGTGTAATAATGCCAGTTTATAGAGCAAGAGGTAGACTAGACGCAGGCACATGGGGCACGATGGGCGTGGGACTTGCGTATTGCCTTTCTGCCTACATCACGGGTACGAAAATAGTTCTTCGTTTGGTAGACATTTAGGAATTTATGAAAATCTTATACCTTGTGCAACATAAAATAAGATCTCCTCAATCAAGCAGATCCAAGGGAGGATCACTTAGTGATTGCCATTGAAGGAGACTCAGCTATAGGGTTTTCGATAATGGAGCTTGAGACGCTTGCTCGTTACAAAATTCCCGCGCTAATCATTGTTTTGAATAATGGTGGCATCTACACAGGAGCAACATCAAACTCAAGTGTTCCTTTGCCGACTCAACTTTCTCAAGATACTCGCTATGATCTACTATGTGTCGCCATGGGAGGTACAGGAAAGCGGGTTCAGACGGCTGAAGACTTGCGTGTAGGTTTCAATAGAAAGAAACGTTTGCCTTGCTAATTTTCATTTTATGAGTTGATGACCCATTCTCCCTGCGACGATTGGTTTTGATTTTAACTTCATTGTTTTTTTTTTTTCAGTCAATCTTGAGTAAAACATTGGAGAAAGAAAGATCTTCTCCCACGGTCATAGACGTGGTAGTCGATCCTGAAGCGTTCGCACCTAGCGATAGAGCTTCAAATTTTATGAAGTTGTCACACTTGTATTGAATTTTAGATCTAGGGTTTGAATACTATTCAAATAAGAATCAATCTCTGTAATATAAATACTACCTAGTTTGACCTTAGTATGCACATTAAATGAATCATAACTACTGTACGTTTATCTGTATTCTGGCTTGTAAGACTGGATTATTTTTTGTCCTTCTTCGGTTGAGAAACTGTGACATGATCATTTCAGAAACAAGTTTTAAAGTAGCTTCAGTAATGAGAAACTTAAAAGCGGTGCAAGTAAAGCAGAAAGAATTAGAATGCCTCCATCGTCACCGAGTAAATTATGAGACATTCTCACAAGTAATTTGCTTAGTTTGAATTTGTCGCAGTTTGAACGAAAAGTACGAGCATTTCCCTTCGAATTTATTACTCCTTCTGTAAAATGAATAGCAACGGTTGATAATACTGCCATAACTGAACATATATGTTGAGTGCTGAGCTGATCGGCTGCGACATTCTAACAGTGGTTTACAAGTCCAAACTCCTGAAATATAAATTGCGCCATTTCACAGCCAGACTCGGGGATCAAAAATTTCCTTTTCACCGCGCATAGCACAATCTAGAATACATCTTAATGAATTATGTGCAAAAGCTAGTGTCTTTTGGGAAAGTTGCGTTTACTTTGTTTTCTATTCCATCTAAAGAAGATCAATAGTTGAGTCGGTAGTTCTTTAATTTACCTTGACTGCGAGAGGGAATAGGGTTTGATTTTTTGGCTTGATCTTCTACGCTGCATTTACCAACATTAGATTTTAGGGGCTAATCTGACCGACAAATGTTTTGTTAAATCAAGCTCAAATTTCTGAAAAGTCTGAATTCGTTTCAATAACGAATGTTTAGATCACTAAAAAAGATTCTTATTAGAAGTTTGAAATTCCAATTCTTTGTTGGAATGGAACATTGCGGGTGAAGACTTAAAGCACTCGTCAGAATAATGAGGTGGACGGCTAACGATGTACTAATTATCCATAGATTACCCTATTGAGCCGTTGTTGCCTCTAATATTGGCCGTTGAGCTGAATTACCTTGGAAGTGTGTACTGATAGGGGTCATGCGTGTTCATCGTACAACGTGAATATATGCATGTCTTTTCATGCGAATTGGTAAGGGGTAGATATGTCATTTTACGATCACATGTCATGCTAATTCTTCTAATTTGGAGGAACTTCAGCGACTTCTAATTGTCAGAAAAGCATATGGAAAGATGACTATGCATGTTTCTCTGATAAAAAAAATTTCAGCTGTTTGTTCTCCCTGGAACTCCGGTTCCATCTGCCAAATAGAATTAAAGCTCATGCTCATTCATTAATAATCATGATATCTGACCCTTAAAAATGGTTAGTTTTTTCTTGGCATTAGACATGTAATTGAGAAGAAGTAGAATCTTAGGCGACAGAAGCTCATATTCATATCTTTGTGTTCTGTGTGGTATCTGGTTGCGGCTCTCAAAGCTCACACAAACTCTTTTTACTTTTTCTGCTAAAATCAGAAACAATTATATGTTTCGTCGAGCGATGCTGTTGATATCTTAACACCCGCAATGAAGGCGAACAATGCATTGATGTTGCTCTCAACCTTATGCAGTCGTAAAGCGCAAATGAGGTCGATGTAGCATTGCAGTCGAAGTGTAGGTCATAAAGTCCCGAGGGACATGCGCGGCATAGGTACGTGGAATATTTAGCCACCAGGTTCAGAGTCTTATCAGACCTGTTGGTACTGGGAGGCTTATGTGCATTGCGCCAGATGGCGTTGCCCGTTCTACGTTTTTCTCATCGAGCGCTAAAACGATGCCGGCGATTGCGCAACGGGAGGCTTGAAGTGCTCGTGGGATGGGAGGGCCTCTCAGAAGAATTCGATACTTGGGAACCTGCGGAGTCGATTCCGGTCAATCGTCGCTTGCCTAAATTAGACTTGCTGCCTTTAGATCTTAATGAATCGATTGATGACACACAGCTGGAAGAAAATCATTTCAATATCGAGGTAAAACGAAGAAACCTTTGTGAAAAATCTACTGTTATACATACTTTACTCGTATGAAATTCAATTCAAGCAGCATTCGATATGAAAAAATGTACTTTGTAGAAACTGTTGTGCGCTGTTGACAGCCCTACAACTGGAGAAACACAAATTCTAATCAAGTGGGAACATTATTCGGCTGACGAAGCTTCTTGGGAACCGCTAAGCAATATCGTTGATCGTGAGAGCATGCTAGTTGAAGTCGAAGAAGCGAGACGAAGATACAGGGATATTTTTACATCAATTTGCGATCCGCAATATACGCATCTTTCTGAAGTATACCGAAATGTAAGTTTTCAACGTCTCCAATGAATTATGATCAGGACAAAGATTTGCCGCTCGTTAAGACCCTTTCTTCGAAGTTTTCTCAAAAACCCAGGCGTCGCAGAAGATTTTTGGAGGCTTCCTCGGAATCTGAGTCACCTCCTCAGACTGAATCCCTCAGAGGTCCGTCAACACGATTACTAAGGTCAGAAGATGCAGTGCAACGGCAGCGGAAGCGACAAGTGCTTAGCAATGGCACAGATGATGACAAATTGAATGCAAAAGGACGAGCTCGCAAGAAGCAGCGGAAATCTAGAGACGAATCTAGAATACTCGATGGACGAAAGTCACTCAAAATGCGTAATAGTAACGTAGAAGACATGGCAACGGTTCCTGCTGAAATCAATTTGGGCCCCACCTCAGCCTTAAAACCCTTACCATCTAACTTACCTGGGAAGGCTCAAAATTTGCCGATTACTCCACGGAAGCCGACGATGTTACTAACAATGAAATATCCGTCAAAATCGACACATGACTGTCAAATGATAAATTCAAATAAAGAAGTCGTGGAAGAAAGACCTTCTTTTGAAGAGCTTTATCCCTTTGTAGCTGAGGACTCTGTCGTTCACGGCAATGAGGTTGTTCATGTCGCGGTGTCTGAGGCATTAGGCCCAGGGCTTCCTTTACATGATCCGTATACTCTGGATGTTGTACGGAGACTGGCAGAGGCATTCAAGTGTCAGAGCTCCAGTACTCGTTTTGGTCATCTTGGATCAGTGAAAGTTATGGAGCGCACTTTACAGCAGCTATTAGAGACGGTCGAGAGCTATCATAGTAATATGAACAATGGTAATATGCCCAACTATCGATCAATTTCTCGAAAGATCGAGAGGCAGAAATCAGTGACATTTCCAAGAGTAAGCCAGACACGCGGTAAGCCCAATCGTTCTAGTCAGTACCCTCATAGTGGAGGGAGCAATGATTTCACTCGGCATAAGAATTGCTATTAAAAGCAAATTTGTGGCAGTGTGTTTGACGCATGGCTTTCATTAGTATTCCGATCGAAGGAATTATTTTGTTGCCCTTAGATTCTTCGCTTTCACGAGAGGTGGCTTCTATATCTACAACAGCAATTGCGAGAGAAAATTCAAGGTTAATGCCAAACAATGTGGTCCATGGCGCTTCAAATCTGAATTCACTCGCTCTGAGTCCGAGACAACGAGCCAATGCAGCCACAACTTCGTTTCCGAGTCCCATATGCGAAAGCTCCGAGTTTGCTAAGGCCAATCCACCCACTGATTCTGTACCACCGCAGGCCTCGAATATCTCGAGTCCAGCTAAGCACAACAACTCAGGAGTCGAGCTCGGAGCCGCATCTCTTAACGAAAATTTAACAGAAACGTGCTGCCACACGGAACATTCCATCAATTTAATTAGAGTTGCAGACTCTGTATCAGAGGCCGCTCCCTCTAAGGTTACCACGATTGCAGCTTTGGATTCCCTGGCAGAAAATACTCCCACCTGCAGTAATAATGTCGAGCTCGCTCCTCTACCCTCAATATCTTCAATTCCAGTATCTTGTATGGCCACGCATATTAATGAGTTAAATACATCGGCCTGTACTGACTCAATTCCTGACGCAGTTGCTTCGCATTCACCATGCACGACCTCCGAATCAATATCTATAACAAACTCGGGGAATCAGGGATCAGATCATATTCATGCGCCTTGTGTCTGTCCTGCAAGAGAGAGCGTTTCTTGTCAGGACTCAACTTTATCTTTTTTTCAAGATTCTCCCCAGCTTTCATCACCGGAACCCAGGCTGGATTCCGCGACAGCTCCTCATGCTACCGATACTTCCGCGCCGTCAAGTAATCAAGCCGTTACTCTCTCACCTTGTTATGAAGCTTCTTCCCCCGTACCAGCGAGACAGCCAGGAGTTTTACCAGTATCGCCAGCACCTGAGAGTTGCCGTGCAGCTCCTTTGCCAATTTTGCAAAGTCCCGCTGGATTACAGATAAATCCTAGATCTCTAAATGCCAATTCTATTGGGAATCCAAAAGTTATTCCATGCACTTCCTTTGTGTATTGCCCGCCTCAAACTGTTGCTTCTCAGATCTGGCAGATATCTACACCGGGTCAAAATTTGTTCAGTGACCCTACAAATAGCTCTTCATTTAATGCCAATGAGGCAACCTGGAGGCAGCATTTGCGCAATGCGGCAGAATCCACTTCAGTCGCGATGATACAGCAACAAAGTTTCCGGCAAGAAACGTTCTCTGCATTGCAACGCCTACGAGATCAACACCAACCCTTACAACTTCAAATTCCTAGTAGCGAACCGAAGCAGTCAAGTGATTACGCTGAAAAACGAGTAATTGCGACTAACGCGCACATCAACCCTCATGCACCGCAATCGTCGATGTGGTCCAGCGGACAGTCTCCAGAAGCAGCTGTCGTAGGACTGAATCCGTGTAATTTGCTGCAAATGTATCAGCAAGCAATGAGTTCAATCAAAGAGCACTTAAGACAAGGTAAACGTCATTCTGATCTTGTTGGTTGGGAAGGAGTTTACAAAACGGTTATTGGGCTGTTGAATCATTTGACTTTGAACGAACGATCCCCATTAGCAAATGAGCTCTACCTCATTCTTGTGGAAGGATCATTATCTCAAGCACAAGTTAGGCTGCGAGATTTGCTTCAGCGTATTCCTTTGTTGAGTACGTCAACTACAAGTCTACCGTATTCAGGACAAGGTATGGAACTGGTATACTCAAACAACCGTGCAATTTCCACTTACTCCCACGTAGGTGGCAATTGGATTGCACAGAGTACTGGTAATGATGAACAAGTCTGCCGTTTTGCCGTGGGAGCAGTATCGGGTCTTACATCACCTGCGGTTTTGAATTCCCCTTTTCCCTCTCAGTTTTTCCAGCAGCCCAGTAACTCTCCCCAATTATCTAAAAAAATACTCATGCCACAAGTCGATATCCACGCAACAACAAAGAAAGATTTTAAGCGCTCAAAGCTTATAGAAGCGAGGCCAGGTCAGAATTTACAAGCCGTTTTTAGAACGTCTCCTGCGAATAAAGCCACCATGAATGTAAACTATGCAGAAACCGTGCCGGTATGCCGGTCAATATGTGGAGAAATACTTGATGAGCCTCGCGCGTGGACTGAGCATAGGGTGCAGTCCAAAAATTGCGTGCAAAAGCTTTCCAAATGGAAAATTCAGCCATTGGGAGGGACGAGCAATGCGTATCGTTGTTTTTGCCATAATGTTGAGGTTAGTTGATAGGTATTTGACTTCTTTCGACTTGAGTTTTTCGTTCTACAACGATTTTTCTTACGCAATTACTATGTGTGTAATTCATATTTCGTACAGCTGATGCGGGACTCTGAATGGGGCAAAGTTTCAGCCTACCTTCGCGAACACTTCCCTTTAGAAGTGTCTAATGGTGTAGGTGTTTCCATCATATTGATTTACATCAACATCTTACAAGCATTGCGTTATCTAATTGAAATTTCAGATTGTCTGTAAAGTTTGCAATTGTCGGGAACATGCAGTTTGCTCCCTTTTTTGGCTCAAGGCTCCCCTTGATTACGATGAAATCTCCACTTTTATCAAAGGCTTTCTATGTATTCCTTGCCGGACAATATTACTGGTAAATATGATAATGTTTATGGGCTAGGTGTGATTGTGTGTGCTATAGCGACTCTGCAGTCCCAAAGATCATAATAACATTATAAATTATATTACACTTGCTCATTCATTCTCACCAGGAACCCTTTGCGTCTGTAGACCGCATCATGGCGCTTGTTGGCACACGTTTCCGGACGATGTCGGGCAATAATGATTTGAAATTACCTATAACCCTGGAGTTCCAGCTGACGTCACGCGAACTGTCTGAAATTTCAGGTCAGAAGTTTTGAGAATCGGCTGAAGGTTCTAGCAAAAGCTCTGTATGTTTTTGACTTTTTTTTTAGCGGGTCGTATGAGTATTCAAATTCGGGGATCTGAGCTGACTGGCTTAACTTACAAGGATTCAGGATTTCCGCCTCAAGTTATATTCAAAATTCTGGGCTCGCAGGCAAGGAAAGTAGTCATTTTTAGCGCCAGCAAAATGCTTGAAGTTCGAGCGTATTTTTATAAGCTGTCTCCTAGGAACCATTCTGCGTCTTGAAACCGCCAGGACTTCATCGCAAACGTAAGGAGGAACCTCGCAATGTTCCCAAAGAGCTTATCAATTCCACCGGAGTAACGAAAATAAGGGTATGCCCTAACGGTTTGAAATAGATAAATTGAGTTAGGTTTCTGTTTTGTTTGAATTTAGCTTACTGAGAGCTCCTTGTCGGTTTAGATGATATTTTGCATAATAATTTGTTCAATTGTAGCTGGATTGCACTTTTGGAACAACGGCTACAAGCCCGTATCTATTGACAGCAGTTCTAGTGCGACATGTAAATGCAGTAGATATCTTCACTGCTGCTCAAGCACATGCATGGTTACCAATGCAAAGATGCCGAGCAGTATGCAAAGCAATATCCGCTGAAGCATTATTGGGGCGCACTGAGGAAGATGACGATGTTGTCATGGAAAGAACAGATACTAATGCGCTATCACTCAGGTGTCCTTCAACTTTGATGCGCATAGGCATCCCTGCCAGGGGTTATAATTGCAAGTGAGTAATTGTCTTCATTACTTTTTTCGAGCACTGTACGATTTAAGTTTGAGATGCCAAGACATTTGTGGCTTAGAATGATATAATGTTCATCAGACATATCCAGTGCTTCGATCTTGAGTTTTATGTCCACTCTCAAACCAAAATAAATAGCCATAAGAATCGTTGGCTTTGTCCAGTGTGCTACAAACGTTGCTTCCCACATGAATTATTATTGGACAGCTACATCCAAGAAATCTTGCACAGAACCTCAAAAGTTGACTTGGCTGTAAGTGACGCCTATACGAAACAAAAACAATCACTTTTGTATTGTTCGTTTGTAAACGTTCACGAGGATTGCAATAGTTTCGCTCATATCATTATCTCTGATCCTATTTTTTTCCTATTAGATTTCATTGTCATTCACTGAAAATAAGGTAAGCTGGGAAGTCAAGCAAAAAGAAAGTGGGCACGTCACAGTTGAAGACCAGGCTGATGAAACGCATAATTCTGAAGAAGTATCCGTTATAAATAAAGAGATTTTAGAAAGACAGAACTCAGTCGCGCTGGAGAGCTCTAATGCTAGAAGCCTTAGTTCTAGAGCTCCGGTCAGACCTACAGTAATAGATCTGGACTAATATTCTCAGTTTATAGACATAGTCTTAGGATCAAGATTTTCTTATTCTCCGATTAGTCAATTATAGAAATACCTTAAATGCGAACATTGAGAAAACAATCATATCTTCGAATTTGCAAGAGAGTTAAAAACTCTTGTAATCTCTGGCAGTACTGAGTCTCAAGCAGTGCATTGCATTTATATACCTTTAAAAATGGACGTCATTCCGATACTTCGACTCTGTGTGCAAGTTAACACTTGTTGAGTCCGCATCAACCAGAATGCCAACCAGCATAGAGCTATTTCATGTCGAGGACCTAGACTTTCTGCTGTGCATGCGCAAGCGTCTGCATGTAGTCAAATTCAACACGGATGTTCATTTCTTCTTTGTAGTAGACAGAATGTTTGAAGCACGTTTCGTAGATGGCGCAAGTTTCAAAAAACTCGTCGAAGCACTCAAAGATTTCAAGGAAATCAATCTTGAATGTGATGCAAATGGTAGGCAGCTGATGCAATTTTCAACAGATGATGTTAGGGCTAAAATTGAATTGATTTTTGACTTATTTCGACAGGAATTAGGCTCAAGGTTATGGATGAATGTCATGTGTATCTGGCTGACATGAAGCTGAATAATTCCTACTTCGAACACTATCAGTGTGAAACACCATGGTGAGCGTCATTTTAGGCTGCGCAATAGTGTAGATTTACTGCATTGCTATAGAGCCCTCAAGCACAAGCCTTGCTTAATATCGTTTCTTGTGAGAAATTATTTAATTTTGTGTATCTTATCAGTAATATTGGCCTTAACACAGAGACGCTGACACGAATTATACGGCAAGCGCCGAATGAGCGAGCACTCGTGCTTCGCCGAAGCGAGGACTCCAATCAACTCCGTGTCGAGTCAGATGAGGATGGTAAGCCACACAATACGTCTCATGGGAAACACGACTTTGAATGATCGAGCTTCTAGAACTCTGCTTTACCTCATTTATTTATTTGTTTATTTATACAGTCGAAACCGGACTGAGACGCGCAGCTGATATGACATTGATCACAGTCAATGGAGAGACACTGAAATTACCAGATCAGACGTACCACGTCGATGTCGAGATACCAACTAAGCTCTTTTCGCATATGATTAAGGATCTGGCGGGCATCGGTGAAGATGTAACAATCACAATCACAAACAAAGCTATAAAGTTTGAATCAGATGGTCTTAAAGGCAGGGTTGAAAATGTATTTCACAAGGGGCTGGGTGCTTTCAATGGAACATTTTGGCGATTTGATTCAACCTTGGGTGCACTTAAAGTGGAGCAGGCATTCGCAATCAGATTTTTAAACGGCTTCTCCAAAGCATGTCCTTTGTCAGAATCGGTAAGCTTTTAACTAATCGCTTCATTGACGGTAACGTGCATCAACCATGTTTTTAGTATTTGATCTCATATGCCATCAAATTTTGATTTTACTTTACTATAAATAGGCAATTCTGAGCATGTCTGCGGGAGCACCGCTTCGCTTACAATTTCCACTTGGAGATGACTCATACTTATCCTATTATATTGCTCCAGCGCTTGATTAAAAGAATAATTCGCGGAAGCAAAATTTATCATGACTTGTTTATAAAGCAAGCTGTGGCCTTCAGTCTCAAGGAATGAATCTACCGATTGCAAACGCCTAAAAAAATAATTCTTCAGAAATATGATCGCATATTACCTATACAATGACTGTTCAAGGATTGTGTCACAAAGTCGCCTTTACCCCTGAGAGTCTGCCGACAAATTTCCGTCACTTGATGTGACATATTTTTGTCATATATTGGAGTGATTTTTGCCATATGGAAACAATAGAATTGATAACGCAATATGAATAGTAGCATTATTATTGTAAATTCAATTTCTACAAAAAATGTATAAGTCGCGGCTGATGACTCGTTTGACCAAATGTGGTATGTTGAGTATTCGCAGGAATTTGCAATGAGATCGATGTAGCCATATTAAACTGAGTTTTCAGTTGAATTACTAGCTGCTCGCATGCCTGAGCTGCTATCTCTCAAAAAGAGTGCATTGCATAACAAATGCTGTTAGTCTCAAGAGCCGCAATGACTCAAGTGTTTGAGAGTGCTACATCCTTTTGGATAGATGGACGCATTCACATTCATCTGGACACTATCAGTGGCCAGCGAAGCGTCTAAGCGTTCAAACAGTAATGAAATAAGACTTGTTATCACAATACAAGCCGCACAGACGTGATGACGCCACTGAAGAATTCGGGGTCATTCAAAGCCTCGATGAGCTTTATGTATATTTCGGGAATACGCACTAGACTTTATTCGTCGATTTACATTGTAAGCCGATAACCTGAAGACTTTAGGGAGTTTAAACTTGATCAGATGGCCTGAAAAGGCATTATGCATAGCTATAACAGTAAATTTACAGAACTTTAAAATAATAAGTGGTATCCAACCAACAATGCACTTGGCGCGCCTCATAAGCAAGTTTTCTCTGATTGGCATGATTATTAGAAAATGTGAATGTAGAATTTGACAAACGCTATTGAAGGATTTTTTATAGGAATTTTCAAATCGGACACCGATCATCAATAACGATTATATAATGACATTTTGTCGCACACTTTCGAGCCAAAAAATGAGTGGCCATGCTGTGAGGTCATTGTCAGATTCTTCATATTTTCATGACCAAAATGATTAACCTCTGCAAAGATCAACTCTTACGGCAGATTCTGCTCTTATTACTTCACCTCTTAGCAACAACAGCTATCATTAGCAAATATATATAGGTGACATTCTGAGAGCTTGCCTAGCCTTTATGCTTAAAAGATATTTTATGGAACAGTTTTATTGTTAGCTCGATTATAACAGGTCGTAATGGAAAAGTGCTTCTAGAAATAGAATTGACTTGAGTATTTTAACAATTTATGTTTTGTTTCAAGCAAAATAGTTGGGCAAAAATTTCGGCACATCTACTAAATGAAGGAGTTCACTTGGGCTTACTTTTTGCTGTCGAGATATAATAGGCTGAAGATTTTTGAAGAAAATGAAATATCAATCCTTTTATAATCACTTCATAAGATAAACTTCACTGTCTGATGGCTATGAAACACGCTTCAGGTAGGTCAATTTTAGAATGAAATGCTTCAAAATCTCTCTTTGGTATTCCTACAACCCCCCTCATCTTGTACGGAGTATCATTCAAATAACTCTTCGTAATTGAGTCGAGGGAATGTAATCAAACTGTGAAGCATTAGCATATCCTTTATGCTGAAATTCCATTTTTTTTTTGGTCATCGATGACATTGCGATGCAATCCTGAAAAAGTAGCTTTTACACCGTAGCCAAAATATTGCTCTCGTTACTGGAGAAAAACGACTTGGACGGCATTAATCAGAAATGCCACGCAAAATACAATAGCTCCAAATGTCGGGTAGTTCTTCAAATTTGGATGCAAGGATTGTCGTCTGTTTAGCGAACAGAGCGATTGTCGGGAAAGAACATTTCATGCAATGACACCAAAGACGATACATAATGAAATCGCGACATATCTGTCTTCGATAAATATGTGAAAAAAATTTGCCATCGGTGAGCTTTGAAACATACATTATATAGCGATGGGAATTTGGATTTTTGTACATAGTTTCTGTCATCTAGCTACAATGTCAGGGCATCGAGGGCTTTGAATTTTGTACGGGCAAAACCTGATTGAATTAGTATGTGGTGTTTGCTGAATTTTTTTCAGAAGCTGAATAATGAATGAGAGTTTTTTCTTCTAGGCGAGTAGTACCCTCCATTTTATCTACTTCTCGTCAAACTTTATTCCCAGAAGAGTAGTGACGTTATACCATCTCAAGAATCAAATTCTGATCTTGCAACTGTTAAAACACTCTGAAGTTCAGCTTCACGACAAACAAATCTCCTTTACGGCAAACTTAAAAAGGTTGTTCCAGGCTAAGGAGGCATGTACTTTTTAGCCAGCATTTAGAAGCGATAAGTCGTACTGATATTGAGAATGATATAGCAAGTAAAGTTGCAGAAAGCGTGGTGTCCGACAATTTTGAAATTAAGCAACAAAGACGCAGAGTATTTTACTTTGCAGCATGCTTTGCGACCGAAATCGCAAATTTAAATTTCGAGCTAGTAATTTGACAATTCTTGTTATAGACGAGCTGTCAATGTGGGTAGTCAGTGACGATTCTTCGAATAATCCAACATTTTGAGAGGCATGAATAGTTATATTCATCAGAGGCCACAGCCGTACACAAATGCGTTGACTTCGTGATACGCAATAAGCAAAATTTCACCTCATATACAGATTTTTAAATCATTGGATTAGTCAAACACCTATTGATTCTCATACGTGCATGAAACTCATATTAACGATATGCATTTTGAGATACATGCTGAAATTATTCCACTCAACAGTGCCATGTAGCAAAAGCTGCAACGGACATTGACAAGCGTTGATCCCTAAATTGAGACCTCTCACCTGTTACCACCTCTGGATTCGGGACAGAATTTTCAGACATCTTGCTGCAAAATAAATTACTGGATTACGTTGATATGGAGCGCGGCGTAGATGTGGAGATGGCAGACGACGTAGTGGATACTCCAGGCCGTGAAGGTTGGATTTGATTATGATAAATTTGCATTGTGTGCCTTCAGTGGGAGATTTTGTGCTTCCACTCTTAAGTTTTGTAATCTCTGCAAAGCTGTCGCTGGAAAAATTGTGAAATAATGCCAATGATTCTTCACAGCAGGTCGCACAATAAGAGGCCGCGGCGGCACGGAAGCATCGACAGATGACAGATACCGTGGTGCTGCCGGTGTTTTCGACAGTTTGCCGGTTGACGGGGAGAGTGCTGCAGCCAGCGCAGATCCTGCTAGGCCAATAAAATGTAAGATTCTTGCAAGTGACTCAAAGTCTGGAATCAAACTATTTATATAATCTAATTTATCATTGCAACGACATGTGCTTGCGTGATCTATATGTAACGCTGTCGATCCCTTCTTCTGCAAATTGTTGTATTATAGCAATCGAGGGCTGGATAATTGTAGTATCTGGGTTGCACGAAGAATGTGCAGAGGATGACCTCTACGCTGCATTTGAGGAGTTTGGGGGAATAAAAAATTTGCATTTAAATCTTGATCGTAGAACAGGATATGTTAAGGTATGTGATATTTTGTTTTGCAAAAGCTTTCATCTGTGCCCTCGTATTAGGGATACGCTCTGATAGAATATGAGACGTACAAGGAAGCAAAGGCAGCCATAACGGGTAAGGATGAGCAGTATTTTGTGCGTTGTACTACTACTACTACTGAACTCAAAGCCTTGTCTATGAGACACAGACCCACATGTGATCATCTCATAACATTGTACTCGAACAGAGATGAATGGAAAGCAATTATTCGAAATGAGAATCACTGTTGACTGGGCTTTTACAATGCTGGAGGGTAGTATTAAGCTCAAAAGACCTTAGTGATTTTTTCTTCAGTTGTCACAAATATCTTCATGTTCTAACAACGAATGCAAAAGAATTTTAAGCTTACCATAATCATCAAACAACCAGAACAATCGAAAGCACTTGGGAATTTATCTGCGCGAGAGTTATTTGGAGAATCATAAGGCCATAAGCCTCAGATGTCGAATCACCCACAATTGCAGGACTTCAAGCCATGCACGCTATGTTTGATTCAATTTATCCTCGAAGGCTTTTTAATCTACGAGAGAGTACCGAAGAAAGTACATTTCTTCTGAACTATACAAAAATGTCGATTGTGGAGCTAATGCGGTTTCCAGGTACATCTTAGTCACGCGCAATTGATACTAAAAAAAAAGCAAAACTATCGATTATAGCTGAAACAAAAATAGTAGGAAAAATACTGAATTCCTTTGCATCACTCAACATACATTATCAACAATGTATAAGCGACACGCAAATTTTGCCTAATCTATGTCATGCAGTTACTTTTCAGAGTAACTAATGCAAGGCGATTCAGCGAAAGAAGTAAACCCAATTCGAGGTTGCGCTTTAATATAAATGGTTTTATTTTTTACTCTTCATTCAGTCACTTCGGGAACCAACTTCAGACAAAACAAGTTGAACTTAAGGGACAAGTCCCGTATGCTGCGACGTTTAGACACACATTACGTGATCTTCAGAGCTATTATGTTCAACTTTTTCAAATTATATCGCCATAACTAAAATGTCTTTGTTAACAGCTATAACAGGGATCTATTGTATTGGCTAAAATAATTTTTTCAAAGAAGACGCTATTCCATATCGCACGAGCAAATGTTATTGTGCGACCCATATCAGCTCTTATAACTTCACATTATTGTTCTATCTTGTGTGCACGTGTCTGGTGATCTATGTCTGATTATGAGTTATCATTGAAACAGAGCTCCGCCTGTTGCTTGATTGAATTTACAAATTCAGTAGCACCAATTTTCATTTGTTTTGAAACGGAGGGTGGAATGAACAAATCGTATCTTATTAACTGATAAGCAAATGCAGACGAGTCAATCTTGTCCCTCATCTCTTTGAGTGTATGACAGCCATACTTGTCTGGATTTTTGCTTTCTTGTGTGAAATCTTGATATTGTCTTGTATCATAAGTAGGAACCTAATATGTGACATCACTTTGCATTTGCGTAATCTAGGGTCTAAACTTAAGAGCTAACATGACGGTCAAAAAAAGATTTGGAGTCATATGAATAATCTTGTAAGAGACCGCTATGTCACATAGATCATCTTGTTTCATGAAACTTCTGCCTTGTTCCGTCATAATTGAAAATTTCATGTTGTGAACTTTTATACCTTCTGAAACCACTAGAATCTTGTATCACATCAAGCATTCAAATCTAATATATTTAACGAGATGACTTTGAGGCCCCTAAGAGCACTACTGAAGAATTTGGCTTTCATATGTCTAATGAGGTGGCTTTGAGGCAGCACTACTTGTGGACAGAGCCAGTCACCTGTACTCATATTCGTGTGTCAATAACTCCATTGAGGTTGTATATTGTCTCCACGGATTGCTATTCATTCCAATGCCTAATCAGCTGGTTGCAAGCCAAGTTTTGAATCACCCACAAATTGAAACATTTTTTTCGTATCCACCCATTATTTAGACTCTTTGGCTCGCTTGATTATACCAAAAAGCAGTTTTATATTCGAGCATTTTTCAACTCTATGACTTTTCAATCTGAATTTATTCCTGGTTTGGGATAGATCTCAATATCAGATGATATAACGCACTATAATGATTGAGGATGGAGTGTTTATACATCGTAGATTAGTTGCATTCAGCTGACTTTTACATGCATCCCTTAGAATAATGATTTTATTGAATCATTAGGTACGAAGGTTTGAAAATGAAGCGATCATCCATTTTGATGGCATCGCAAAAGCAAAATTTGGAGTGTTTCAGACAGAAGCGACTCATTAGCTCAGAATGCTGTTAATGTTAATTCATTAAAGTCAATAATTATACTGATTCGTTGAATGTTTCAGCATGCATCAGCGTTAACATTAGATAGTGTGATTCATGAGTCAGGAAGTGACAGCTACACAGTATCTATTAACATGTATAACAGAGAGTCATTAAATTTCGCAGAAACTGCTCTTCGGTCAATTTAAAACTGAGGAGAGAAGTTCTTAATAAGTTAGCGTTCTGATTTCAATCGAGTCTAAAGAGGAAAGTATAAGCTTTTTTTCGTGAAAGAAAAAATCCACACACTTATACTCCATGGCGCTGGTTTTGAAAAGTATGATTGATGATTGACTAAGTGGTTCTTTATTGGAACAACGAATATTCGCGAAAAAAATGTATTTTGTGACAGTTCAAAAGGGTTTTTGATAATCAAATTTTCTTTTCTTTTTAAGGCAAGCGACTTAATGCTGCCGATCTGATTTCGTGAGCATCCATCTGTAATGTTAGAATACGCGAACTCTAAATGAATGACATAGCTTCAATTGGAGCGGTTGCACAAAAAGCTCTGACAGGATCGTTACAAATATCTCCTCGCGACGGCATAGGAGATCATACGCGATTTGAAAAAGACAATCGAATACGTGGGAGTGGCTGGATATTTCTCCAGTGCGGCCTCACCTTAATTGTTACCGTCTTATTCTTTTTAATGGCCATAGGAACAGGTGCGCTAATTACAAGCTTCAATATCATAACTGAAGTGAAATCTGTGGAGATCGAAAATGCTTTGTCCCTCGAGCGCCAGGCTAATTCGACATACTCCATGAAGGGAAAGTTTAAAGCTAGTGTTCGAATATTCAATCCTTCGCATTTGATGACTTCTTTTGATCAAGTCACAATTTCCTTAATATGGATGCAGCCAACGAGCGGAAGAGAAGCGTCGATGGATCGTTTATTGCAACGCACAGATATTCAATCTGCCATTGACGAATCTGCTTACTGTTTGACAAATCAGATCCTTAGCGCCTCAACGTGTACTGAGACGCTAGCATCAGAAAACGCACTGGTTGTACGCGATAGAGGCGCGCTACCACCCAGTTTACAGGGGTCGTCCTATGAGTTTAAGGCCATTACTCTAGCGCAGGTCACTTATGTTTCGGATTTTAACGTCGCTTTCAATGTAAAGTATGGTACATGGGACTTTAAGGATATCAATATCGAATTCGATGAACAGCTCAACGAAGATTTTGACGAGGAATTGTTCAGACTTTGCCGTGATCAAAAGAGAATCATAACATTATTATACTTTCAGGAGTTAACTACCATTACATGGATTTATCGATTGACGCATAGTGGCTCATATTCTCAGCCATTTGCTGTGAGCTGTCTCCCTAAAGAAGATTAAAGCGGCTTAAATTACCATGGCCTCACCTGATAGGACATTTCCAACATGAAAGTATTCGGGACAACAGGCCGCCTTACAGCTCCTTTCAGGTGAAGCGAAAAAGCAATTAAAGTAGGATATAATAATGGTGCGTTCTTTTCTAAGAGAAACCTAAACCAAAATGACTTTTTTCATCTATAAAATGTTGTAGAAATGAATTGCATGAAGTTGACGTGGCAACAGCTTGTATATTTTCTACTTTTTGCAGTTCGCGAATCGGACAGGAATCTCGAGTTTGATGAAAGATGGAGGTACTCTTCGAATCGTTCACATAATGCAGGTCGTTACTTTTCCGGCATGGAGGAGTCAACAATCCGGAATATTGACGCCTGCAAAAAGTTTGCGGCGATAACTCAGACCTCATTAGGTCCTAATAGTAAGTAGTTCTCTGATTACGCATTAAAGGCATGAACAAATTGATTGTCAATTATATTGAAAAACAATTTGTGACGAGTGATGCCGCGACAATCATCGAACAGCTTGAAGTGCAACATCCAGCCGCAAAATTGGTTGCTCTAGCCTCGAAAATGCAGGTAAGGCTATAGACTTAGTCAAATTCTTCACAGAAGGAAGATTTTCACGACGCTTCGAACTTCGTCGTTGTTTTTGCGGGTCAATTATTGCAGCATGCTGAAGATTTATTGAAGCAAGGTCTGCACACGGCTGATATTACAGCCGGTTACGAGTTGGCGCTGGAGAAGTGCATGTCTTTACTCAGAGGTAAGTTTCTGAGCGCCGACAAAATAATATTCCAACAGAAACAAAGTGTTTCAACGTGAAAAACATCCGGAGCTGTGATGAACTCCAAAAAGCTATTTCTGCAGTATTAGCTTCCAAAGGCCTAGGTATCAAAAAACTCTAGAATTTATATTTTTCACATAGGATTCGAATCGCTTATTGGGCAATTGGTTGCCGAGGCTGCTGTTTGTGTCATGCCATCTAATGCAGCAAACCTAAATTTAGACAACATTCGCGTCGCTAAAGTACCCGGCGGAGCTCTGCATCAAAGCTTTGTCGTACACGGCATGGTCGTCCCTCGAGACTCCAGTGGTATGCAGCTGAAGACGAAAATATCAGTATTTTGCAGGAACTGTCAAGGAAAAAAGTAATTGCAAAGTAATTGTCCTGGGTTGCGGACTTGAAATGACCTCGACAGAGACTAAAGGCACTGTTTTGTTGACAAGCGCTGATCAGGTGGGTGATGACCAACAAAGGACTTGAAGTTCTCAGCTGTTGTCATTCTCAAATGGTGAAGAAGAAGAAATGGAAAAAATGATTAGAGAAATTGCAGATGCAGGAGTAGAGGTGATGGTTGTTGGAGGAAACATAAGCGATTTGGCACAACACTTTTGCAATAAGTTCAACATTTTGACTTTGAAATGTCAGTCAAAGTTCGAGCTGAGGCGTTTGTGTAGAACCCTAAATGCTGTGATCCTTGTTCGTTTGGTATGCTTTAGCGCGTAATTATTGTCTTTTAAGGGTCCGCCCATGGCGGAAGAGATTGGCTTTGCTGAATCTGTAACAGTTCAAGAGATATCTTCCATGAGAATGTGTGTTATTAAAGCTAGAGATTCCAAGGTCGCTACAATTGTCTTAAGATCGGCAACGAGTAGTATTTTAGATGAAGTGGAACGTTCTATTGGTAAATAAAGCTTCAACCTACTATTTTTAAGAAATTTGTTTTCCATTGTAGATGACGGCGTCCATTGTGTCAAGAATTTAGTCACAGATAACTCATTCGTAGCCGGTGGTGGGGCATGTGAAATAGAGCTCTCACAGCAACTCCAAGTAAATCTTTTTAGACAAATCGAGTTAATAATATAATTTCTATGCTCTCCTGATTTTCCGCCAATTGCTTCTGAAATCGATAACTCAGGAATATGGTATAAGAGTTGCTGGGTTGGCGCAGTATGGTGTTTTGAAGTTCGCTGAGGCTTTGCAAGTAATTCCACGATTACTGGCGGATAATGTTGGACTGGATAGCACTGATATCATCACTCAACTGTATGCTTCACATAAACAGGGAAACAAAACCGTAGGAGTTGACATTGAGGTTTGCTAATAAAAAACGGTGTTAAACAATCCCAGGACACTTCTGATAATGGCATCAGAGATATGTTAAACAATCGAGACGTACCAATCGTAGATCATTTTAAGACAAAAGAATCTGCAATACAATTGGCAACGGATGCCGCATTGACGGTATTACGAGTTGACCAAATTATTATGGCGCGGCCCGCGGGAGGACCAGCACCACGTAAGTTCTTTTCAATCAGATTTATTTAGCAAAACAAACTGCTGGGGATGATGACTAAAAATATAACGACCGAGAACATGAAGACGTCTTAGCCAAGTCATTATCTGTACAAAATCGCTTTATCTAGCCCAAACTGCCAAAATTTACCACTAGAGAAAAGTAGCTTTAGTAGTATTCTTGACTTATTAATTAAATTCTCTTTATACTTGAAACCAAATTCTCACAGATTTATTTGTATGGTCAAAGATGTCATCTAAACTTTTACATTTTGCATCCATATGTTTGTCTAGGTATTGTATGTGTTGGTGTATTGGCCTGATTCAATCCCGATGTCAAACAAATCTTTGTTGCTGCTTCACCTCGCAGCGTTCACATCCGCTTTTGCAACTCAGCGACTGACAGATTTATCACAGTACTCATTTGTATGTGCTCATAAGCCGTTTGGATCGACGCAAATATTTAGGAAGGATTTTTTGCTACAAGATTTATAGCCAGACGTTGGCAAAAAACATTAAATCATTTTCAGTCTCGCATCTTTCAGATTTTAGCTGACTCCTTTTCTGCGAGTCCTTCAGGTTCTAGTTTGTAAGACCAAATGCGTTCATTGCAGAATGTGGAGCCAGTGATTA
Source organism: Ichneumoninae sp. B BG-2022a (assembly GCA_030522725.1). NCBI lineage: Eukaryota > Metazoa > Arthropoda > Insecta > Hymenoptera > Ichneumonidae > Ichneumoninae sp. B BG-2022a. Next base: position 270,577 of record JAPYZD010000022.1, read on the forward strand.
TTTATGCAACTCGAAGCTGTCTTTCGAAAAGACAACGCTGCTGCAAGTGGGAGACATTCGGCAGGTAATGTGATTCAAGCATGTAGCCTTGATAGAAATACACACCAGAACCCCTCAATCTTAGAGATTGGGAAATTTCTGCGATAGCAGATATCGAATTAATAGACGTTCCCGCTTATTTAATCGTACAATTTACGAGCAGTGTTGAGATTAATCTCAATTCAACATCGAAATTACGTAATTTTTCGTCAGTACAAACAACTTTACAATTAGGAGAGGTACGATTCTGCGTGAAACAGATAATCATAACACTTAGTTTGACCTGAAAGGAGACGGAACTATAAATCTGAACAACAATCGCAGCAAGATTTACGGACAAATTACGCTGTATCCTATGTGGTTTAGCTTAAATCCTCTATCGTGCTGTCTTCAAGATTTTGAAATCTCTAAGATAGACCTTAACGTTGCTTGTCATGTATGACAAAAATCCAACGATCCAGAGTGTGCCCATGCAGATTATGGAGGCCTTCGACAAGCGCACGGGTACTATTCTTTGCAATCGCACCGTGGAACAGTGGAGCGTTTGTGGACTCCTTGAGGCTGATCTATGCAAAAAGTACATCAGTAATCTCGTGGATGTAAAACTGCGTAGCATAAATGCAGAAATAAGTATTTCCGGAATGCCCCATGGAACTCGAATGCCAACTTGTCAGAATATTTTATTCAACCGGGAGCCCACGTGACTTTGTCTGTACTTGCCTGTTGCGAATGGCGGACATGGCTTATGCACAATCGCTTGATTAGGTTTAATATCTTCAATCAAACTGAAAACTTTCTGAACTTTTGACATTACTTGGGTTTCTTGTTTAAAAACTTATATTAGTTACCCTAAGCAAACGAAGGCGCTGAACTATAGTCTATAACAGCATACTTCTACCTGGAAACAAAGGCAATTGGGAACTTGCTTAAGTGCGTACAGTCAACAAACCTTGAAAATTGGCTTTGTCATCAAACCGGCCTGCTCAAAAATGTCAGATTCGCGACAGAATTCTGGCGTAACTTCCTGCGCCTATATATACTGCTACTGATTAGTTTGTGGTCGTTCGCACTCAGTGAATTATTCGAGGAACATATTTATATGCGCAGAACCAAAGGCTATCAACCCCAAAGACATGGCGGAGGACAAGCTGACGGTGCAAGTTCTGTATCATATCTGGAAAATACACCACCAAGTCGAATACATAGGCGGCGTTACAGGCCAGGGACACGTGCATTACAAGAAATACGCAAATTTCAGGCATCGACAGAATTACTTATCCCAAAACTTCCATTCGCGCGTCTTGTACGAGAACTGACAGAGAAATTCTGGCCCCGTAATCAGCAAGTCAGGTATACGGTACAAGGGCTTCTTGCTCTTCAAACAGCGACTGAGGCCTACCTGGTTGGACTTTTTGAAGATGGAGTGTTATGCGCATTGCATGCAAAGAGAGTAACCCTTCAAGTGAAGGACGTGCAATTGGCAATGAGAATTCGTGGTAGAGATTTGATAGTCTCATGATGTATAATAGATGGTGTGAAACGGTGCATCAGTTATATGTAGATTTCGACCACTTGCCATTAGTTTGGCTCTCCTCCAGTTTATATGACAGACATCGAGTGACACTTGCACGGTATAATTTCATATTCAACGAAGTCCAAACTATAAATCATCGTCATCATCTTCAATAGCTGCTTGTGCTGCTGTCTCAAGCTCTTGCTCTGCCTCAGCCACCAATTGTGGGCAAATTTGTATCTCTGGAGCCTTGGCGTGTTCACCAACAAAAGCCAGAGCCGCCTGATTTGTTAATCGACGTGCTAACCATAAGAATGGCTTCTCAAAGTTGTAGTTTGAGCGAGCTGAGATATCGTAGTATTGGAGGTTACGCTTTCGATGGAACTGTATATGCTTGGCCTTCACTTGTCGTTCTTTGACGTCTACTTTGTTTCCAACGAGAACGATGGGGATATTATCACAAACTCTGATTATATCTCTGTGCCAATTGGGAACATTCTTGTATGTTACTCGTGAGGTGACATCAAACATGATAATCGAGCACTCGCCTCGTATGCTGACAAACATTTAACACAAGTTCTACCCACTAGTAGCCATCACGAAGTCCTCCAAACTTTTCTTGGCCCGCCGTATCCCAAACGTTGAAAATTAGGGTTCCAAAATTTGTTTGAAATGCCAAAGGGTTGACTTCAACGCCAAGAGTGGGTATGTACTTTTTTTCGAATTCTCCCGTGAGATGGCGGCGGACCAACGTCGTCTTGCCTACGCCTAGAAAAATTTTGTGCCCTTGATTTTACCACATACCTCCATCTCCAACTAGCACCAGCTTAAACTCGGGTGCCGACGGTTTGGCAGCTTCCATAATCTAATTTGATACAATTTAGAACACATTTTTAGTTGCTCCAAAAAGATGCAAAACTTCAAAACCTACAACGAATTTATAAACTTGCAGTAGTTATTGGCCAGCGCGTGTCACCTGCTCTGCCAAGGAGAAAAACCGAAAAAAGGAACAGCTCGATTATATGCTGCAACAATTACTGCTTGTCTGGTACTGACCCAAAACGGGACACAGACTTTTGCAGGCAACCTCATGCATAGCCGGTCCTGGCCCGCTGCCAGGTTGTACAAGATACAGCTCTTCTTCGATGTCCGATACCCCTCATTCGTCTATAAATGAATCTCATGTAGAAAAAGTTGCAGCCACATTTACTGAGATACTGCAAACCCAACACCTGAAGCAGCTCTTAGCAGAAAACAATGTCTTGATAGCAGATGTACAGCGGCTTGAAGAGGAGGGCCGCTCGCTCATATACGATAATCATACTGAATTTGTTGCTGCAGCAGATTTGGTCACCTCTGCACAGTCTCAGGTGATTGGCAGCTCGACGGATAGAGCAGAAGTTGTCAAGCTCAAACTGGACGAAGCGTTAAGCTGTGGTCTTAAACTTTACGAAACTTTGAGTCCGTCAATGCGCCAATATCAGGTATGATAATGTTGCATTTAATACTTTCAGCATGATGCCGATATACACAGTCTGGTTCAAGAACTAGATCAGGTGCTGAGTCTGACATCTAGAATCGAAGAGGTAAGATATTTGAGATACACATATTGGGCTGTATCAGCAAATTTTACATGGAGATTTTAGTGGTGCAATAAAAAGTTACATGAAATACAGAGAATTCCTAGAGTCGAACGAGCAGAATATATTGTTCGGCTCTATAGCAGTCAAGGTATGCGATCAATCCATAAACATTTCCTGCAGACCGCAGCCCTGTACGAAAGCTGCTGTTCTACGCTGCTTGAGCGGTTGGATATTGCGGGAGTCCATCTACTTCTGGAAACCTCAACCACCCCTCCGAATCAGATATTGGAGAAATGGTTGAAATGTATAGAGCACAAAGTTGGTACCGAACTTCAAATTCTTGAAAGGTAAAAAGTTTTTTGTGTAGCAGCTTACTGCAGGTCTAATGATTCGTGGTACGACTTGGCTGTTGCAGTGGCAACGCAAATCGTTGCAGAGATTAACGATGTGATAACAGAAGCGAGTTTAGTGTTTAGTGCAAGATTAGCAGAGAATAATTTGAATGAAAGCCTAAGCACCTTTATACAACAGACAACTAAGATAATTTGCACCACGTTAACGAAGAATATTAGGAAAATCAAAGTTCGCACTAAAATTCTCAAATTTCTGGCAGGAGTATGATTTTGAATCTGTCACGGCTTCGGTACTAGCTTTACGTGCAGCTTTGAAGCCGCTACAAGCACGCAGCACAATAAGCGGACCGATGGTCGAATTCTTACAAAGTTTGGGTAAATTTCAATTGACGCTCTGATTTGTTTTAGCTGCTCATGGAGTCGCAATAAAGTGGAAGAATGTCACAAGAAAAGTCTTAAAAGAAATCATGGTTCCTCTTTTAGAGTAAAAGCGATTATTTACATGACTTCTCATCAGATTGTCGGACAACTCATTTCACATGAATTTATTAACAAGTTCGAAAGACAGAGTGGCGGATGCTTTATCTAAATGTATTGCTGCCGGCCAAGTTGCTACTGTTCTTTTGGGAAGCACAGTAGCTGTAAGGTGCATGTGCATAAAATGATCGAAGGTACACGATAGGATTGCGAATCTATAGTCTCAAGCTTGTTTGGGTCTAATCCATCACCAAGCAAACGAAAAGTGTCTTTCTGGATTAGTCAACATATAGATTATTTATTTGAGGCTTCTGAATTACTGATTCGTTACGTTGCTTTCATGGAGGTAAGACGGGAAAAGTCTGCGATGAAGAAAATCTGCTTTGCAAATTTATTCGAACAGCCTATTTGCATGTCCGTGAAGATACGTTCGGTTGTATCCGATAGTGGCACAACCAGGTTGAAAGCAATTGAAGCTGTCGAGTTGCAGGAAGATATGATCACCGTTCCAATGTGAGGGATTTTGATAATAAATTGTTCGTGTCTCTTAGGAGGTCACCTTCTAGTGCACTGCTGACCGACCTTCTATTGCACTGGATAAACCTGCATTGCATGCAGAAACTGCGGTATGCCTCTCAATGGAAACTTGTGCGGAGATGACAGCATTTCAGGAATCTGTGTCAGGATCTTTTCGAAGAACCATTAATCATCGGAACAACATGTCAAAGAGTGACGTCACAGCTCCTGACTGACTTTTGTTGCTTCTTGGGACGACAACTCGCTCATAAATATCTGAATAGCGTCAGTGCTTTCGCTCAATGGTAACTATCGGCACATGTAATTTCATGATAGATAGTGGGGGAGTGAGTCAAGAGGCTCAAGATCTATTGGCTAAAGTTGTTAATGTAATAAAGCTTCTGAAACTGCTATTGGCCGGTAAGATTTACAAACTATCAGTGAATGAACTTGTAGGCAAAATATGGACGCCTTCCTATTCACTAGAAAGTTGCGAAACCCCTGCAGACATGCATTCTTACACATTACAAAGCAAATTCGTACATCTATCCGAGGAATTTATAAAACCAATTGTCAGGAATGCGACTTCTCTGAATTGGTTTAGTGCAGCGGCAACATTCTTGCAAGTGATTGCGCGAATATTTTTGGAAACTTATAGGCAGTTTGCGTGGGGCGAAAATGCAGCAAATCAAGTACGAAAAGATCTGTACCACATCCGGCAAATATTTCGCATGTGCCTGTCTACGCAACCTGGGAATGAGACTCAAATTGATCTCAAGCTAGACGGATTTGGAGTTTCAACGCGAAGAGACATTCTAACCGAAAATTATTCTATTGGACTGCTTGAGAAGGAGTTTGAAGATTTGTTGGGGCTGCTTTTGGTATCTGAAGAGAGTAGTCGTAAACTTTCGGAGAATTTAATGTCAATATAGTTGGCAGCATTGATTCTGTTGTTTGGCTGAGCGGTAGAACTCAACACTTGTCTTGCTCAAGTCGGACGTCTTTTGCATGAGGTCTTCGAGCTTCTCTCCTCGTTGAAGCAGCTCATCCATATTCTTCAACATAACGCCTTTGACCTGAGAGATCGATGACATATCTGTTCGACTTTAGAATTCAAACTCACTTCATCCAGATCCTTTTGAACCCGTAGCAGTTTATCAGCCTCGACTGGATTTTGATACGTACTCAAAAGCGTGTCACCCTGCGGAAATTTCAAAGTTAGATCTTCTTCCGCTTCGGTCCATACTTTGGCATTGTTCTGCAAATGATGGGCTTAAGGCATAATAATGTGAAGAAATTTTGCGCACAACTTACAGAGAAATATTCACTGAACGAACTCAATACTTGATTGATTAGAGAAAAAGCTACGCGTTGAGGATATTCAGCGTCCGATAGAACAGTGCAAGCTAAACCGTTAGAGTGCACGTATGCATGACAGTTTCCAAGATTCTGGTCGAAAGTAACGGTTTGTCGTGTATTAACTGAAGTTCTGCTGCACACCAGGCGAGAGTGAAACAGTATGTGCTCTTTTAAAGTATTTCTGACAAAGAAATTCGCAAATGAAACATCCATATGACTCGTCAAAAGATGTGGGTGTTCATTATCCCACTTAAATATCAGAATCGAGATGAGCTTCATCAGGCGAAAAAATTCGACATCAATCAGGGCCACATAATCCAATCTGACATTTGGGAAATCTCAGAACCTAAAAGCAGGTGGCGCTATGATTTTTTTAGCGTTAAATAATTGGAAGCATTCAGTAAAGTTATCATATACGGTGGAAAGTTCAGTCATCACACTCCGCATGCCGGTTGAACAGCCGGCGCGTACAAAGAATAATCGCAATTCTCTAGGCTCTATGGTACGCCATATTTCATTGGTTTGCTATATGTGCCTCAGACTAAAAAATCTTAACTCTCTTTGAGCATTCTAACAAGCTCAATTTGAAAGTTGGAAAAATAATAAGAAAACAAAAAAGTTCATTTTCTTTCACTTTCATACTGACTAGCTACTCCGACCGACCCTAAAATTATTTCTAATTTATCATCTGACTCCAATTTCTGGACTAGCGGCACTCCCTAAAAATAAAAAACAATGCTGAAGATCAAACCTTGAATGTCCTGGAATGCATTGGTATTAGACTCAAAAGAAAGCTCGATGCGAGCTGATCTTGAACTCCACTGATCAAAGCAGTTGAACTATTTAAGATCTTGCATTTTTCTTGCGATAGTAGCACCTTATGAGAAAGAAATTCTTCATGATCTAGAACATAGGCTGTGCTCCAATCGCGCACTTGGAGGGCCACCTGCGGCAAAGTTCAATAAATATATAGATTATCAACCTCTAGCTCAAATGGTGTGATGAGAGGCTTGGAAAAGTCCTTAGAATTTTGAACAAATGACGATTCAGGACAATTGATTAAGCAAAATACGTCGACCTCAGGAAAATTCTCAAGCTTAGGAACATTTATTTTCCCCACAACAAATGTCAGAACTTTCTTGCCTTTTGTTCTGTAACATGAAATATGTTCTGGGAATGGACTTGCCTACACAGAAGGGCGAGTCTCTTTTGTATCTCTTGTTGACCCCAAGAAGCAACAGTTCCATAAACGATTCCTATAGTCTCTCCGTGTTCTGCCGCCTCAATTGCTGCATAGCGTCTCATTTGGAATTTTTGTAATGGTGACCGCCAATTGACATAATCCAGGTATGGTGTTGTGATTGCCGGGTTGTACACAGCCATCTAGTTTCAATGCATTACTCGCGATCTTACCAACTTATCTGCACCATATCGTAATGCCATTCGCGTGAAAAAATTATTACTGAATGTCGCATCACCTTTTCTGAAATGAATTTGTCGTCTGAGACATACCAATAAATAAAATTTGACAATCATCAAAAATTTCTTCCAAGTCTGATTTTGAAAGACTTGACTCGATCGTGGAGTTTTCGTCAAATCGGAAAACTTTTCTTTCAAGAAAATGCGCGTCAGCTGCTTATTAGATCTATTCGAAGACTTATGACTTACTGTCACACTTGGCTTCGTCGGCAGTATTGAGGGAATCTGTTGCTAGTGCTACAGAAACAGCAGAATGTCTCTCAGTGCGATTGTTGGATAAATTCCTCATTCCCTTTACAATATCTCCAAAACAATGATGGTATCCAACATCATAAACAACCAACGGCGGTGCGGAGGACATGGCGTCTAGCTGAAGCGATAGTTTATGTGAAGATTCTCTAACCGCTTGCTGAAATTGATTCTCATCGAATGGGAGTTTTGGATAGGAGAAGAGAATTGGAATGGATTTGGCTGTTCGCGTTTGACAAGAAGGTCCCAGATGTATGATGCAATCTGATTTTAGGATCGTCTTGATTTACATTACCTGCAGCATTGTGAGCGGCCGCAATTTCATCTACGCAGCAACTGCTGTTATTCGACGTATCCGCCAAAATGAATAAAATGACATTTTTTAAATGACTTTTTAGGGATTGCAAGAAGTCTGGTACTTCTTTTAGAGAGTCGCCATCAGGACATTGGATAGCTACACGCTTGAATTGATGACTTGAAATTTCGGTAACTAGACGTGTGATGTCATCAAAATTCAAACAGGACATGCCTAAAAATTTAACTGCTAGCCTATTAAGTTTCTCCTGACAAGTATACAGTTCGATAGAAACATAAGATATGCTTTACAAGGAACTCTGAAGAAAATATATTTGAAATTTCGATGTAGTCCTTAGTTTACACTCAATAACAGAGAACTCTTAAAAAGTATTAATTTCAAGACTGTCCTTGACAAAATTTCAAATCCTCCACCGTTACACAATTTGATGTGATGCGATAGAAAATTTCAAAAATGTCGATGAAACACATAAAAATTATTCCCACTTTCTCTCTATTGTGTTGCTGCAGAGAACGAGGGTCTTGTCGCAATGTCTCTTCGACTGCCTGACTCAACAATATTCTATCAGAACCCTCACAAGCAGAAAATCCTCATCAGCTGCAAAAAATTGCAGCGGCCAGAGTCCACCGCAATAGCCTAATTTTTCTATTCTCCTTGTCTCTCTTCGCGCATTCAGTGTCGAGTGAAATTTGGCGAGTACGCCCTCCTTCCAACGAAATTCCAGTAGCGGCCTATTTGCTGGTGCCCATGAGGGGAAAAGCGCAGAATCTATCCGGTCTATGGGATGATAAGGCTTGATGTCAAGAACTGGAGTTCCGTCAACGATATCCAACCCCGACGCGAATAGCAATTTGCCCTTTATAGACTCAATACGGACAGTAGTGAGGGAAATTGGTGAAGGTCTGGAGCTCATAGTATTTTGCTGAAAACCTATCTACCTGTGAGGGGAGCGTGTCGCAAAAACTCCTCGTTTCTTGCCCATAAGTTTAGGCGGCTTAATCTTGCCAAGGACTTGCTTCGTTGTGGCTTGATGAAAGAGACAAATCAGCCAACAGTGGCTAAATGTTTCCAGACCAGAAAAAAATTCTGGACTATACTCTGGGTGCAGCTGCACCACACCTCGCGAGTGAGGAACTAAGGCACCTGATATTACCACTTGGCAAGCTTAATAAGCCTACCTTGCCGTGGAACCGCGTATTTGGTTTTAAAACAGCTTCTAACTGTTCCTATGATTCGCATTCTTACATCCGCTGTGCGAGTCGGCTCAAGAACACCGTCATTTTCATGATCTCTATCCGTAACATTCAGCAAACCGGCGCGCTTTGAGCTAGCAGATAGCCCATCAGGCATTTTGACGTTCGCTAGAATCGCCGCAGCCCACGAAGCGGCTAAAGCTTTCTCTGCATCTTTCAGATTGCTCGCATGATGAAAACTTTCAGCCGGTAAATTATTCACAAGTTGAATCAGACTGCTGCAAGTCCAAGTACCTGAGATTATCGGGTTCCTGACCCGCGATACGAATGCAAAACAGCACGACAGATAAAATACATCTTAACACTACAATCTAATCAAATTATGCCTGTAATAAGCCAAAAGTTGTTTACTTCGAAGGTCTCAACTCAAATTTGGGTTCATTAGTAAATTCTCCTGAAATATCTCCCTTCTTTCAAGAGATGTTCCGACAAAAAAAACCTTACTCTTATAGCTTCTGTGAAGGCTTGACTGAGAGCAATCTCGGCCAAGTGCCGAGAATTCATAAATTCTATTGTGTGGCCTGGGACAGTGCGTATCAGGACCCTTATCGGAGGGGAATGAGGGGAGGAAAAATCATTTTTCACATTTCGCCAATAATGATGCATTATCCGGCTTTAACCATATTGACGACAATGCTTTTTGTAGATTAATATTCTTGATTGGCTTCATTGACCATTTCAATAGTACGGTGCAAAGATTTCCGTAAAGCCCCAAGCATAAGTAACAATTAAGAGATGTTGGCCTTCGGCGTGGTCACACTCTTTTTAATTATGCTCCTTTTTTCGCTGCAGTCTTTTGTACTTAATTATTTCATGATAGGTATGGCATCAAACATGTTTTTCGAATCTCCTAGTTTATTTTAATCAATACTGTTATTTCTTCGTGGGCATTGACGGGCTCCTTCTGCTTTACATGCTTTCAAGCTACCATATTGATCTTGCAGGTTAGTTACAGGCCTCTGACCCTCACCTACAATTTCAGCGACCAGAGGCGGAGTACAGTGGCTGCTTTATTCTTGGTCATTGATAGCGAAGCTCAGTATTTATTATTGGTTCATATTCGGTTCTCAGAAAAATTTTGAGTCATCATTGATAGGTTCATTTGGGATCTACGCTGTACTTTTTCTCACGCCGGTGATTCATCAGTCTCAAACGAATATTGTAACCCACAGGTTCTATACACTATTCTTTCTTTTCGATCTGCGCGTCAGCTGTACGGGAATACACGAGCGGGTGTAATTTCTATTGAAAGCATGCTACATGCCGACATGGTTGTTCATGTTATGGTTGATCTACTGGATTTAATGACGGCTTTTCGGTTTGCTGAATTGCCAGCGTCAGTCGTGAAGCACAGTCCGTGGGTACATACTGCGACTGGAGTTTGTATTGTCGTAGCGATTTTCATGCATTCATATTCATTCCCTACCACTGCAATCTTAAACAACTTGAAAAAGGTCACAGGCAACGAAATTATCTCTGGCGATCGGTATCAACCAGCCCATCAAGGGGATATTTTTCTCACTCGAAAGCATGCGGCACTAGTGGCAATGTTCCTTGTGGATATTCCCTTGTTAGTGATTCGTTTATATCTCTGGATTACATTTCCTAAAGATCCTGGAATGAGTCCGTTTCTCGTTAAAAATATCATTTTTTTACCACTCCAAGCATTCAGGTATTATGGCTTGTTATTATTAGATGCCTGCAGATTAAATCAATGTCGTCTGGCTGAAAGAGAACGTGCTAAAAGTACACAGAAAGTATTCTCAATAAATGCAGAAGTAAGTTGCGCTTAAGTGACAATATTGTGCCGCTCAGGCAGACGATAGCGCTGAAACTAAAGTAGCTCCGTCCGCTCAACATGACGTTAAGCTACTTCTACCACACTCCCCACATTCAACCACTGAGTCTGATAGCCAACCTTTCAGACGCTCAATATTGGGACATAATGTGCATAAGAAAGAAAGAAGTAGCGCAAAGTATGGCCCTCGGGGAAAACAGGAAAGATCCCGCTCCTTGGACTCAGAATCTTTGAAAAATAACATTTCTGTTTTTGGTGGTAAAAAATGAAAGCTAATATATAAACATCTTTCAGATCTAACAGATGATGTGCATGAAACCTCCGAGGCTATACCTGAGCGAAATGCAAAGATGAAAGATGACAATTTTCTGAATGATACACGTATGTAATGACATAGGATTCACGACATTATCGACAGTCAAATCATACGAAATCAAGCAAAGACGGGTTGAGCAAATAATTGAAGAGCTCAAAAGTATACGGGAACTTCCGGTTCGAGGTTTTGGGTTCTTTCGATTGGTCGTTAGAATCTACCATTGCATTAGGTCAGGCACAAGAATTGGCTTAGCGGGCTTGCTAGATGAAAATTTCGTTTTAAGTTATTGGAAACAGGTAATGGAAAAAGCTTGTGAAATCAAATGGGAATGATAATGTCGTTATCAGGTTCGTATTGCAATGCCATTGTTGGTAGCGTGGGGAAGTCAAATACTAATAGTAGTTATGACTCGTAATTATATTCGAGATGGAGGACCGTCAGATATGACGTAAATTTGTTGAACCAACAGCTTACTGCTGACAATCAGAGATTGGAATTCCTGGACTCTTGTTCCCGAGGACTACAAACTGTTCATATATGTAGCGGGAGCAAATCTTGTCTTGATGTTTCTTTTTTGGGTCGGAAACGCACCGTGAGTTGCTTTGCTTTCTGTCAGACAAATTCTTGACTCTATATCATCAGACTCTTGGATGTTATATTTGTCACTTTATTTTGGATCGTGAGACTGACAAGTTTTTTTCTTGTTTTTACAACTGTTCGCGATACACGGTTTCTAAAGGTGCAATCAAGGTGGCATGCACTAGCATCGGCAGACACAAAACTCATTTGGGGTTTTATCGTCGTTCCGTGTTTAAGACTGTTAGATGTATGTTGCTTTTGTTTTTGCAAAGCACTTTAGGCACTTTTTTGCATACAAGGAGCATTTCTTGGCAGAAAGTATATGTACTTCGTAGTTCCTTCTCCTAATCGTACCATGCAAGCTGGCTTACTCAACTCTGTATCCAAATTTCGGGAAACGCATAATACTGAAGAAAAAAGTAAGAGCGCAGAAAATGTGCATAATGAGTGTGTAGGAGCAAACCGCACCGATGAGTCAGGCTGGGTGACAACAAGCTCTGTTCTCGTGTTCTTAAATTGTCGTCACAGTTTAGCGCCAATTTCTTTTGGCGAACTTCTCATAGGTCCTGATCTGATAAAAGTATGTCCTTAATTTTTGAGATAGATGTAGGATGTTCGGCTTATTGATATGATGGTGTTGCGATCATGGCTCGAGACCTTGTTTCAATTCTTAATTTACTGTATCACGCTAATAATTTTTTTTGATTTTATAATCCTAGGAATTTTTTTGGGCAACTTAATCATGAAAATGACCTACAATATCTTCATACAAGCGGTAAGTTTTGAGTGAAGTAATGTTTTTTGCGTATGCGTACGTTTGTCCGTATTCTGTGTACATTTATTACTAGATTCGTTTGCTTTCTCTCCGGCGCTATGAAATCAAGATACTTTTTGAGGAGATTGTTCGTGCCTGGGGTGATACTGGAAGTGGTAGCTATCTTGAAATAGCGGCACTTGATAATATGGATGAAGCAAAAGACAAAGCACAAATGATGAATCAACGTATGCGTCTAAGCAGAAAAAAAAAGTTCATCTCACTTCTTGATATATCCGAGAGATACCAGCGAAATGGATTTTTTACGTCGCCAGGAGCTCTGTTCCCCAGTTTCCATTAAACTGCTGTCCCAAAAGCCTCCAGGCACTCGCACTCTCCTTTAATATTATGTCAGGAGGAGGCGCATCTTTAACAGCAAGTAGATTTGTGCCAGATGTCTCGCCGAACCAGTCGCTTTTTTGCTGCAATCTGAATACTAAAATTCATCTAACTGATCTCAAAAGTTGTCTTCTTGAATTTTTTTGTCCGTTTGGACAGATACTGGATATTGTCGCTTCAAAAAAAGACCCCAAAAAAAGAGGCAATGCTTTCATAGTGTTTGCAGATATCACAGCTGCAACTACAGCTCTAAGAAGTCTTCATGGCAAAGATTTTCTTGGACGACCAGTTGGCATAAATTACGCTAAAACAAAATCTGACAGAGTAGCGCAATTAGATGGATCTTTCAAAATAAGACGAAAACGTCTTCTTACAGTACAACCAGTAGTTTTGGAGGACAATGCTGTTCCTCAAGCAGCACAACCACAACCAATTCCGAAAGGTCCTGCCGGGGCTACACTGTTCGTCGAGAATTTACCGTCGATAATGAATGAAGGAGCGTTAGCAGTTCTATTCAATCAATATCCTGGATTTCATGAGGTCAGTAGTCAAAATTCATTCCCTTGATCATCCTGTTTAATTTGTTGTTGTCGTTGTTGTTGCTCTACAAAAAATGATAAATCTTTTGTTAATGATAATTTTCATCTCGCAGTCTCGGCTGGTACCAGGACGATGTATTGGGTTTGTGGATTTCAGTAACGAAATGCAGGCAGAGTTAGCCATGCATGGTCTTAATGGTTTCCTTGTAACACCTGAAGCACCACTTAAGATATCTTTGGCTCGAAAATAAAAAAATAATAATTTTAGTTTTCACGATTTGCAAAAAAAAGTTTGTTGCCGAAATCACATGCTTGCGCACACAATAAGTGCAAAATACCGCTATCTTTTGTTCCCTGTAAACAAATTAAAAATTTATGAATTCTTACCTGCAATAACTTCTGTTTAATTCTACGATCTAAAGCTATAGTGTTGGCTACAAAATCAATTTGAGAATGACCATTTATTTGTAGCTCAGCTGCTTCGTATCGAGCTACCTTCAAATTCCCCTCGCTTAAAATGAAACTACTATTTCCCTCTGAAGAAAAAAAGGTAAGTAGAGCCATGTGTCTCACCGCCTAATTTTCCGGCAGAAACTTCGTCAGTAAAAATTGTTAAAATATTTGATTGAGTTTGCTGGTCTTCTCCAGAGGGGACTTCATTGCTCGATGTAAAACTTATTTTTGCACTTCCACCAGGTGGCAATTCCAGGCGTCTATTCAAAAAAATATTTTTGTTTTTGATCTTACTTGAAAGCAAGACTAAAACCTGCATAAAGCTGGCGTAGCAAGTATTTTCCTGCTGCGAATGATAGGGTTGATCTCGATGACTCAGGTAAAGGTGAGGGGTAACCAATTGCGCCAGCCCATGACGATCCAGGCGCATCTAGATTATGATTGCATATGGGTGTTTACAGCAGTTTACTTGTTGCATGGTCTGTGAGCATTTCCAGTCGATGCACACTTATAGTTCTCCAAGCGCTCACATCAACACCGGGTTGTAAAGAAAGCGAAGGAAGGGCGCATTTTGTTGTCTCATAATCAGAACAACTGAATCGAGGGCCAATGAACATTGTACCATTATTTTCAAGTTTTGCTTTCTGGTTCATTCTCACGGTAAATCTGCGAAAAGCCGGACATTGAACCCAACGCCTGGTGTTATGCTACTTACCCTTCAAAAAGCAAGAATGCCGCGCGATCATTGACAAAAAGACCATGGGGACCAATGCCAATGTCTGCATGAGATAAAGTGACCAGTTTTTCGAACTCACTTCCAAGAATCACATCTCCTGTAGAATAGCGTAAAACTGGTCCGACTAAGTCTTGACAAGCTGCCCGGAGAGATCCAGTGTGCTCAAGGACTCCTGCGAAAACCTCGTGCACAGTTTCATTGATCTGTCTCCAAGGAAATTTATATCTTCGTTCATGGTCAGCCGTTAACTTGAGCTGTCCTCTGCAGACTGACCACAATGGAAGCCCTGCTCGTAGTACTGCTCTAGGTGAGGATTTGGAACTTAGTATCCATAAAGCTTTGATTGAAATCTTCGTATTGAGAGGTGCTGTATCCTCTCTTCGTGTTGAAAGTCGAACCAATTCAATAGAGTGCAGAACAACTACTGCGTCACTTGCTGTTGGAATTCTGCCACAGGACCATGTTTGCGATGAGGACCAATAACCGCTCTTCAAGCTACAACACAGATGTTCTTCAGCGTATCCCACGGATCTCACAGCTTTACAGCCAGCTTCAGGTGTCTCGAGACGCATCGTTGGTAGAAGAGACGTCCTTTGCTCGATCCCAGAAACTTCTGCTGTGCGTAGAGACAAAGTAACCGGTTTCAACGAACTTTGAGGCAGGACTGTCTTTGCATTCTGAGAACAAAATTAATGAGAGGGGAATTTGCTCTCTTTCTCTCACCACATTTGGAGTTTGATTCACTTGCAAAGACTTATTAGCTGCGGTATTGTCAGAGTTTCTAGATATTGACGAATTCGAGTATTGAACATTTTCACTTTGTTGAGTTCCCGAGAGAGTCGAAGATGCAGATTGAAAAGTCGTGGTCTCAGGTCGCGGTGATACATTTAGACCAATATTTGGATCATTAAGATTCGAACCACTAACAGAGGATGCTGTGGTATTCAATTGAACCGCTAAAAGCTGTTGTCGGCGTTGCAAAGTCTCAGCTGACGGCGGATGATAGATTTGATATGACCCGGGGATGCCATTCAAAAGAGGATATACTCGGGGGAGGGGATTTTCCGGAAGAATCGTACCAAGTCCCCCGTCTAGTAATTGCATTGGATTAGATCCGTATGGCTGCGACAGATTCTGGTACTGTGGCACATTAGCCAGCTGAAGTTGTTCTTCTCGTGGAGGTATTCGGGCTGGTAGCTGAGAACTATAACCCTCTTGCTGATATACAGAAGTCAAGGGCAGGCTTGAATCTCCACTCAATGTGAAAGGCGGCTGTCTTGTCAGCTGGTTAGCACGAGTAAGCATATTAGGGCTCACAACAAAGTGTGGTGCCTCCTGTTGCTGCTGCGCAACATTGATGCTCGAGACGAGGGGATAAGCAAGCTCATTTAAGGTTGTGACTGGCGTACTCTCGCGCAAAGTAGCTGAACTCGCTGATTGATATGGCAGCGATGTTGTAGAAATAACAAGCTCTGAGTTGGAGTCACGCTGCTGTTGAGGGACATTCATTGATGCTGTGGCCCCTGTCATGCTAGGCAGCCTTTGAAGATCGAGCTGAGATTGACGTGTCAAAGGTGCCGAAAGAGGAAGATTAAGTAATGAGCCAAGTGCTTCTTGAAGAATGCCGTTGTTATTGTTCAAACCCGGAACTTGAAAAGCCCTTTCATTATTGGGGATAGCGGAATTCTGTAAAGTCGCAGCATTTGAGATCGGTGCAAGGTTCTGGTTAGCAGCATATACAGGAATAGCCCTTGAGGTAATATTTTGCATCTCTAATTGATTACCAGCCGTGTGAGCCAGTGTTCCTTGCATTGAAGATGGAGGAAAGCGCGTCGATTGGTAAAGTGCTTCATTGTATTCCAGCCGGCTTTGATTTTCAGTTATCGGGATCTGCCTTGAACTTCCCGAACCTCCAAGCTGATTGACTCGCTGCCTTTGAGAAAGTATCTCTTGTTGATGTATTCGATGCTGAGTAACGTTTGATGTTCCAATGCCTGGTGCAACCGCAGTCTCAGAATTCGCTGCTTCCTCAAGAACGGTGTGCTGGTTGAAGTTACTGCTCGTCGAATTGACTCGAAATGGCGACGATTCAAAAATTGCGAAATTCGTTTGCGTGCGATAGTTTTCCGATGTTTCTATCGGTTGAACTCGAGAGCTCAAATTAGTTGTTGTTGGCTGCAGTGTTGCCAGAGGTTGACCATAGGCTCTCATCGCTCCACTATTTGTCATAATATCCGTGGGGGAGGCGCGCTGTTGAAGGTTGTCATAGCGCGGAAATTGTGGTGAAGATATTTGATCTGCCGAATTGGACGAAGCGCCCGCTGATGTCAACGGAAACGATACTGTCGAGCTTCCAATGGGGACGAATGGAAGTGCCTCTGGGTTTGGTCGTGAGACAGCGACATATTGTTGGTCATAAATGGAGTTTCCTAGTTGAAAAACCGGAACGAATTGGATATCACTGGAAGCTGTTATAGAGGATTCGCTAATAGTTTGGTCATCAAAAAGCCTTGAAGGAGCTTCAAATGGAGAGCTTATAGAATCGGAATGAACCAAGGCATAGCCTGTCCAACCAGGCGCCCTCTGTTGTTCGACGTTATAGAGAAATTCAGAGGGTTGAGAAGTTATCGAGCGTAACGAGACAATGAGGGTCAAAGATGAAAGAAGTTTGCATCGAGGCATCTGCAATAATGATCGAGCACGAGCACCTAAGCTATAAAAAAACCGATTTCGACCGGGAATAACGTATACAAGTTATGCTGAAAAAAAATTAGAACTATTCGCTCAGCGTAGTGAATCAGGAAGACTTGCTAAAATTCATTTTGCAAGATTGTAACCTTGCTCTAACTGCTTTGCAATTGTCACACGTTGTTTACAAATGCAGAAGAGACACAATTATCAGACTCTTGGCAGCTACTTCACTTGGTGCCCTCACCAGAAAGATCCCACGCCTTGCACCTCTCTAAATTTTTTGTTGAGGATGCATCACCACGAATCATGATGTGTGATAGCGATACAGACACTCTTCTATCAGACCTACAATTTTGCTTTCGCTTGACATCGCATTGGCGGTTATAGTACTCGAGCGAGCATGATTTTTGAAGCATCATTCTTCGTTTCTTCATTGTGCCACATTAGAGCTTTGTCTTACAACGAAGCGCTTGCGCCATATATTTTGCTTTCTCGCGGAATTACAGCTAGCGCATGAGCCGAGATTTTAGAATTCTGGGTGAAGTCAATGTATACGAGCTTTCTCAATATTCATAATGTCTTTTTATATCACTGCCGGCTCCTACTTTATTGCTGGCCTATGAAGAAGCTCCTTGTAAATTATTAATCAAGGGTATAACCAAAGTTTACAGCAGAATTTTTTTTATAATTTGCCTCTACTAAACAAGCGTCATTTCTGTGATGACAACTTTCTGAAGTCAATGTGACTTTATAATCCCTACATCGGATACAATCATAACATGTGTGATTATGCTGATGGCAGAAATTCTGTCTGTCATGAACGACGTGTGAATTGTTTAATCTGAGTGGTAATCTCCGTTGCTTCGCGGATCACGAGTGTTCTTTCGACGCTCAATTGAAATTTGACGAATTGTGCCCGAACTTGCTTCTTCCACATCCACACTTCGTAGCTTACCAATCGAGCAACTCTCTGGCATAATTATCCAGCAAATTTCTTCAACAGTCAGATCAATTTTCGCCGCTGAAATCTCGATTCGAGAAAAAGGTACTACTTTGAATAGTAATACTTGAATATAGAAGTAGCTTAGAAAAGATGCAGTTTAGAAACGTAACAGTTCAGAAATGTAACAGCCTACAAAATTGAAGCACTCACTGAGATTTTTAAATTACTTCATGGTGTCATGGATACGTAATTCGCTAATCAAAGTCTTACACAGTGAAAGCGTTTTTCAGATGCTGGCGCTTCCGACCAAAGATTTGTTTTGTCCCACTAAATTTGAAATTGAACTTATTGCACACTTAAAAAGTTCACGGGACCAACATCACATATTAAGAGACAACTCTTTCTTCTGATGAAAGTTTGGCGAGAAAACCCATATATCTATAAATCAGCCAATTATGTGGCCGGCAGATGAATCGTTGTTGACTCAAAAAACTTTAGAGATCTTGTGCTGCTGCTAATTCATTCAGAAAGTCTTCAGATCAGGTGATAGTGACATCAAATATTTCAAGAATTATTCAGGAGAAATCCCATTCAAAAGTAACTTTACCAAATTTTTTTGGTTACGAACAAAATAGTTAGGATTCCACCTAGTCACATTATATTGATGTAAATGATTACCTCTCCAAATCCAAAATCAGAGGGTCATGGTCCAGCCTTGATCGAGAATCATAGTCAGGATGAACCTTTCGCAACCACGGGTGTTGTGAAAGTGATATGTCGGTTCGTTCGTTTGCTTTAAAATCTTCGAATGGGGAATGCGAATCAAAGCGATCGAGATAGTGTTGTATGTCGCAAAGCAATTCCTCACTTAGAATCTGTCTGAAACTCGAAAACTTCAATAAATATATCTGACCTTCTGCATTGAAATATTTTTAATAGGATCTAATCTCAACCAAGATTGCGCTGCTGCTATTCTTAAGGATTCGAGGGTATCCGCATGCATTATGATACGAGAAAACATACGCGTCTCACAAATCAAGGCTTCAGTCAACAATTTGGACTTTATGCACTCTAATAGTCGATCTCTTGAAAGGGCTTCAATCGTACAGGGCTGGCGCACATCCAGAAGAAGGCTGTAGGTATATATCAGTAATTTTCAGACATCTCGCACCTGGTATTCGACAAGCCCGCTTGTTCCAGCAACTTTTTCTTCAAGTCGGATACATGCTTTATAAGAGTAAACGTAGCCTGATAACAAGTAATGCTTGTAGCAATAACGGTACACTTTGAGCTAACAAGGGTCGCGACATCATTTGATCAAGTGTGTCTTGTGCAAATCCGGCGATATCGGATTTATCAAGAGCGGGAAACTGTTGGTGATCTCTTTGATCGCCATGTGCTAAACGTCGAAGCTTTACAATACATTCCGTCATGTCAGCGATATCGCCGAAGACCCAATTTAACAATGGCAACCACTTGTGTAAATTTGAAGGCCGTTTTTCCGAAGGTTTCAGTAGATGTTCATGCAGTAACGATTTAGCATCATATTCGCTAACTTCAAGCTGCGACTGAGGAGTACAAAAATTACAGTAGCATATAGCACCTCTGATGTGAGCTCTAACATAGCTCGCGAGGAAGGAGACATCCAGCAATTAGCCATCCCCAGATTGCTGCAGAGTAAATTTGTAATATTGCGACATTACAATATATCGTCTGCTGTTAGTCTGTGACCCGTAAGGACCAAGTACATGCCGACGCCAGGAGCTAGGCTTGAAAGAATATATGTCATACCGCCCAATGGAGTTAATCCATCAGCTTATAGAAACTTTCTTTTATTGTGTTACATACCCGTGCAATCAAAAACCAATTGCGTATTAGTGTATACTGCATTATGATTGGCTAATAAACATAAGGATGCACCTTCGTCCTCTAATCGTAACTTCGATGCTAAATTTTTCTTACGCATAACTCCGTTACAACATACTACCAAAGGCTTGAAATAAGTACCAATGAGCCAAGCCAACTCATTTAGGTTTCTTTTAGACATTGATAATTGCGGAACCAAACCTTAAGTAATCTGACACGAGCGGCTGAACCCGCTTGACTCGCTGTGAAGACTCCGCCATAAGGAGCATTTCTGCAATAAATTTTGCAAATTAGATGCTATTGAGCCGAAACAAACCCTGTCTGCAGAGCCCTGTCGCGAAGGCCTCATCCCTGAGACTGGAAATAAGAACATATCTTCTCAAACTATTAATCTCGTTGTTGCGTAGTTTTGTATATAACATGTTGATAGCCTTCAAATTCAAAGGGCATGCACGATGATATTCTATCATTAATTCTCTAGTAACTTCCAGAGAAAGGTCTTCTGAGGCTACATTTGTTGACGTTTCAAATTTGGGGAAAACGTCTTGACGCAAGTGTTCAGCCTGTGACGAAATTTGGGATGCTTCCACACCACGTTGTGTGAAGACTTTTTGTGCAACTTTCGCTGCTGATTTCCACGCAACTTGTAGTCGTGTGGCTTCAAGTGCTCCCTGATTTCTATCTCCCGGCTTTCTGTCTAAATTGAGCAAGACGTGTCCCATTCCAGAATTACTTCTCTCAACTACTGGCTTCATAAAGAAAGGGTCGTCACAGTGTCTGAATGGTTGCACATCTTCAGCGAACTAAAAAGAATTATAAAAGATATTAATATCTCACCAGAACGTGGTCAGGATCAATATAAGTCATGTCACGGGTATGAAGTGCCGTTTGGACGCCTCTTATGAATTTGTGAATGGCAATAGCATGCTTTGGACGTTCAAAATTTGCGCAGCTGAAAAAAAATTTCTTATAAGTACAGTGCCACATAGCTGGACTACATATTTAAAGCAAGCGAGATTTGCCTTTTCACTGATACTATTATTAAGTGACAAGTTTTTATTCTCAACATTGAATTTCCAGTGTTAAGAGCACACCATGTTTCAAGTAATCATGGTAGTTAGTCAAATGTTCATAGTATGTAGCACAAAGTCATTGATAAGTCGTGAATACTATATCCTATCTCTAAGTGCCCTTGTGAGCAAAAAGAAACCAATTTCTATTAGTTAACAAGGTAGCTGGAACTACTCGCGGAAAAATGTTTACTGGCATCTTTCGTGCGACGACAGATGCAAATTGTGCAAAAAGACCCAAAGCTAGTATGTATTGTAACAAAGAGGGCACTGAGCTCTGAAAAATAAAAGCCATGGGCTCGTATCCGGTCGTTGCGATAGAAGTGGAAGTGTTCTGTAATGGTCTTGGTCTTGCTCTCAGAGCTCTCTGTAAAGTACAGGAAGAATTTGAATAGATACTCGATGAAGAAAAGACTCCCGCGGGCACGGCATGGGGACGCAAATTCCAATCGAAAGAAGACATGACTAGACGTTTCAGGTGAAGCTCTGACTTAGACGGTCCTGTGGGACAACACTTCCTGCGATGTTCGAATTGAATAAAGTAAGCCAGAGAGTAAGCTTATGCGAGAGCAAAATCAATCGTCGGAGCCCTAAAGTCGTATAAGCAAAACGGCTTAAAGGCGCACCTTATATGAGGTATGTACGAGACTTTCATTGAACGAAATCCACTTTCCGTTGAATAATGTTGATACATCACTCCTGCTTTATTTAATGCAGCCGTGCATAGCGGACACGCTTGACTTTCGCGAAAGCCAATATCATGTTCGTCTAACTCCACAATATACATGCACGGCGGGGAGAGTCTGAGGGAGTCCTCTTTCCGACGCCGTTTGGCGTCGCTTCTTTCGAAAGCAGGAAATTTTTTGTTTTGGTTGACAATCTATGAACCTTTATTTCGCGAGTGAAGCTTACTTGGAGAAGACATTGGATTTCTGCATGACGCACCGAGCCACGATCACGGACATCGCTTCTTGCGTATTCGTTATGCCCCAGTGAAAGTACTTCAGGCTCTTCTTCAACTTCACACAAGGCCAGACAAGCACCATGACGATGATGGTCAAGAGGACAAGAAAGAGCTTCGTTTGTTGCTTGCAAGCAAAATCTTTTATAACAAGGATCAAGGTGAGGGAAGAATTGCGTGGCTGCCTGTCGTAATGTATAGGGTTTTCTAGCCGGCAAATAAACTCTTTCCACTGCCATAAATAGATGAATAATTTGAGTCAAAAAATTAGGTGACATTATCTGCAACTTCAATATTTCGTCAGCTGTGATGTACCTGGTAGAGCTTGAGAGCCCCTAGAAGAAGTCTTGGGCTTTGTTGTGAGGTCCATGTACCAAGCCAGGAAAAGTCATCAAAATGCTTTCGTAATCGAAGAGAAACGGAGAACTCATTATAAAATCCACCTAAGAGCTCTCATGCACATTGCGTCATAAAATGCGTACAAAAATTAAAAGTATACGTGCTTTGATATCCAACTTCATAGTTGCAGAGAAGGGGGCTTAGCATAACGTCTAAAATTTCCCAAAGCTGAGTGGGGTCATATCTAGAGCATTCTTTCGAATCAAGCTTGCAATTTCTTCCAGGAATTGCGTCATATGAAGGCATATTCTCTTCACCGGGAAATTTAAGATTTTGCTGTCTGTCGATAGTGGTAAGTAGGAGAACCAACAGCAATACTGATGTTGAAGTAGCTCTTGAACCCTGAAGTA
This sequence comes from Ichneumoninae sp. B BG-2022a, assembly GCA_030522725.1. NCBI lineage: Eukaryota > Metazoa > Arthropoda > Insecta > Hymenoptera > Ichneumonidae > Ichneumoninae sp. B BG-2022a. The sequence goes on from JAPYZD010000022.1 coordinate 293,568, forward strand.
AAGATGCCGCAAGGATGATGAGCAAAGTTCGATTGTTGGGACAGATGCCCATTAAAGAAATCTTCGGTATCATTTTCCGGAATAATCGGAAGCGAGAAAGAGCGAATCTGAAGCTCCAAAGCGACCTTGAGGCCGAGATTTTTTGCATGAACTTTTTAACAACACAAACGTCAGTTTGACTTTCTTTTACGCTGGTGTTTGTACCAGAAAAATCACATGATAGTACAAGCCAGCGATGAAAGAGATTTAGTAGAGTTTCCACCGACAAATTTTTGGGTTTTAGAGAGTTTTGCTTCACAAAAAATGCAGCACATCTGTCAAGAGACTTATTCACGAGTAAAGCCTCGCAGAGCATATTGATTCCCTTTGTAAGATAAGCTATTATAAACGGCTCATGTTTCTGATTCGTTGCGGTGGCGGCAATCAGAGAAACTGCCTCACAAAATCTGAATTCTGTCAGCTTGCGGCATACTGCTTTTATGAATTTCCTGCTGGAAAAGGGTGCCTGGACTAAGCTCATATCACTTTAGGCTTGATGCGTTATCCGAGGTCCCAGAAATGTACTCTATATCATTTGCGATCAGGGAGTCGATCTCAGCCGAAGGTCCACCAAGGTTTTAGTCCCAAATTACTGCCCTCTTTAGGCGCTGCCATCGAGTTTGCTAGGTGGGTCAGCCTTATCAAAGTTGACATGTCAGGTCAAGCAAACGTTTGAATTTGTGGTGTGTTGCGAAGTCGACAAATATTAAAGTTGAGAAATTGAAAGAATTGGAGGCTGATAGAGTCACACTAAGCGAAAAGGAGTTGGAGCGGCTAGGACAAATCTTAGGTGTCAAATTGTTAACAAACAGAAGGCGTCGTAGCCTGATCTAGGCATGCATTCATTCAGCACCTGGTTTGGTAAGGTGCATCCAGTTTCAGCGCAACATCAGACGCTTGTGACTACGGACGCAACGCGCGTAAGCGAACACGCGCCTGCAAGTCTTGAAAAAGATGAAACTTTGTTACATAAAAACACAGACTTAATAGAGGCAGTAATTGAATCCCTCGAAAATTTAGAATGCATAGACCTGCCTGTTGATCTTCTTGACTTTTATAGTAAGCAAGAAGTAGTAACACCTCACATAACTCCTGCCCTTGATTATTACATAGAGACAGCTGTCTCATGGAAAGCTCTTTGTACATTATTAGAAAGCCACCTTGCCACTTTGATTGTGCAGCTGAAGGAATTGTTAAGCAAAACAGAAAGTTGTTCGGGTCTTACAGACAATTTATTGCAAGTGGGAATTTGTACCGCGAGGTTGACAGAAACACTAAACGACTATAATCTCGCCGAAAAAAATAAGCATAAAACAAGCACAATACACTTCCATGCGAATCATGAGGAATTACTACAGCGCCTTCTTTTGAGTCTTTTACGTCAGCCTGAAGGACTGATACTCAGACTGCTGCGAAATCTCATTGGAATGTCCTCCACGTGCAGAGCGAGAACTTGCCAACTTTTTCAGCTACTTATGATATCTGCCCCTTTATCAGCTGTAACCCATGAAGTATCGCCAATATCCAAGGAATCATCAAATTCTTCTGATCATTTGGCTGAGGTTCTCCTAGCGCAAGAAGGGTTCCATCTGACAGCAATTGTGGCATATTTAGGATATGCGCATATGAGAAGTACCTCATGCCTGCTACTTGAGTCAATTCTGCATTACTGTTCAGTGAAAAATACGATAGAACACGATGAAACTGAGATGAAACGTCACGCGCTTTGCAGAGCTTTACTTGAGGATACAAATGTTGTTTTTGTGATGATAGAGGCTGTTGGGGCTTCTTCAGCCCTGGAATCTCGGGAATTCCTGGTAACAACTCTCCGCGCGATATTCCTTCGCTCGGAGGACTTCGTTTCGACAATTATAGTTTCATATTGCGAGGCGCTAATTCACAAGATGAATGCGTGCTTATTCGAGACACAAGATTTAACAGTTAGGACAATCATGCTCAAATTATGGTTTGACATTCTCACGGATCCTTCTTATGTAAAGTAAGAATCAAACATATTAGTGATGTCAACGACAGGATTCTGAGAAAATACGTAAACGATCCCACTTCTTTGCAGTATGTAGTACACTGCTTCCAGTGAGTCATCTGCGTACGTAATCATAGATATCAAGCATACTAGTGTAAATGTCACTCACACAGACACAGTCCTGCCGGTGTCTCGTTTGAAGCATTTCACTTGTTAAAATTATTCATCATCAATCCCAAGAAAACCATCGAGATCCAAGGCGTACTTGCAAGACATCGAAATCAATTACTCTTACACATAAGTGACCTCGGGCGACGCGTGAAAGAAGAGGGTTTTACAACAGATAGAAAGGCAATTCTCAAGAAGTTGTGCGAGATGCCGTTAGCCTGAAGTTCCTGGAAAAAGAAAAGGTCCAGGCGGTATATGGAAATAGCCACAACCACCAAGGATCTGGAGCTTCCTTCGGCGACAACTGAAGCGAAAAAACTTTCTAGACCACTATTTGACCATTTCAAGCTACTTGGTTTGTATAATCATTACACACGGCCTATTCTCAATTTATTCGAGGAAAGTGTTGATCATATAAGAGACTTACACTGTTACGCCACAGTAGGTCGTGTTACAGGCGCTGACGATAAGGACATTTTATTGCCTGTTGCAACTCCTTGCTTCATCTTACCTCAAGGTGTTGAGTTTCGAGAGTCGCTACCCGAGAAAGCATGGGCAGCCGCTGTACCGTGCTTATTGAACGGCGCTAGAAAGCTATGGAAAATTAGATCATTAGGTCCGTCAATATCCACCGAAACTCATCTTAACGATGATACAACTATACGCGTAACTTCGAAACAAAATTCCGAAAACGACACAAATGTCCGAGTGTGTAGGCTCGGTGACGTACTATTGTACGTACCCAAGTCAATTTTTCACGTACGAATCTGTTTGGTGGCGCGAAAGCTCTTGGCGGAAGATCCAAACAACATTGCTAAAATTGCTTCACACATTGAAAGAAGCACTTCCTCTTGGAAGTTTTTTCCTTCTGTGAAACAACGTAAAGATTTTTCGTGGAAACTTTTTCAAAGTGAGTCAACGCAGTACCCTCCCGCACCTGTTGGCATACTCCTCGATAAGTGGTTTGATTCACAACGTTCAAATTCAAGTCGCACGTTCGCTTTACGTTTAGAACTTGACCAAGATGATATGATATCTCAGATGCTTCGTTTATGTTCGGGCCGCAAAAATGGTCTTCAGCGAGCCACTATAAACCTGCTCGCATCAGCCACAGACCTTGCACTCTTAATTCAACGACTCTGGGAAACTGAAGAGCGTGACTCTTCTCTGCCATGCCTTTATCACTTTCCGTCTTTCCTCGGCGATATTGCTTCTCAGGCAAGAAGACATTATAATTTGAAGCGAGTAACCGCTGCAGCGGACTCCCAAATCGAAGCTCTCAGGAAATTGAATAATGAAGCAAAACGCTTTTTAATAAATTCCTACATTCCCGAACACGGTTCAGTTTTAGATCTCGCTTGTGGTCATGGGCAAGACCTTCAAAAGTATTCCGGCAAGAACCTTAAGAGATTTGTTGGCATAGATATTTCAGAAGAGGAGATAAAAGAGGCTTTAAATCGTATGCAACAAGGCCCCCCCAAGCTTCCAGGATGCTGCTGGAGTTTTCACGTCGGCAATTTGCTTGAAGATGCAGGATATCTTCCTATTGAGGACGAGCTCTTTGATGCCATTTCAATCCAGTTAGCAATTCATTATTTCATGGAAAGTCAGGCTACAGCAGATGCACTTCTCTCGAGAATTTCAGCAAGACTTAAGCCCGGTGGTGTATTGATAGGCTCCACTGGTTGTTGCGAGACAATAGCTGATCGCGTCAACTCAAAATTAACTTACACTCCACCATCTTCTGAGCACAAGTCTATGAAAATTTACCGGCCATACGGATTTGGCAATCCTGTATATCGAGTTGAGTTTACGAAAGAGATGCTTGAGTTGGCAACCGGATCTCCACTTCCATCGGAGCCTGAGCTTAGTCCGGAGCCAAGCTTACAGCAGCCATATCAAGCCAGTCTTGATGCAGCGGTGCTGCATCGGCGGCTGCAAAGTGTTTGGGGTATTCGTTATTTCTTTCACTTGATTGAACACATTGACGCCGAAGAATATGTGGTACCATGGGAGTCTTTTTGTGAGGTGGCATCTCGGCACGGGTTGCATTTTGTACAGCATCAAACATTTGATAAGCTTATCGCCCAAGGTGCAATACAAAGTCCTGAGCTTCGAGATTGGATGCGTCGAGTGCTTGTTAGAATTCGTTTTCAAGAAGATCAGGCGGAGGTGTTTTCATTCTATAAATCCTTCGTTTTTAGCAAGGGTGAAATGAAGTATTTACCAAAGTGGATGCGAACTGACGGAGGAACAACCGAATTGGTGGAGTCGGTATGCTCAATTCAGGACAGCACTGAGATATCGCAAGAGCGACAGATTCTGCATGATAAAGATCTACAAAAAGAAACAATTGCTGAGAGTGACGATTGCTTGTCTGTGACCTCAGAATCTTCCGATTCTTCAAGCGACTCTCTGAGTAGTTCAAGCTCTTCTAGCTCATCAGCCTCACTCTCAGAAAATTTAGAATCGATTGATGAGAACTGAAGCTAAAAATTCATTTTTATCGGTAGAATGACCGTTTGGGGGTCTTGCTACAAACTTATATAGACAACTCTATATTGCTCTGTTATAGCGGAAGTAAAATACATAATTTTGATTTTTTAAAAACTTAGTAACTGAGAAACAAGCTTTGGAGATGGTTTCTATCATTCAAAGTCAGTAAACAATTTGTGGGCGTTGTCGCATATTCGCTCTGCGGCCGACTTATAAATGCGGATTCTATCTTTGTGGAATATTGTTTTTTTACAACCAATAAGCAGATCGCCATAATCAGCAAAGGCATTAACTCTACAAGATTTCAGCAAGAGCACGACTTCGAACACAAAAAATAGACTCCAACGGCTCGACGGGCAGATAGCAATGGCGGCGCTGTGATATTCTCGAGAGAAGGAGGTTCCTTTTTTCTTTCAACTTGACGTCTTCATCAAGCGCTCACGCTTTCAAAATATTTGTGAACGATTTCTTTCTTTCTTTGTGTTGGTTTATAGCAGTATCAACTGAAGTAGAGAGAATTTCGAGACTGGGTGTATAAATATATTTCTAGGAGTTTGTCCATTGCTACTTTAATTCTCAGAATTTTCTCGCAATTTTACACAGAAATCAACATTCGTTTATTCTGATACTCATAGTGCAATTTCATTAACATTAGCATGGGTGCCGGCAATTGCTGCGCAGGTCGAGAGGTAAGTCTCTGAGCAAGATTTTTGAATGAACTTCTAAAGGATCAGACCCTGAAGGCCAAGGCAAAAGGTCGTATCGACAAAAGCTGGGATTTTTTACAAGGAGGTAAGTTTTTGAATCTCCTAACAAATCTGCAGAAGCGATGTAAGGCTTAGCTATTCAAAATATTTGCGCAGAGTTAGTGATGTCGACAAATTTGACTTGGCTTACAGTACGAACGACATTAAAGGTCTTGTGGACTTATTATCTTCAACTGAGGCTGTAAGTTCACTAATAGAATTCAAAGACCGTTAGATTGAGGATATTCCTGAAAAGATGCATCCGTGGGCAGCTGACCCAAAGTCTGTCGGCGCTCTAGCTACAACGCAGCTAGCTATACTGGCCGCCAAAGATGGTGCTTTGAACAATATGTCTCACATTCTACAGACTGGCCGGATATCAAAGATAGAATAAGAGACTCAGGAGCCATTCCTATTCTAGTGAAAAATATGAGTTCCCAGGTGACATTAATTTATTGAGCCTTATAATGTAGGAGCCAGATCGGGCTCACGCGTCAGTTGTTGCTCTCTCTTTCCTTTCTGTTGATAGTAAGCTTTATTAATTTGAGACTTTACACTCAGATCCTAGGAACTGTATTGAAATATACGACTCCGGTAAGTGCGAAAGCAACATACCTCATTTATTATACCTTACATTATAAACATTTTTGAATTCAGGGGCATTCCCTTCACTTATTCAAGGAATGAGTAGCGAAATAGCAGGCCTGCGAGGAGCAACGGCACAAACGTGTCGTAATTTATACATCCTCGGTCAGTTTGCTCATAGAGTAGACATCAGTTTGAAGAAGTAGTCAGTCAATAAGTATAGATTGCCAGATCTGAAGTACCGCGCTGAGTTCAAAAAGCACGGAGGCGTTACAGCACTTGTGAAGATGCTTGATGTGTAAGTCTTTGCAGCAGATCTACAACAATACTTCAGTCCGGCAGATTTAAGGGCAGGCGAAGATGAGTTATTTAATCCTCTCGAAGCTATTTACCATCTCGAAGATTTGATACTTGTCAGTTTCTCGTAGTTTGACATCCGTACCGCTCGCTATTTTCCTTCTATAGGAAACTGGAGAAGAATTGACTGAATACGTTACTGAGGTGAAAAAGGCTGGTGCAGTCCGACGACTTGAAGCGTTAGTTAAAGTGAGTAACTTATATGTGTCTAAATTATTTTCAGGTAGAAAATCAAGACATAAAGGAAGCTGCGCAGTATCTATTAGTACGTTTAGCGGACTAGAATCAACTTTTAAGAGTCAATCGAAAATTATGACAAATCTGTGTTCAGTACCATTTTCTCTAATCAAAGCCTTTGCTCAAGAACCCATAGTTCTTTTAAGCCTAATCTTTGGCCGACGCGCCAATCCAGCCGCTAAAATGACAAATTTAGGCTTCGTAGATTAATAGTCTGGTTTCAGCAATCATTATATGATCGCTCTCACAGCTCAAGAATTTACAGACAACTTACTATTCGCGCTGAAAGGGTTGCTCCTAACTTCCTGACCCTGAGAGGTGAAAGACATCAATTATAAAGCTTACTTGATTAGTAGCGCCGAAGAGCGCAGCTGCAGCTGAACTTGTAGGCGCATTGTTGAACTGAGTTACACCACCACCAAAAAAGCCATTGGGCGGCGAACTGCCTGATAGCATACATCAGCTCCGGAGAAACTCTTTACTTAGATTATTGGAGGCCGAAGGTCCTGCATTGCCGAAAATTGAACCACTTTGACCAACCATTGCTGTATTTGGCTCGGCTGATCCGAATATTGATGGGTTCTGCTGATGCTGCCCAAATCCAAAGACATTGCCATTACTAGAACCACCAAATATTGATGACGAGGCAGGGTGCTGATTTGGCTGTATTCCAAAAACAGACTGTGTAGATTGCTGTTGTGCTGTCGAACCAAAAGTGAACGGTGTTTTTGCGGTATCAGGTTGTAAAGTTTTGTTGCCGAATGGCGAGGTAGAGTCTTCCGTATTTTGCGAACTAGTCTCGAAAATTGTCTTGGCTGGAGCAGGTATAGAGCTTTCGCCGAATACGAGGTTCTTAACTGGGGCATCCGCGACTCCACATGTGGATGCGGTCTCTTTTGTTTCAGAAGGCACTCCAAAGAATGACGTCTGATTCTTGGTTGCCGATGTCTGACTAAAAAGTGGTGTTTGACTCGTTTGCGACGGATTGGAACCGAGAAAAGACCCTGTTTCTTTCGTTAAGGTGTTAGAGGGAAGAAATGTTGAATGATCCTTCGGTGCTGTGGCTGACGCAAATAATGGTTTCTGCTCTTTTGAGACACCCTCTATTCCGAATAAGGTCGTTGTTTCCTTAGGGTTCGATTTCATTGAAAAAAGAGGTGGCTGATTGCTGGATTGACTACCGGAGCCAAATAGTGGAATGGCTTCAGACGAAAATGAGCTTGCTCCAAACGTCGGTTGGGACTCCTTTGAGAGAGCACCTATTCCAAAAAGAGATGGTCGCTCCTGCGTCGTTGTTACAGTATTGAAAAAAGAAGATTGCTCTGATTCTTTTGGTTTCGACCCGAAGAGCGACGTTTGCTCCTCACGAGCAACAGTCGAGCCAAAAATTGATGTTTGAGGAAAAATACTTGCTGTTGGTGTCCTACATTCTTTGTTCGTAAAGCCTTTCGTGCTATCTTGATTTTGATTGTTTGAGTCGGAGGTGGGCATTGAAGTATCCTGTTCTGCTGGTATACGACTCCCAAAACTTGGTTTTTGACTTCTCGGCAAGGTCTCTGTTCCAAGTACTCCACCTTGCTGTTCTGAATCAAATCCTGCGAAAACAATTGCAAATACCCATAATGCAAAAAAGTTGAACGAACATGCATAGCTGTAATAATCATTAAGATTACAAGCGAAACTTAAACTATCCAGTATTGAAAAAACCACCAACTATAAACCATTGCTAACCATTACTTTGTCCCGAGACTTTTGCCTGACTTTCATTTGAAGGTGAAGAAGCTTGAGGCTCTGCTTGCCTTATTAGGCTGTTAGCTGCTGAAAATAAGGATGGCGCCTTATAACTTTTCTGAGGTCCTAACAAAGAATCTTCGCCAGCACCTGGATCACCAAATATGTTGAGAGCTGGACTTGATGAAGGCTTCCCGAATATCGGTGTAGTAGAGCCTTCCTTTACACTACTACTGACAATAGCTGGTGACCCCAAAAGTTTGGAGCTCGCACCGCGAGGGCCCTCCTTTGAGGCCTCATCCTCACCGCCTTTGCTGCTTGCCGATACACTCGAGCCAAAAACAAAGGGTTTCGAAGATGAAATTGTAACCACGGTAGATGTCGCTGAAGGGACAGGGGCAGAAAGAGCAAATGTACCCGACTTCATGGTAGCTACTGTTGCCTGAAATCCATTCTTCGATAACAATATTATTTCAGCAACAGAAATTAATAAAAGACTTCATACGTTGGGCTTACCTTGTCTTGGACTTCAAGTTTCGAATTCGAATGAGCTTCAGTATCGTCCTCTTCCTCAGCGAAAGTTCCCTCCTCTTCTACCATGACTGTAGGCGCTTTATCCTTATTGACAAGCCACCAAGCTGTTCTTGAGCGTTTAATGCAATATAGAGCTTACGTGACGTTGATTTGTTTTCTGTCTCTGATGTGGGGACTTGCTTCTCAGCACCTGCCGATTCTTTCATTGCAGAAGAAAGTAGTAGGCCAGCTTTCGATGTATTAGGCTTGGGAGATGACGCAGGAAATGCCATCGAAGGGGTTATCCCTGAAGCCTCAAAGTTTCTCTGCTGCTGCTGCTGTCCTTCCTTTTCGACTTCGAGTGATCGCTCTACTGAAAACTTCCGCGGAGTTTCTCCTTGGCGTCCATCCTCTTCACGCTCCTTTCTAGCAACCTCAGGCTTTGGAAGCTCGACAAGTACAGCTCCACTATCTCGCACGCGCGGAGATGCTAATGAAGCGAGACGAGAACTTGAGTCCGAGGTAGGTAGTTGTTTGAGCTTTGAGGCAAAATATCTACGATCTTCGATATCAGCTCCTTGTGCCTTCGCATAGTCGAAATAATCAATCCACTTGCAAGGATGAAACTTCTGCATGAAAGGCATCATACAGCATACAAAAAGATTGATGTTGGCTTACGTTTTGACGGAGTAATTTTCTATAGTAGCACGAACGCAGACCTCTTTTCTGTCTCAATCTGCTCGCAACTCCCGGAGACGAGTCATGCACAAAAGGATTTTTATTGTTATAAAGACTCGACTGGAGCAAATGAGATGAAAAAATATTTTTACCTGCAGACATCGTGAGTCCAGAGGATTATGTATCACCGGAGCAACTGTGGCAAAAGGGTCCCATCGCTGCTGAGGCGCTAGCCGTGCGCGTTTCGTTGTTGAATGAGGCGAGGTTACTATATCAACGGGAAGATCGTCTGACAAAATATATACCGTTGCTGCTTACATTTCCGTCGAAGTTCTAATATATGTAGAAAGTCTCTTTGCTCCTCATCACTGTTAACGTACTCTGGTAAATCGGAAATCACCCGGCTGTGCTCTGCGTCTTCAGTGGGCCTTACGAGTTCTGCTCTTACGGCACTCTGACGTGCAAAAAATCTGGGAACTTCTGCTGCTCTTGGCCTGGGCGATGTATCTGGTTTAGAGGCTCCACTAAGTTCGGATGTGGGCGGTGATATTAGTGGCCCAACGAGCGGAAGCTTTGAAAGCGCGCTCATGACCCAGCTGCGTGCAGTTGGCCGTTCATCACCCGACGGCGAACGGCATCTTTTACGTCCCATAGGTGTTCGCTCGAAAGACTCCTCCTCTGGTGCTGCAGCGAACAAGCCTCGTGGGAAGCCAACAGACGCGCGACCGCCTTCCAAAGGTTCATACGCTGGCGTTCGATCTGCTGTTCCGTTAGCAATAGGTGGACGTAGGATTGAGTCAGTAGATTCTGAAGCCTTCCCTCGTCGTGAATTGTGACTACCTCGACATGGATCAGCCAAGCGGCTGGGCGGCGACGGCTGCTGATATCGGAAATGAGGATTTGCCACACGACGGCTGCTACCCACCACGTCCATGATAAAGATGCCAACTATGTCTGACAGCGCATGTAGACTTTTAACAGGGACAAGTACAGGTACAGTCCTAAATAGGGTTGGTTACGCATATATGGCTTGAGACTCGAGGAAGTGATGGCAATTTCTGAAACCTCATTATTCCCTGACAATCCCTCTCCTAGTTTCGCGAGAAGTGAAGACTGTGCGCTCAAGCACCATGAGCAACTGAGCTCGATCCGTATACTAATGAAGGATTTTGAGAATCTTTGTGCGAAAACTTTCGGACAGCATTGGACGGTAACTGTAGATATTCTGCAGCATTCGCCGGTTGTGTTACTTGCTGGAGAAGATTCTTTTGGCTTTTGGGGATCTTGTGTTGAGGCACTAGAAGATGAAGACTCCTTCATTCAATTCGAAGATGCAACTCTTAATCCCGAGCAAAAACAGCAGCAGCAGGAGCAGCAATCTTGGGAACAAGTGGGTGTCAGCTTCTTAAGAATATGCTTGTAGCAGACAGTACAAATTCCGTCTAGCTTTTTGATTTCCCTTACAAATTCAGTGAAACTCTGTAGCATCGACATGCAAGTCGATGTGCCGAGCAGTTTTCCTAGTCAATCTCCATCAATCGAGGTACTGAAATTATGTTTATTTATCTATTACCGTTCAGCTGAGGGGAACTTCGATTGGCATTTCTTTTCGCCAGAAAGCTCAGGTTCGTGGAATTTTCTCCAAACTTTCAAGGCGGTGGAGTTTTAAACGGTGAGAGGCTTCACAAATAGACTAAATAACAGGTTGCAAGACCCTATATTTGGTAGTGTGATTCATAATGTAATCACTGTACTCGATTCAAAGCATCTGTCAAATACTGATATTTCACGCACTTCGAGCTCAGAATCCTCTCACGGAATGGATTCGACCGATAGATCTGACACTACAGAGTGTGAAGCTCGGGTACGAAGTTTTTTCCTGGTCAGAACTATGTTTCTCAGAAGCGGATGCATAAATTCGGCAGCATCTCAAAAGGTCTGCATTATAAAGGCTTTGATGAATTTCCATAGGCTCTGCTAGACCTCGAGCGAGCACCGACATTACGTTACCAACTTTTTCTAATAAACGGTGAGGGGAACTGTTTTGCGAAGTCTGAAAGAAATTCTCAAAGTCCTCATGAGACTTGTCGGCTTGAAGGTGGCCCATCAAGATTTTTTCGAGATTTTGAAGAGTTAGAGGTGTTGGGAGTTGGAGCATTTGGAACGGTGTCTCGCTGCCGGTTGCGCGCTGCAGCTTCTCACGCAGGCGACGGTCAAGAGGCTGCCGTCTTTGCTATAAAGCGCATACCATTACGAGGAACTGAGGGTTACAGCGATCTTGCCCTACAAAGAGAAGCAGCAAATTTAGCTGTGTTGCAACACCCAGTATGGAATAATACAGTTTTTTATCCTTGAAGCACATTGTTAGGTATCACTCAGCTTGGATTGAGACGGTGGACATATCGGCAGAGCCAAATACCGGCCGACATCGTAGCAGCCACTTGCAACGGCGACGACAACATTCAAGTTCTTCGAGCCGATACTCGAAGTCGAAAGGAAAGCTTCCTCGTAAATTGTGCTCTCACCTACACGGTCCTGCAGGATGTTCATCCAGCTTACGGACACTTCATATACAAATGGAGTACTGTTCCGGTCAAACGTTGCGCAAAGCAATTGATACGGGTTTAGTTATCGAAAAACCGGCTCTGATATGGACACTATTCAGACAGGTGGACCTCACTAATAGAGAATTTTCGCTCAGATACTGGAAGGTCTAGCTTGCATGCACGGGAATGGGCTTATACATCGAGATCTGAAACCCTGTAATATATTTTTGCAGAGCGACTTGGGAGCTTCCGAATTTGGGAATCTGAAAGATGTGCACGTCAAGGTGGTCAAAACAAAAATGATCCATTTGAGGTCCCCAGATCGGTGACTTTGGCCTTGCTACGACTACACATAAAGCTCACCCCGCTTCAAAGCAGAATAATAGTATTCTGACAAATGATGATAAGATACTTTCAGCAGGAGTTGGCACCGTATGAAACGCAAATAACCTCGAACAACTTCTCTTTAGAGATTCTACATGGCACCAGAGCAAGAAAGGGGAGGCTTCTACGATAGCAAGGCAGACATGTTCTCTCTCGGGTGAGTTTTTAAACGCTCACATAAGACTCAGAATTGTCCTTTTCGAGCTTTGGCATCCTCCATTTCAAACAACAATGGAGCGCGTTGTCGTTCTTACCCGTTTAACATCCACGTATGACATGCCCAACACTCACTTTATTAGTGAGCGACAAATGCCAGCAAGCTTCATCAAAAACACAACTGCGTCAGTAGTACCGGGACTTGTTCGGCAGCTATTGAGTCCGCGGCCTGATGACAGACCGTCAGCTCAAACGCTGTTGCAGAGCTTATTATTGCCTCTCACACCTTCAGGAGAATTTCAGCCTGTAAATCAATAAAGTAACAATATATCTCTTTTCAGGTGGTGGATTTTATTTCTCAGCACCCGTTTTCTCCTGAAACCTTAGAAATCACACGTGTGTTGTTTCGTCAAAATCTTGCAACGCAAATGAAGCAATGCAGTGTTTTACTAGATTCACGTCATATGCCTTCAATATCGAAGGTCCGTTTAGCACTGGAAAATGCCTAAAGTTCCTCTCAATATGCGTGAGAGTTCTCACTATGTACATCAGGCTCGATGGATGCGTCTTATAGTCTTAACCGACATACAATCACAGTTCGAAACCATTTTTCGTTCTCGCTGCGCGTTGCGATATGAATCTCCGCCAATCTTACCGCGAGCAGGGGCAGTGCAACAGTGCACTGCGGTAGCTGTGCTTGACGAGAATGCTAAGCCGCTCAAAGGACAGATGGCGCCGAGCTCTTCAACACTTTTTACCAACGCCACTAGCCCACCAGATCACAATGCGCTGCATCAACACAAAGTTTTTCTCGACAGACAAGGAACCCCTGTTTTTATTCCTAATCGGCTAGTATCTGGGTTTGCAAAGACGGCATTAGCTTTCCTCTCCAGTGGACCTTCGGTGACGCGTCGCTTCTGCCTTCAAAATGTGCATTGTGCAACTGCCGATTCTCGTTCTGACACAGCATCTCCTGCGGAACATTTGCACGCTTTCTACGAAATTGCAGTTAATGTATTCTCTGTGCTTGAACCCGACACGCTTTCATGTATTAGCTCTTCTGTTGCGGCTAGATTTGCTGGCTCAAGAGTACGAGAAGTAGCTAGGCTTCTGTCAGCGCTGCTACGAGTTTCACAGCCGTCTTCGCTCAGGGGTATGGAGAAGCTCGTGCTTTCAGCCTGTCAAGAGCTGTTAGCTTTCTCTGTCGTTGCCTTGTTTGAGGCTGAGCTAATTTCAGTCGCTAAACAGATTTTGTCGGTACTTCCCACCCAGATGTGAGACAATCTTAATTTTCTAGTTGTCTTTAATTTCAGACAGGCAAATTTTCAGATTGTTTGGACTCACGCACTTCTTCTTCCGACGTTGTTGCAAGAACTGTTCGAAGTCCCAGTAGAACGCGTGGAAGATATGTCACGAGAAATACGTTGGTGCAAATTCCCAATCACGAGATTGCATATTTATCAGAGACTGCTAGTATCAGTGAGGATACACAACCAAATTAGATTCAATCAGGAATTTGAGGCGGACAGGTATTCTGGTGAAAGTTATCGTGAAAAGGTAGAGGCTGCATCTTCAATGCTGCATCAAGTCCTGACATTCAAGTGGGTAGTCCATCGTTCTAAATGTTATTTTGCATAAGGGCAAAACTTTTTTTACGTGTCATCAGCGGAAGCCTCGCTTCCTTGTCAAGCATGCTACTGAGTCAATTATCGGCGACTAATCGCTTATCAGCAAGCGTCTCAGAGATTTTGTTACGACATGTCAACCACATAGCTAGACTACTTGGGTCGTCAGCACGCCATACAAGTTTTGTGTTGGCCTTGCCTTTTGACGATTCTGTGTTTGGCAAGGTATATATCGATAATTTTTCATCCACCACATTAATAGGGGATTGTTTTGGCTGCAACTCCACTGAGACGCAAAATTTCTGCTGAGAACTGCCAAGGTATGTAATCAACACAATTTCCTCTTGTTGACGTTTAAACGTCAATTACGGCTGAAAGCTTATCAAATCAGGAAGCTTTACTGCGTCACCCAATAACGCTTCTGGTCACGAACCCACCTTTCCGGGGGCTTCAACAAGTACTTGTACAGATCAAAACTCCTTGTGCCAAGTGGGGCCTATCAGTTTAGAGCAGTTCAAAGATCGTGTTATCGTGGGAGGAAGATTTGACTTCCTCGTCGCAGAAATGAATCCGTGAGATAATGATAATTGGAGTCTTTCTTTGAATGCTTTATCGCGGATTTGTGTATTTCTATGATTAAGATTATCTTTCTTCTCTTCAGTCGCAGCTCCTTATTGCAGAGCGGAGCCTTTTTTGGTCTTGAAATCGCAACAGGAACTCTAGTAGAATCAATAACAGCTTTGTTGACTGCAGCTGCACAGACTGGATTTGGAGGACACCCCGCCCCCGGGGTTCGAGGTAGTGCCGTCAACATGCCTCACAAATCGGCGATGTCAAACTCACAATTACTAAGGAAGTTCGTTGATAAACAGATGCCTCAAGTCTTTGTATTGACCGTTACAGAAGGTCATCAGATTTATGCAGCAAATATCAGAAGGCAGCTAATTAAGCGTGGCATAACTGTAAGATTTATATTAGCAATAATTTATAAAAAATTAGTGCCAGAGGCGAGTAGACAAGGACGCTGCGCAGTTTCGTCGAAGCGTCAGGAATACAACAGCCGTTATATGGATTGTACAATTGCGCGTAAGTACCTCATACTTTGAACTTAAAAATTGTAGGACCACGCTAATGGCATAACGTACAAAATGCATTATTATGGCGATAGCGGCCGGAAGCCAGGCGAGACTGAATTGGTGACTGATAAGCTATAATTCGAATCACATCACATTCAGATTCTTGATGATGGAGCCAAAGTTGTCAATCACATAGCAGAATTTTATGGCGCAAATCAGCATACACCTCAGGGTCTTTAATCGTCTTTGTCATTTATAAGTAGTTTAAATTTTGCATTAAGACACAGTCAGGAAAACGCAAAATGGGAAATGACACACCGCATTAACCTTCATATTATAAGTTTACTTTAAGAAGACATTTGAAAATTTTTCATAAAGGTTTGTCCACATAATGAAAAGAGCTCTCATTCTCTTAGAATTATTTAACTTACTTTGTGCACACCATGGCGCTATCAAATGGAGTCTTGATGCATTTACCGACCGATGTATGGATTGTCATAATCATAGAAATGTTGGGATTTGAATATGACAATTGCAAGAAGCTTAGGCTGCTTTCTCGTCAATGGTGTCAAATGATTAGTTCTAGCGCATTTTCGTCTCAATGTACTATGTACTTTGATCACCATCGATTAATAAGATTATGCCGCAATATTAATATTTTAAACGTAAAGGAAAAGCTCATCAAGAATAGTAGTTTATATCCTTACTCACATAATGTGCAGACTAACATTTCCACGGCAAAAACCACAGAAAAGAATGCTTCACAAACGTTTGTAAAAACAATTGAAGAAATAAGCCGCACCGATCATTTGCCTGGAATATTATGTATTGAAACCGTGATAGCAACCCGACCGCAAGAAAACGCATTGCGCTCGGATGTTGCACTTTCAACAGTGGCACAAATATTAAGCAAAGCTAGCGGTTGCACCAAATTGTTGTGGCACGACAATTCAATCGCTAGACACTCTCGGCTTCTATTTTATGAGTTAAGGCGTCGACTTCCAAGGAAGATTTCAGATGGGATTCATGCTCAACTGTTGGTGCCTAAATCGCCACTGATATCAAAAAACGCTTTCGGGAAGTCGACGGAGCCACCCTTGCATTTGACTTCATGTCATTGGCCGCAAGCTACTGAATACTTTTATCCTAGTGCATGCGATGAAAGAAGGCAGCAGCAACGATCAATAATATTTCCATGTAACCTGCGGAGACAACGCAGCTGTTGCTTTTGCGGTCTAATGTTTCTAAGTAAAGCGTTGCACGCTTCTTGGACAACATTTAGCAAAGTTTTGAGCGAGTCTAAGACAATCTTAGATCTTTCTTTGCGTGGATTAATTTTTGAAGAATGCTTTTCGCTCTTTCATATATATAAATTAAAACTTCCCTTTAAACGGCTTAAGCTGAAATATTTAGAATGTCCTACAACGCTATTTCCATTATTCAGATTTGATTCTTTACAAATTTTACATGGAAATGGAGCACTTTCATCAATTGATGTTGTCATGACCAGTCTCTCTGAAGCTCGGAATACCTTAACGCGTTTGACTTTACATATCAATCCCTCTACACATACTCGACAATTGACCACCAATTGGCGCCAAACTAGACATTTAACAAACGATGTGATATGCCAGATAGGCGCACTAGATTCTGAACTCACTTCAGGGCGCACTAAAGCTACTCCAACTCTTGAATGCCCGTATTTGAAGGATTTGAGGCTAATTTGGGCAGCGGAAGGATCTGAGTTTGCGGAATTTGTGAATAAGCTATCATTCCCTAGCCTAGAAACTTGTTACATTGAAATTACTTGTAAGTCCAGTCAACTGAACAATGACAGTGGGCTTGTCAAACAACGTTCATTTCGAGCGTTTCATGAATTCATAGCTCGTAGTGGTGGAACAGCTGGTACTTTGAAGTGTTTGAGCATTCAGTCAAAGTGGTTTGATGATTACTTATTGTCCGATCTTTCACGATGGCCACCATCATGTTCTCAGAAATCATTTACAAGATTAGAACTCTTGCGATCCTCCGCATTATACTTTAATTTTCTCTTTACAAACAAAGTTGAATGCCAGAAACTGCGAATGTGGGATTGTTGGCGAGTGCCGTATACTCGAGAGACTTCAAGTAGCACATTATCAGCAGCATTATTAGCTCTCAATACGATGCCCACCGTAAATTACATATGTCTTCCTTCCACAACGGCAGATGTTTCTAGATTAGAACATGTGACTCATCTGAGATTAACGGAAGATTTCCACATGCCCCAGTCTTATGATAATTCAGGCAACTCCGCAATTTTCGAAAACTTGAAACTAGATGGAAGATGCGAAGTAGAAACGTTAATAAAATTGATCGACATGTCTGCAAGAAGATTGAAATCATTATTTTTGAGTGGGTTTATTGAAGGTTCGATAGAAGAATGGGGAAGGGTTTTTGAAGCTTGTCCACAGCTGCAATTATTGCAAATAGACCACAAGGAGATACTTCAGAAGCTTCTGCAGAAACACTCCGAAAAAGTACGGAAATGCACATCAGCACATGAGAATTTCTTCGATTCTGAGGAAGTCTGGCTAATTGAGTGCTGGAGAGATCAAAGTCAGCGATCATTCTTCAAACCTCCAGGTCGTAAAAGATACAGTCTCTGCAGCATATCTTCTCGTGAGACTTCTAATTGAGGTGACAATATCGAAGTGATATGATAGGATCATTGAGCCATGTAACACTTACATCGGCGCCTTACCTCAAAATGTGTATTTTAAAACGTGCTTATTTCTATAAAGTAGTATTCTCGGATTCTAAGAGGAAAAAAATTTCTAGATTACTCTAGTGGCGAATAAAAGCTAGCAAGTATGATAATTGGTTCCAACGCGGTCAGGAGAATGTGATGTATAATTTTAAGATTGAGTGACAAATGACGTTACAAATTGAAATTCTAATGATTGAATTTAGAAAAATAATTTGGAAATATTTGTCAACATTTAAACAAATATTTAAGACAAGAAAGTACACTATATCAATGTGGCAAAGTTTTCATGATATTGGTTCAATGATTCTTTAGCCAACCTCTGTCAATATACACGACAACTAACCGCTACTTTCGTACAGATTTTTGATTAAAAAGCTGAAGTGCATTGCCGTATATATAATAGCTTTTATTTACATTCATTCAGTCTTGCATTCTTTCTACAAAAAGCGCATCAGCAACACACTGCCTTATTTGAGTTTCATAATTCAAGAGAATATGACGCAAGCATATCGTTGCATTAGGATCATGTTATTATCGATTACTCGTAAAAGGCATACATAATGGGGGCTTATACCATTCCATTTGTGATGCATCATTATATGTGAGCGGGCCAGTAACTATGCAAACACTACAAATTACTGATTTTGACCGAGAGATGTATTTCTAGGGTGTATTTCTTTGTCAATCACTCATATGAAAGTTTCAGCTGGTCCGAGTCACAGTCATTGTACCTTAAAAACCACTACTATTGCTTGAAGAAAATACACAGGATGAAAGATCTGGTGAAGTAGGACTACCTCAACAGGTCGCCTGCATCAGTCACACCCCGGCATGATCGCTGCCCGAGAGCACGCAGTAGGCATCAGCGCTTACTGTAGTGAGCACTCCGGTTTTCTCGGGCTTATCAAGCACCGCTGGGAGGACTTTCATGTTCACGAGGTAGATGAAAGCGGAGCGGTAGTGCATCTGACTGAACTTCAATCTCGAACGGACATAATAAGCGATTTAAGAGCTAAAAAAGCGCTGGATAGTGGCGATGGTAAACCATTAGCCTTTCAAATATAAAGTATTCTCAGGATTTTTTACTGGAGATTTTACATTTGATCACAGTACCTTGCAAAGCTTGAAGTCTGAAGGATTTTTAACGAGCGATGATATTGATCGTATTAAGACATTTGTGAATTGTTTAGCGAAAGTTGCAGATATTCCAAATCCTGACGAGATCGTCGGTAAAGATAAAGAAGGACAGAAATCCAGTTCTCAGATCATTCCTAGTCAGTTAATGGCTACAAGTCCGCCGTTCTGTATAATATTTGGAGATCTAGAGAGATGTCTCGAAACATTGATAGACGCTGGCAACTCTGATGTAAACCTTTCTGTGGCATGGAAAACACTACGAAAAGCTGTGCACTGTGCGATACGGCAGTATCTACCGTTTTTCTCTTCTGAAACTTTAAGTTTGAACGAGCTTTCTTCAAGTATGAATTGCCTTAATGAAGAAATAACAGAAATTAGAATTCCAACTGAAATGCCAATAGCTCCTGTTAATCGTAAGGCCATTGATCTATTGGATGAACTCAAAGCAAAGATATTGGAGACTTTAGAAAAAGAACGTTTCAAACTAAAAATTACATCGTGTGATTTGTCATTACGATCTGATCAGCTACTCCGCTTCATACGTTTGATTCCTAAGCCACCATGTTTGAAGCGCTTATTTACTTGTTTTCCTAAGCCAGCACAAACAATCAAACAAAGTATGGCATCGTTGTCTTGTCCATCGGTTGTTGAGAGTAATACAGTGAATGATTGTGTTGTTGAAAATCCTGCGAATAGTAGTGGGAAATTGCCGAGTTCCTCAAATTGTTGTCATTGCTCAATTGAGAAGAGAAAGCGGAAGAAAAGAGGACGCAAAAATGAAAGTCAGAAAGAACAGCAATCTTCTCATTGCAGTGCCAGTTGTGATTGCAACGCAAGATCGAAAAACAACATGGTTGCCAGTCATGGTGATCGTTGGCCCAAGGATCGCCCACCTTATCTCAGATTTCATATGTGGAAGATGAATCGAGATACTGCCGAGGTAATAAGCATGATAGCAGGAGCAATAGGCTGCAATCCGAAGAATTTAACATTTGCTGGAACTAAGGATAGACGAGCGGTCACAGTGCAAACTGTAACAGCGTATAAGGTATCAGAAATACAAATCAAGCGTGCATTGTTACACCCAAAATGGGATAAAAATGTTCGTGTGTCAAGCTTTAGTTATGTCAACGAGAGAATGCAATTGGGATCTTTACAGGGAAACCATTTTCGTATTTGCGTACGTGGTCTAAACCTCAGAAAAAGTGCGGCGGAACCATTGGACAGCATAGAAGAGCAGAGAATTGCCTTGAGTGCATGCGTCAGTACAGCGCTGGATGAATTGCTTAATAGTGGATTTATTAATTATTTTGGTCTCCAACGCTTTGGCACCAGAGCCATAAGCACTCATGTCATCGGAATTGCAATAATCCGTCAAGAGTTTGAAACAGCTACTCGATTAATTTTGGGAGATATTAAGACACTAGACCTCATACCTGGAGATGCTGCATTCAAAGCCAAACGTTGCATCGTTACGGAAAAGTGTGATGAAGTAGGCTCGTCCCGAATCTTTGAAATTCCCGAAACCGAGTTGGCTGAAGAGCAAATGAACAAAAAAAAACGAAAAATTGATACAATTTGTGTAGATGCCGAAACGATGGAGGATGCAGCAGCAGCAGCAGCAGCAGATCTAGAGCGCCAGGTACTACAAAGTCTTGCAAAAAACCCCAAAGATTTCGTCGGCGCGTTGCAAAAACTTCCGAAAAATACTCTCACACTTTATATTCACGCCGTCCAATCTTTAGTTTGGAACTATGTTGCTTCTTACAGAATTCAGAAGTTTGGATTAACGCCTGTCGTTGATGATTTTGTGCTGTGTTCTGATAATGAGGCTATGAAGTCGTCGCAAGATAGCAGCAATGATGGTAATTTTTCAGAAGATTGGATGGTCGATGAGAGGAATGAAAGTGAGTGTTGAGTTCAATTTTACCATGATTTAGAAATAAACAGGGCTTCACGACTTAAAGTTATAGACACAAGTTCTGCGGCGACTCAATATAGTCTCGCAGACGTAGTGTTACCAATACCAGGAGACAAAGTACGATATCCTAAACATTTAATAAACATTTACGAGAATGCATTTAAAACACTTTTTGAGATAGAACTCTCAGACATAGGAGTGAGAGTTTGTTTTTCTAATGTGCCTTGCAGAGTTTGAGAAAACAGGGGCTTGGAGATTATGACGGTGGTTACCGTCACTTGATAGGTGTGGTTCGTTCACTGGAATATAAAATTATCCATGACATTCCAAATGGTGATATGAAGCTTTTAGATACGGACGTAGACCATCTTTTAAAAGGAATGCTACCAGAGAAAATCGAGCAAAAATCTGAGCAGATTACCACGGATTCACTTTCCAACACCTCTGCATTACTTTTGAGTTGTACTTTACCAAAGTCGTGCTACATAACTATGGCTCTTAGAGAATTATTTAAGGGTGAAGAAATTTGTGGCTTTTAGCATTCTTTTTTGCGTATCTTTGCCGACATAATTTGAACTTGCATTGCCATGAATTCTTGCTGAGTCCTTACAAATTATAATGTGAATACTTTAGTGAAATGATTGCGACCATAAGACATATGCAATTACGTTTGCGCAATCCGTTGAATCTCCAACTGCTTCTTTAGCCCCCAAGAGATACGCTCAATCTCAATTTCGCTATTTTCGCTCAGACTTAATATTCAGCCATTTTTGATTAGAAGGTGAACCAACAACCTAGCGAGGCAAGGTAAATTCATTGCCTGCAAGAGGTCCATCAATGCTCAATGCTACAGCAAGATCATCTTCACATGAATGAGAACAAAGGGAATAGGGAGGGCATACGGTTTTCCTGACAATAGAATCATACCATATGAAGAAATCAAATTTCTTACATTGCATCGAATGGCCAAGACGAAATATTTACTCCTCTCAATATGTGAAATTCTAGTGGATTGCTCTGGCTGAAAATGTCGCTTGAACACCTTTGAAGCCTTTGTTTTAAGAAGTGAATTAATTCCTCAGGATTTGCGACAGCAAAAAATTTCATCATCTTGCTTGCTGTCAAACGAAGAGGAGTACTTCTCGATGGTGCTGTATCAAATAGTAAACGTGCAAATCTAGCCCGAAGAAAATCTATTTGGTTGCAAAAGCAGACTCGGAGCTGATAACAGAGTATCATCAAAAAGCAATTTATCAAAGATCGTAAGAAGAATTAGAGAATCAACATTCTTACCGTAAAAGGTAAGCTATAAGACAGCTTGAATGCTCGAGTTATACGATATTCTAAGACTGAAGGTGGGAGCGTGGGCCTCTAAGTTTTACTAACCAGCCTGGCGTATACCAAAACAAATCTTAAGAATACGAAAAGTTTCAAGTGGCTGATCATTATTATTGTCCTTCTTCTTTCCAGCGGACTTCTCATCTTTCAGAACATTGTGTATGAGAGAAAAAACCTCAGTATCGAACTTCTGAGATTTTCCTATCGATAACAAACACATCGTTCCGACAGCTTCAGTTAGCAACTCAGTCCAATGACGTCCTCCTCGCCCACATGCCAGTGTCTTCAGCTGCACTGCACAGCTTTCGAGAAGTATTAAATTTGACTTAGGACAAAAAACTTCTGATAAACAGGGTGTGTCCAAAGAAAAGCCGGTGAAGATTTGGGGTGCCAAAATGTGAAAGCGCAAAGACAAAAGAAGCAAAATAGCTAGGTGATAAGGCTTTTTCGCATAAAGTCCTCGCTGATGGGCCTGATTATTTGAACTAAGGAAAATTATTCACAATACGTGTAATGTCAACACTTAAATTGTATTGCAAAAAAAAACTTTCTTACTTCTTGTCGTAAAGCTCTTAGCCGATTACTGCAGAACGCAAATACGCCCAATTCAGTGCATCGGATTGCTGCAAGCGGCAAAGACAGAAGTACTCCTTTCATCAAATAATTTGCAGCTTTCACAGTTTTCTCAGCAGAAATACCTTAAGATTGACATCATTATCAACTGACCGTCCTACCATGGTTTTCTAATGGTGCACTTCGTATAAATTCCTAAGAACCGGGAGTCATTGAGAATTAGCAAGCAGTATTACCTTTAATATGCGGGATGGATGCGGCACTAAAAACTCATCTCCTCTACGGTTCTCGCACTCTCGCATTTTCTTCACCGCATGTGCTAAACTTCTTTGTTCAAGAGTAAGCTGAAGATTAATATTTTTCTGTATTGAGGCGAATGATATTTCTTGACGTATGCACTTTGAGCATTCAGGACGATCTAAACTACCTCCGAAATTTAATACTCAACAGAAGCCCTACCCTTTGCGACTGCACGCTTCAAAACCTCAATGCCTTCCACTGCCTCAAGTATATGTAATCGTCCATGAGCTGATCGCTCAAGAGCCTCAGCTTTGCTGCAGTTAAGATGCAACATCATGAAAACTGTTGCTCGTGACTGCTTTAAATTTCGTGCCTGAATCGGTAGCTTTGCGAAGAACTCTGGTTTTTTCGCGCCTCGACCTTTTGATTGGTAAAATGTTTGTTCTTTGCTCAGAGAAGCGAGTCAAGCTGAGAGCAACTTTCAGGTGCTGCGGCAAGTCTTATGTACCTAGCTAGATCTGTAATCATGCATCATAGACTCATCATATTGCAGACTTTATTCGAATGATTTTCAGAACTGTTTGTAAGTGGCATGAGCGTTGCATAGCAATCACCAGACCACATGATTCTTTGATGCAAAAATTCTGTAATTCAAATATTTATTTGCTTTCAAATTCGCTAATGCATGGTTCATTCCGAAAATGAACCAAAGCTTCGAGGAAGTATGTAAATCGGCACTTGACTGGATAATATCAATCTCTTTATAATGTGGTTTACGGTCAGCCACTCGCGAGTCTCTATTTTACTGAGTCAGACCTCTGAATGATTGGAGTTAAATTATTCCAAGACTAACAACCGCACTTTTACGAATATGTCGATTTTTATATTCTGGCTTACAGTGCTACAACAAAATAGGAAAAAATTTTTTTCTCTTAAACTCAAACATTATCGCTGAATATTAGAATTAATACTATGAGGTTGATTTATTGCGTCGATTTCCTTCTGTATTTCTCCGCAAAGTTTCAATGCTGAAACAGATCGCACTTGTGATTTCAAGAATTCTGAGCTTCGAAAATCTCCAGTCTTACCTGAATAATAAAAATTTAAGCTTGTACGAACTGAAAATCTTCCATTTGATTTTTACGAGTGTTTACGTATCCTTGCACAGGTTTGTGACGTTGTGTAAATAGTTAGCATGCAAAATGTCTGGATATCTTACAGTCGATTCATGGTTGAGATGACAGAATGCAGTCAATTGCGAAATATAAATTAGCGGCATGACTAGCTTTTGCAATAGTGAAGTTTTGTCAAATTTCTGCTAGTCACAAATTGAGCAGAAATCGAATGCACCTGTTGCGCGTTAGGGTCCAATATGAAAAAAAACGCTCAGTCGGTCTTACAAGAGTTCTTGCAGAAAAAAATGAAGCCTAATGATTGCCATGAAAAAGTCATCGACTGGGATATAAGTCCGGTTTCGCAATCAAAAGAGGTTTGTAATCCAAATCACGAATTGATCTGTCATTAGTTTTTTATAGCAACACTTCGGATTCCTAGATGGGGATTCGAGGTCAATGGGCCACCTCGGTGTGGAATCAAACACGCGAAAGAAGCTGCCGCAATTGTGGCTATTGCAGAATTGTGGAAAGTCTCACCTGAAGTACCAACAAGAACCATAATCATGGATGCAATCTCAAAAAGCAGAAGCTCTGAAGTCGATTCGCTCGAAGACTTACCGCATGAGAGTCATTCAGCTACACCTTGCATGTTCAGGTCGCCTGAACCAGAGGCCGTTCCGGTTCCATGCTTCATGATGACCCCTCAGCCAGTAGACGTCGTCAACGCAGTTAATACGGTCAAAAGTTCGAGTTCGTCTGATAGCAGTGCAGCGAAGAACCATAATACCGAATCGTTGCTTAAGGATGTTTGCAGTGCACTAAATTTAGAGCAAGACAACCTTACATCCTTCAGAGCTATTACGAATGCTTATGTGAATTTTCATTGGAGAAATACAACTAAATCTATTGAATGGAAAATCTCGCAAACCAAACAACAAGGCCACATTAAATTCAAAGCGGAGCTCAGCTTCAATCTCGATACCAGCAATTCCAGAGCTATTGCTTTAGGTACTGCTAAGATTTTCAAGGAAACGTTCATTGGAACTTCCACTCAATCGACAATTTTGGCGAAAGAGGACGCTTGTGTAGCGGCTCTTACACACATAATCATGGACATTTTGTACACGCAAACCGGTGCTTCAAAAGAACAATCGACAACACCTCTAGAATTGTACGCAATCCCGAAAATGATTGGGCAATGTGAAAAGACCTCAAACTCTGACGATAATATTCAAAGTTTTACGTCTATTGAGCCGGTGTCTTCTCTTAACCTGTTTTTGCATAAATTATTACGGCCTACGGGGAGATATAATCCGGGCTGGAATTTTACGTCTGAGAAGTCTGAAAGTTTGCCATCTCAATTCAGATATACACTCAAAATGGATTCAAGCCACCTCCTTCGTGATGGCATGCCTATAACAATTTGTGGCCCATGGAATCTATCGAAAAAAAAAGCCAAAGACCTTTGTGCGGAACTAGCACTTCAAATGCTGAAAAATGTAACCCAGACGACTAGAACCACCGATACATCAAGATGCTGCATTGATGTCAAGTTCAAAATGCCTTCAGAGACTTATCTTCCCGTGGACCCATCAGCAAGCTCTATTGGTAAGAGACAGCGGGAGGCCTTACGAAGCTTTCCTTCTGATTCACACTCATCAGAAACTGTGAAAAAGGATGATGGTGATGATAAGTCGAATCAAAATCGACGAAAGTATGCAAGATTGTAACTATGTCAATTCCATAAATTGCTTAAGCATAATCAATCCATTTTTTATGTTTTAGCAGTTCTTATCTTTAATTATGAAAATTTTGAACGCACATTCCAGCGGAGTTAGCGGGGCATTGTTTATTATAGCATTATTGTCAATATGCGAGTATTCTTTAGAGCTTATCCGACCATGTAAAAAAATAATGTAGGTTTTTTTTAGAAATTATTTATTTTGTAGGTTGACTAAAACAATATCTTACAGTGTCTGGTCATTTTCCTGGCGTTTTAAGCTTGATTATCAATTTCTTTGATTTATAAAATTCTATTAAAAAAACTACAAGCTTTTCAACAAGAATTTCTTGAGGTAAACTCATTATCGGAACAAGATAAAATACTATTAAATGAAATTAATAATCATAAAGATTTAAATAAAAAAAGAAAATTGATTCGAAGGTAAAAAATATTTTTATTTAAAATTTTATCTTAGATAAATATGTAGAAAACATATTTCAAAAAAAATTAAATAAACATTACAGCTCTTAATTAGTATTTAGGCTTGTCTTCAATAATAATTATTTTTAATTTTCTGTCAAATTGTTAAGTCCAAAAAAATGATTCATTTCTCGTAAAATTTTCTCAATAGTAACAGATTTTGCAAGATTGTGATCATCTTCAACAAGTATGCGTTTTGTTAAAACTGCTTGTTCTGGATTCTGCAGATTTTTTAAGAAAAAAAAATTTTCCAAAGAAAATTTTTTTAAAACCAAAAAAAAATTTTTTTTGACTTACTCTTGTCAAAAAATCAGCACTTAATTCGGGAGGAGTAATATCGTCTTCAGTTCCAGTAATAATGAAACATGGGCATTTATATTGTGGATACGAAGGCACGTCATTACATTGATCAACAATACAAATTGGCAATTTCACAATTGTATTTTTTTCTGATGATTGAAAATCAAGACTACCTTTTTCTTTCCATTCACTATAACCTTTTGGATGACATTTATAGGCCTAAAAAAATTTTTTTTTTTTTTCAATTTTTACCAATTTTTTCATAATTTCTTTAGTGTTGAATGCAGGACAAAGCAAAAAAATTCTATCTACTACTTGAGAATTATGATGAGCAAATGCAGCTAAATAAAAATTTTTTTTTATAATTATACCTGATAATTGCCCACCAAAAGAGCTTCCGATTAGTCTTAATTTAATCCCATTTAACGAACAATTATTTTTTTTTAATAATAAATTAAGAGCCTCAAAACCTCGTTTAAATGAGATTGTTGACATGTTCTCATTGTCAGTATAATGAAGTATATGAAGATCAATATTGAATAATAATTTGAATTTGTTCTTTAATAAAATGCCTTTTTTTGTTATTGAACTTGTTGAGAGAAGTCCATGACAATAAACATACATATATTCGTTATCCATATGTATGCCTATATAATTTTTTGGAAATTGAAATGGAATCTGTTTGTGAAAAAAATTTTATTATTCATCAGGACAATAGAGATATTGTAATCTTCTATAACTGATTGTCAACAAATAATATAATGAGTGAATGCAAAAGTGAAATTATTTTTTATAAACATAAAGAAAAAAATACATCTGTTTTGATGCTATTATAATAATGCATATGAAAGTATTTGAGCAAACCTATTAAAAAGATAACTTAATCATAGATGTTATTCCGAGAATCCTTCTAATGTAATTATAACTTGGCTTTCATATGAATGTCGTTTTTAATGCTAGCTTAAAAAAATTGTTTTTTTATTGTATGATTATTAACTGTAATGACTTTACATATTCATTTCTTTTGAAAGGTTTTTTTTTATTTATCTAGATTGCAGTTAACTCTGAGCGTACGCCTACCATCTGATTTATGAATGCTCTTTACAGGTGTATGCATGTATTCATAGTCATGCATGCAATTAATAAAGTACTCGTAGGTAGTATGGCCTTTATCTGTGTATAGTCATTAATATGCATTACGTATGATACAAAAAGGAGACTCGGTTGAGATCAGTATCAGTTGGCAATGAAAAAATTCGTCGCTTGCAATGAAAAGGAGTATAACAGCATGACCACTTTAGGAATCCGAGTTCTCACGATCGATTAGTACTCTAAGAGCAGCGCCAGTGCAAATAGTCTGCAAAACGTGCTCGTTCTAAGAGAAGAATTTTTTATTCAACTGCTTTCTGGCTTCATGAACTAAGCCTTAAAAAACACACAGGTTAGATTGGTCTCTGTGGCGTCCCTCATAAATTCTGAAGAGTATAAGGATCACTGTAAACATATCAAAACTAATAGTGCCCTCTTTTATGTCAAGCGCTACATCCCTCGCTCATAACAGGTTGGTTCCGAGCACCATATTTTCTTCTGTTGACACACTTTCTAGAAGAGTCTCTGATTGATGGCTTTCTTTATACAGAGATCCATGTGAATTTGGTTTCCACTGGCGAGTCAAGGTATGAATTCCAAGGCTAGTAAAAGCGTTGGTTCAAATCAGTTTTTGCGGAAACGCGGAGACGCCGAACCACTTGAGACTCGGGTACTATCAAATATCTGTTCGAGCAGAAATTTTGTTCGTTCTACTTCATTTATAAATCACCTTAATCAACGCCAGAAATGATTGTTCGACAAGCGCTTCCCGGTGTCCAAAAACCCACAGAGTGTTGCATATCTGGCCTTCCGTTGATCGACCTGCGGTATGGCCACCCACCAACACAGACAGACGTATTACTATGTGTTTGAAGTTTATTCTCCTGAAATCGCTCTGATCGCCGGCTCTTTCCCACAGAACCTCCTATGCTTTCATCGGGTTATCTGACAGGCGCTTAACAACCCCCTATTCCGAAAGTTTTGTTGCCGTCTGGACTCGCTCAATCTCATTGAGGATACTCGAATCTCGAGGTTCCAAATCCAGTGATTTGTATCTTTTGAGGCGCGTCAATCCCGGTCATATGGCCTTCACGTTTAGTTTGTCTCTCGTCTTGAAGCGTTTGACTCTGCCGCCTCAGCTGCATTGAGATTGCTCCGCATGCACTTAGCACTAACTTTGTCTTACCTTCCTGTACGTAAGTCATTATCAATATTTATTTTTTTAAACATGTTTTTATAGCATTGATAAAATGTGCTAATCAAAGAAGTTGTAATGCATGCTGTAGCCGTAAATTGGGAATCAAAAATAGCAATTCATGCTATGCAAACAATAATTTTATAATTCGTAAAAATGAACAAAAGCTTAAAAATGAAGAGACTAGAAACTCAATGTTGATTTCTTAAAAGGTTTTTAGATCGATAAAGTTTTGACGAAATGAAAATACAATATTAATTTCTTCAATGAACGAGCATCAAATAGTTATTTTTTCAATTGTGTCAAACACTGAGCTGTTCAGCTTTTTCTGTAACATCAAATTCCAAAGTTAAGGAAATATAAAATGAAGAAATTCAATATTATTGAGTTTTTAGAACTTGCTATTTAAATAAACATATTTGTTCAATTTGTGGTGCAAAGTTTATGAGATTTAAACCATTCAATTGAATTTTTGTTCAGGAAATAATTTCTTTTTACAAAAAAATTTTACTAATTTCAAAAATATTTGAAGCTATGGTATTAAAGGTTATATAAAAAGGGTTTGAATTTTTCCTTAAATACACATTAGGAAAATTAACACAGAAAATTTTGATGGGACGCATATTGAATTAACGCGGTCTGCGATTAGTTGCAGAAAAATTCTTAATTTTTTTTAAAATTCCAGGTTTTTTAGTAGCACGGCTTTTTCTTCTATTTTTATTAACACGTGGTTTCGTAGAAGAAGTTTTTTTTGACGAATTTGTAAATGAGGGTGACACATAACTTATGTTTGCTGGAGTATGTAATAATTTGTTATCATGTCGTTGTTTTTCAAGAGAATCAAAATGGGAAGCAATGTTTTTTACAATCATTTGCTCCTCAGATAACGGAGCCAATTCTTGATTTGAATATTTAGATTTTCTTTTAAAATCAAAATCTTCAGAATGTAAACGTCGTCGTAGAGACAAGTATTCCCTGTTGCGCAAACCGCGACCCTCTTTTGATGAATTAGTGACTGGTAGACATGGAACAGTCTCTAATGAAGTTGCGGTATTTTTGCATGCCATCATATAAGGCAAAACTTGTGTCAATTTATCTTTCCTAAATTCTAAGTTCTTAGAACGGTATTTAAGAATCGCCAATTTCTTCTGATACTCAGTTAATAAATGTTTGATCTTATAACATTGCAGCAATCTTGAGATAGCCACCGTGTGATGAACATCAGAATTACACGTTGAGGCATCGAGATTCAGTTGTTGCATATATTCAGAAAATTGCTGGACACTTTCAAAAATTTCTGTTCCAGGAAGCTTGTCAATATCTTGAACTGTTGTTAGCAATATTGGAAATGATTGCCTGGAATATGAAGTCAGTGATGCAAGCTTCGAATCTGACATGTCCTTAGAATGTACAAATTTGAGCCGGAAAGCAAAGAAGATAATTACAACGATAAAAAATTTAATGAGTTTTGGAAAAATGAGTGAGATGCACTTAAGTGCATTGCACATTTATATTAAAAACCCGAATTCTGCAAAGGTCGAAGTTGTTGAAATTCCGGCACACAAATTTGAGACACACCCCACGCAATATACGATAAGCGACTCAATCTCAAAGCAACACCTTCTGTTTTCCAAAATGGTGTCTAGTTGTGTTTTTGGCACCGTAGGACAATCTACGTATCTTATGATTAGGTTTGTCACGAGAGTTGACAAACTTGGAGAAAATTACTTACTACTCTCCTAGTTTTTATTACATTCAGTAATTTATACTGGTCTTGCTTAAACAGGCTCAGAAAACACTCCTTAAATCATCGTCTTAAGAGTTTGCTGGAGGCATACAAACAAACCTGTCTTTTTTTATGACGAACCA
This sequence comes from Ichneumoninae sp. B BG-2022a, assembly GCA_030522725.1. NCBI lineage: Eukaryota > Metazoa > Arthropoda > Insecta > Hymenoptera > Ichneumonidae > Ichneumoninae sp. B BG-2022a. The sequence continues at coordinate 324,618 of JAPYZD010000022.1, forward strand.
AGACGTAATTGTGACGAATTAGATGTTCAAGAAGGCAAAATTAATCAATGTTTGATTTCTAGAAAAGATGACATAACGATGCGCTGGTAATTATTGTATAAGGATATTCGATAGGAAAAACTAATCTATAATTGTACAGCATATGTAAAAGTTATTCATAATATCCGCTAATTGTTAAACTTATTAAGCGAATAGTCTTTTTTGTCAAAAATACGTCATTTTCTACAATTAAATTTGTTTAATTGCTAGTTGTGACAATCAAAGAAGATCGCTTCTTGGAAGCATTTTACGAGCATAATAATATGGCAACTGTAATCCGAATAATAATTCTGAGATTTAAAATAGGTAATATCTTCCAATTGAAAGATGTCGTTTTCACTAGTCACAATAATTTGCAGAATCACCAGATATTAGTGCACTTGATAATTTATGACATCTAGCGTCTAAACTCATATTCTCAAAGAAAAACTACTCAAGCTCTTCTTATATAACTTATGTAGAATACCGAGAGGGGGTAATAGAAACAAAATTCATCGATTATGTGCGTTAGGAAGCGTTAAGTTTACTGATCATTTTTTTAATTTAGCCTGGGCATGCTAAAAAGTGACAAAAAAAGCGTTTCCTTGACGTCGTGCAATTCATTCCTTTTAAATGTCGTTGCCAACCTCTCTTTGTATGCTTCAATCAATGAAGGGTTTTTTTAATCATCATAAGCAAAATTTTGATAATAACACGTGTACTATTATTATCTACAAATCGCGCTTAACGACACATAAAAACACAACCAAACATTGTTTTACACGGTTATTCCGCTTAAATCAATAGCAACTGAATCAAGTGAACTTTCGGCTCTTAAACGGATAAAGAAACACTTACTGCTTCCTTTTGCAAATTTTTGAGTGCTTAAGCATTCAAAGATCATTCAAAGATTTGTAATCTAAATTTCGTCATTGAACTAAAACAAAACAATTATAAGCATAGCTTTTGGTCTACTTAGAAGATGTGGCAAGTCTGAGACGTTAGAGTACATTTTTTGTTTGCGGCTAATCAGTAGATGATAGTATGGCTAATAGATGATTGTGTTTTGAATAGTGGTGACTAAATGCTTTTTTGCATTCTCATATGAACCAAATCGCTACCGAACCATCTCCCAAAGTCTTTATCTTTCGATTATTTCGAACGTACTAAAATGCATACAGGCGGCCATAGAACCACCCAAAAAAAATCGTGATCAGATGAGAGCCACGAAAGACGTCAGACATGTTATGTGCGAGTACAATTTATAATTATTTGATTCAAAAAACTGATAAGATAGGACTCAAAATCTTTTCAAGCAAGCGTTCAGAGACTTCGCACACAGTCTTTTTTAGAGAAGTTTGAATTGGACCGCAATTGTCAAGACGTTCAATCAGTATTTAAATGCTTGAGACTCAGCTTGGCACGTGTTTAGAATCTCGTTGCACCATATAATCAGTTTTTTCAGTAAAGTTGCTGTGTTACTTCGATTGTTGTGATTCGCAAAGTGTAGTCTCTACATGCTTTGCTTGTGTCAATGACTTAGCTCTATTAAATTTTGTGGTTCCTTATTGAAAAGCAAATTTGCGTCTTTCATGCTTATTATACGCAGCAGATCAAAATTCTAGCGTAATGCTCAACAATGAAACCAAATAGTTCTCATTGAACTCGGCATTATTGACGGGCAGCAGAAAGAATGATGATGCACTTACAGAGCAAAAATATACGATATCCGAATAAGAGTACAAAGCTTTGCGGTGCGTCGAATTAGTTTTTAAGCCAGGATTTTCAGGGCTTGACAGCGTAATAAGATCATAGTTTTTAATTTTTATGCCATAAACGCAATGCACGAATATAGCGCACATCAAAAAAAAGTTGAATCATTTAGGCTAATTAGCTGAAGATTTGAAGAAATCTTTAGTCAAATTTCGGTTCTCGAAAATTCCTGCGCTGTTGAGAATTGTTGCAATTGTTGAGTGAAATTTCTTGCGACCAAACTAACATGATTCTGTATATACTCTGTATGATTATTGACCACATCAGCAGTTTATAATCTTTTAGATAATTGGCCAGAAACCAAATTTTGGTGACTTGATAATATTTTGCAACTTTTAACAAACATTTCATCCCAATGCCATAGCATAAACATCGAAGGTCTTTGTAATCAGAATTTTTAAATTTGGCAGATATTCCACATGTAATGTAGATGTACGGCAAATATGAATGCTGATCCTAAATAGTTGGACGATTTTGCATTCCTTATGTCTTTACAAAGATATATCAACCAGAAGTAATAGCTAAAATTGCATATTTGATTAAATTTGCACTGCTCAACTCAAAAACTAAGGTTCAATCTTCTCGTAGCTTCCAAAGCATCGTTTGTATCCGCAACATTTACATGTGACCTTTACATAATGTTTATTGCCGACAGACTCCAAGCGAACTTCACCCCCATTATTAGTTTCCAGATTCGGAAGAAGAGAGCTTAAGCAACCTTTGCAAAATGTTCGCTTTCTTTCTGGCTTCATGCGAATAACATGCTTTCTTGATACTTCTAAGGCGTTGCAATTCAACCATCTGAATTAACAGTCATAGGCATTCATAAATAACATTTTTAAGTATCTATTGTTCACCTAGCCAAGTTTGGAGATCTATTCGACAGGTAAGAGCTCGCTTCCAAAAGATAGTGGACTTGAGAGAAGCTTTTCTTATCGTATTTGACAGAGCTCTTCGCCATAACTCTGTCTAATTTAAACAGGTACAGGGATGCATGTCGGCCGAATTAAAATACTGCGATTCTTCTCTCATATAAGTCATCCTGTCAGGTCAAATCTTGAATTTGGGGGTACTGGCAACGGATTCAAAGTTTCTATGCAAGACACAATTCAAGCGAAAACTCATATAAAGAGAAATGTGGAAAGCCCAAACAACTCTACCTTCTCTGCTTTACCTTTTCGCTCACAAACTCTGGAAAGCGTAATCACCGCTGATGATCCTTCAGAGTGAGCTCACAAGAGTTGCCTAATATCTCAAAGCGCAGTTCATGATAGACAAGCGGGATTACTCTTTGTAAATTTGCCGGCTGATTTCTGCAGTGACAAGTCAGCTTTAGTCGATGCATGCAAGCTGTTAGTAAGTCAAACAAGATTCTTTTGAACTTTACTAGGGCATGGATTTACCTGCTGATATGTGGTTTATTATGAAAACACTTCTTGGAGAAGCTACTGGAAAAGCTATTGTTCTTACAGAGTTGCCATTCCCAAGGTCTCAATTGCGATTATTCCCGTCCGGGACCGAAGTTCATATCATGGACTCTTATGATATAGAAAATTTCATAGAGAAGTGAGAGTTTTATTTCTGTAGGGCTATATTGCTCGCATCTATTTCGGTATCATCGTCAGATGTGAAAGATTAGTAAAACTCAGTGAAGATCTTCATTGGCTAGCACAACCTGGACATGCGCAGAGAATCCTCACAATCACAGAAATACCTAGCTCCTATGGAAGACGTGAGCTGCGAGATATTTTAAAAAGATACGCAGACGTTGATGTTGTTAGTATATGACTGGAAGTGCATTATCCTTTAGGCTCCGTCTGACATTGTATTTCAGTTTAACGCATCGAATGAAGAGACAGGCATGGCATGGGTCGTCTGTCCGTCCATAGCCGCGGCCAATAGGGCTCTTGATAAAATACAAGTAACTTTATAGACTGTAAACTTGTTTACAACCTCCCAATCAAGACATATTAGGAGTTACCGGTACCAAAACGGGTTCAGTATGCCAGCTTATTTGGCTGCGCATTTTTATGGTCGCAGAAATCTAGTATGTTTATAAGTCATGAAGCTCTCGATTTCCAACTAGATCGATCGATATTCCAGGTGATTTTACACAGCAATTTGTTCTTGATTTTTTTTTCTTGTGTTCAAAAGCTAATAGCAGTCAGATTTTTCTAACTGGTTGGGAGCCAGAAACAACAGAGGAGGACTTTTGTGCTGTACTGCAACAAGTTGAAATCTCACCCGTTGCAGTGCGGCGACTGTCAAATCCTATAGATCAGCAAGCTTCATTTTTCGTCGAGCTTGATAATATGGAGGATACAAAAGCTGCTTTGGTGAGCATGCATGCAATCGCAGATAAATTTGAATACCTTCTCATTCGATCATTCATTGTAGATGCAATCAAACTTTTTTTAGATGAAGTTTCACAAACTTAAAACCGATTGGAAGTTGCCCGATTCCAAGATTCTGTATGGTTATCCTCGCATGGTGCGTCACTTATTTTTTTGACTTAAGATGTGCAGGCTGATGTGCGATGGCTTGATGAGAAAAATGGCCACAAGGATCAAGAAGAAGAAGGTGACTCAGACCTTGAAGAACCCATAGGAGAATAGGGACGTATTATAAAGGGCAATACAATTGGAAAAAATAAATCACCAAACAGAGCAGCATTCAACTTTTTCTGATTTTTTGTTGCTAATCTCGGCCAGATGCTGGTAAAGTTCTTCGCCTCTTGAACAAAACATTGAGATAATGCCTCCGTTGCTATAAATCTCTTCCTAAAAAACAATTTTGGCACAATATTTCATACTTGAATTGCGGGAAGTTCAAATTGGAAAGACTCTCCTAGCACTTCTATTGTGCGTGAAGGAACATCGATGTACAAGTCAACACCTTCGGAAACCAACTAAAAGAATGACATTATGATTAAACTTGTAACATTTCATTTTCATGCGTCGTCGCGTAAAATTTCAAAGCTAGTTTACGTCATAAAATTTGGGATGCGCTAGAGAAATTCCAAAAAGATTTAATGTTAATAAATTACGGCCAAAAATAAAGGAAAAACTTTTTGCGATGACAGCTTTAATACCAGCAATCTGCAGGCAGCTCACTGCCTCTTCCCTGCTACTACCGCAGCCAAATCTAAGAGTAGCTATTTTGTGATAAAGCAAAATAGATTCAAATTCTACCATGCTTACCCTTGGCCCGCTACTATTACATTATGTCCTTTTTTAATCAACTCGTTGAAGTTTGATTTTGCGATACAAAAGGCTTTCTTTCCCTACCAAAGCCTTTCAAAAAACAAGTTGGCTCTTTGTAGCATTTATCAAAAATACTGACCAGCTCAACTCCTCTCAGAGGAATGTATTGAGCGGGAATAATGGCATCAGTGTCTATATCGTCTCCGAAAAGTTGAACTTTTCCGACTATAACTGTTGATAGTGCTGATAATGCTACTCTCGTTATGATTTACAAGTACTTGCCGGTTATTGGATTAATGTTTCTCTCCGGATTTGGCATTACTAACAATGGAGCAGGCTCCGAAATAATAATGGGCTACAAGAATTTCAAACCGATGGCACTTCTGACCTTTCGTGAAACTGGAGCGAGCTTTTTGAATGCCAAGAAATCTATCGCTTCTACATATGGAAATGGATCTGTCACATTCATTGTAAAGCTTGATGCGGCGACTACTACCGCTGAGGTTATAGAGCCAATTGCACCCTGCGGTAAGCATTGCAGGACCCCATTTGAGCAATACCTTCCCCATCCTATTTTTAAAATTTCTATTTTGACTCGATAACCAGACTTCTCCATCCTCCGCTTTGTCATAACCTACTCCAAGACAATAGGAACATCCAGGTGCTCCGATTGTGAACGCCGCTCTAGCATGCCATCTTATGTGTAGCATCTACACACCTCCTGTAAATGTCAAGGACTCCGAGACCTTCAAGGTGCTGGGCCATGACCCGGCTTCCAGGAGTCACCTGAGGATAGTCAACCACAGTGGCTCGAACTTGACGCTTGAAAGGCTTGTCTTCTCTATAGCAAGGCTTGGAATCAAATTTGGTCATCATTGCATCCAACAGAAGTGCGGCAAGAATGATTTCGGTCTCAGTGGTTGTGCATGCGCCTATGAAACAACCGTCCAATTGCCGTATGGATTCACAAACCTACAGCGTATGCATTTTCTATCACATGCCGAGGATTGGCAATGAGGGTATTAGTTTCTAGTATTTATTACTTTGATCTTTCCGTCATAGAGAGGCTTATAAAGATTTTCGTCCGTTACAGCCAAAATATTGTCGGGTGATGGCCATAAAGCGACTGAGACTCACAATTGAAACAGAAAACTCACCTGTAAATTGAGTGATTTCTGATAGATTCACTTGAAGTTTGTTCGCATACACGGCATTGGCATCTGCGCGAAAAAACAGCGGGACTTCGTCAGCATCAAAGTTACCGCGTCTGGCGCAAATAAAGCCCTAACAAGATTAACGTATATGGACAAGGCTTTTTTGCAGCACCTCAGCAAGGAAGTACTTATTTTCAAGAGCCGCTCTTGTAACCATCATACTTCAAAGAACTCACATTCGTGAGCTCATCTGCGGGAAAAATACCAGCTAGAGCTCCAAATTCTGTAGCCATATTCGATATGGCGAATCTGCTATCCATGTCTAACCCCTCGATGTTCCCGCCAAATTCTACGCACTTCAAGACACATGAAGAAGTTTAGTTTATCTCACTTTATCCAAAGCTATAGTATTTCTTTTGAAAAGCTTTAAAATATATAGTATGACATCCTTGCCGCAAAATCCTGACATTAAATTGCCGGTAAACTCGATTAGGACGGTCTGCGGCACTACAAGCCACGTCATGCCTAAAACATAGTAAATATATAAGAGAAATAACCTGTTATGAGGGGCATTGCGACATCTGCGGCTCCCATGCCTAGATAGAAATTTCGATGTTCCGTACTATATTCCTTAGATCATAAATAACATACCAATTGAGTAAGCACCGAGACAACCATGAGCACAGCTATGGCTATCTGCACCCATGATAACCGTCCCAGGAACCGCGCGCTGTCTATAAAATTCCGTGTGTAGTATAGATTCGTTTGGTTTGAAATAATCCTGCATCAAAGTCTGAAGAGAGGCGAAAATTTACAGTTAAACAATGCTTCTCTGCAAATTCTTGGCACATATCGATGCGCTTCTTGATGATGTTATCAGTATAGTTTCTGAAGGTGTATTCATAAAATCGAGACTAGACAACTCTGGCCACTGTTTATATCACGCACTTCGCAATAAGTTAAACACGCAATAGGCGCTCAAGACTAAAGCAAATATACCGAGGATCAACGGAATGGTCGCAGGCAAGGAAGAATCGATTGTTCTTCCACAATTTTGGATTTCCAATAGATTCCAAACAACTCTTGATACCAACAAGAGTAAGTTCAGAAGCTAATGTCCGGGCCACTCGAATCACTATGGTCTGTTGATCATACTCACTCATCGATGATGTACCTCTCCAGCAGTGACTTGAGGAACTATCAAGCTCAGAGCTTGATGACACAAGATTTTTTCGGTCAGTGTCATTGGCCGATGTCGTGATTCTGACAATACGGGTGACATATTGACTTTCAAATATTGAGGTTTCAATTTGCTCAGGATTACAATCAATTTTTTTCTAGATGCTGTGACACATGCAAAATTGAGACAGAACTCAACCAGACGGAGCTGTATCATTCACACATTAACTAAACCCTGAATTTCTTGTCGATTCTCAGAGGTGTGATGGCTTGAATTATTGTGAAGTTTCATTTACGGATGTTCGCTGCGATACAAAGTCATTAAAGAGAAGGGGTTGTCCACAAGAGGCCAACAATTCAGGATAGAACTGAAATGAGATATATATGAGCTGCAAGGCTCACAGGTAGCTTCTTTCCGGCCGTGCGAGATACAATGGATTGCTTCTTACACTTTTTTTTGTAAGGATCATAATAATACCTCTCGCCAAAGAGAGAGCAAATGAGTGGAGACAAACACTCAATAACTGACAATAAGCAGATACATTTATGACATAGAATTCACCCTTTGGATCTGTAAAAATTGTATCTCGCAACATAGATTGCATAGCGTCGCGAGAATCTGAAATAATCAGTAGCTACATCTGCAGGAGATGGCGTACCACTCAATAACAGCTTCATCCCTTCAAATGAAAGGACGCTAGTTAATGAGTTCATGTCACCGACCAGGTTTTCACTTACGCGACCTCGCGTCTGAGAGTTGCAATATAAATTCCGATTTTGAGCGAGCTTATCTCCCCCCACAATACAATGTTGGACATGTGCGCTAGATATTATGAATTCAGAATTCTTTCAAAAGTGTTGAAAACTTTCGTGTTTACAGCAGCTCTAAGCTTTGCAAAGCTCTTACTTTTGTGCTGGCTGCAAATCCAGTGTTATAAGGTGTAAAGCAACAAATTTCGAAAGCAATTGATAACAATTGTAAGACATTGGCCAAGAATATGCGCATGACAAGGTTGACAAAAAATAAACCCGCCCCACAAAATGCTAATACTAATTGCAACTTAATTTTGCGTGTGATTATATCGTTGTTGACAAAATTCTGAACACGGCGAACTAGTCAGATATAATTTGGCAATATACGTCTTTGCTTAACCTCGCAAAAACGATTCCGCTGATTTCCCTTAATTTGCCAACTCTATGGAATGTCTGCGTACCGCCATCAAACGTATTTATCCCACTTAAGAAATTGCATAACTCTATTTCCGAGATTGCACTGATGAAGCAAGTTGCAAATATGCATTGCGCCTCCGGTCTGGCCGTTTCATTTCATCTTTTACAAACACCACAAATAAGACTCCATAGCATTCCTTTATAGCTATTCTAATAAAGAGAAGCCGTTTTGCGTCTGAGTCACGTTGAACGTAATTCCTCATCTAGAATTGAAACCTTCGGCGCTAATGCATACGTTTCTTCCACCATTCTGCGTTTTGCCAACGCTGGAAAATCAATTTCGAAAACAGCGTCTTCTCTCAGGAAGGAATCAATAACTTCATCTACGTGTGTGATATAAACGCCTAATATGTGCATCCAAAAAATTCTTTGCTTACGCCCATCAAGCTTCCGCACACGAATTTTACGATAATCAACGAGCAGCGGCTCCAGAGTGGAGTATACTTCTAACGGATTGCCTGTCAACCGCCTATGAGATTTTTCAGCAAGTTAGCTACAAACCTACAAGTAGAGTGCGCCCAAAACTCTTAAATACTTGAACTCCTCATTCCGGATATATTCGCAAACAACATCTTTTGGTGGTTGTATTTGCAGAAGCTTCAGCGTTAGACACAGAAAGGGTGTTGCTTTCCGGACATCACCATAAGTGCCACCCACATGAGTCAGCTCTAGAGCTTTGTCAACCACGGACTCAGCTGATTTTCTACATGACAACACAATTCAGCGGCTCACCAGTAAGACCGAAACACTGTTCTTTCCAATATTGCGAGTCATAAATTCGCGATCTTACAATTTTACTGACAAGAAATTGCGGGTTGGTGCCGTGAACAGTTTCCGCAGTTGGATCGGTCCTGTTCGCCATGAGCAGTCTGTCAAAAGGTGCAGTCACCAGATAGCTGATGTTTTTAGAAGCGACGTTCGTAGCGCTTCAGTATCGTCTTCAGGCAGATGTGTATTACAAATAATGCCGCTGCCGAATTCAAAACCAGCCATTGGCCAATTGGTCAATCTAGGAAAAATTTCGACATGCCAATGACAGTAATCTTTGGACTCGCAAGCCTGTGATATGTTTCAAGCGAATGTGACCTCACATTGTCATCAGATGTTTGATGGTGACTATTGCGAACAACCAAATTATAGTCTGGATCATTCAAAAGCAAATCCATTTTGTGAAAGACTTCATGCATTATAATGCTGAGATTCTTCAGTGTTTTATTCGTTGCTTCCAAAAACTGAGAAGTCAAGAAATCCATCAAAATGAGTTACTTGATGTGAGTGTTGTTTCGGATAAATAACGAGGTGATATGGAATATGCGCTCCGTACGGTACGACGGCAATAAATTCTGACGTTTCCGCAACAATCCTTGTCTAAAAGATAACGCAGAAATTTAATAACATATGACTTCAATGATTACCCCGGTTTCTATTTCAAATGAAATATGATCACAAACCAAACAAGTGCCACTTTTCCGAAAGTGAGATCTAGCTAACTCATGGTGTCTCTCTTGTTGTGCGGGAATCACCGGTAAGCTGACCAGCTGGGCATGTGGGTGGCAAAGAGTTGCGCCTAAACGTTCTCCGAGATGTAACTGAACTACTGTACCTGCCAAATGACCTGAATTTTTAAAGAAAAGTATTGATTTTATGAGAGGCGTCTGTGCCATCACTTGGCCTCTATTCCTGAATGCTGTGAAAAGCATCTGCCAATAAATAGCATCGCAGCTTTTCATCTGATATGTATTTGAATTTGACTTGCTCTCTCAATGCCAAAAGAACGAATTTTGATGGCTTACAGGCATCACATGATTTGGATGGTCAACAATCAATTCATGAAAGCCTAAAGCCAACACTTCTTTGGTACCTGCGGCTCTTGCAACATCCAGACAGTTTACTATCTGCTCACACGAAATCTCAGTACTCTTCATGACTGTAATGGAGTCATTATAGGCGGCAGATCTTATATAGTCTCGACAATCAACCATCTTACGGGTTTACGTACCAGCAGTTGGATATGTCTCGGGATCAACAAAACAGTGAGTTGGTGCTACTACAGGAAACTTGTTAGCAATAACGATAACACTGTAATCTTTCTCAATTGTTCCAAAATTCCCACTCCATAGAGACAGCAAAGGTGTAGTTGTTTCATTACAGCAGAAGGGGCAATCTTCTTTAGGCTCTGCAAGATGCTCAGAACTAGTAATCAGATCTGAGTTCCCCACATCTCGCTTTCTTTCTTTTCTGAGGGCGCTAGGAAATGCAATCCAATCGCCTGAACACGTGTTGTACCTGAATGTACCAGTTGAGGAAGTGCGTGAAAAACGAACTCGTAAACCACCGTGACTTGATAATAGTTTCAAGTGCATTATATACGAAACTTGTTGAATTGAATATGTGAATTTATTTATTCAGAATGGTGCCTTAACGAGAAGGCCTTGACAGTTCAAGATTTCTGGTAAATCCAAATTGAGACATTTCTAAAATAAGTGCATCGAGATTTTTCAGGATGGCGCACCTTTAATCTTAAATTATTAAAAAGCTCCAAAAAATCTCTCCTCTCTATACCCACGCCCCCGATATCTTGCTTGTACTTCATAATCATTCCTAAGTCCCATAATTCGAAGCCTAACGTTTATTATGCGGAGTCCTTTTAAGTACCTTGACGTTGTAAGAGGCGCCCTAATGCAAACAGCTGTACACTCCCTGAATAAATAACAATTCAAAACCGTTTACTGTGTCACCTGAAGAGCTGACAGAAGCGAATCCAGTCAAACTAGTGTAGCAGGTTCCATTTATAACTGAAGTTGCATAAGACAATCATGCGAAGAACGATACCTCCTAGCTCTCCGGCGACAAGGCTACCATCTAGAAGAAGCTCTATGGAGCAAAGTCGCGCTGTGTGATCTTGAGTAGCTGGAGCAGAATTCTGCGCAGCATGTAATTCAATTAATGCACTCTGTATCGGTTGATGCAACCAATTCATACCATGTTGTTCTACGCACTTTCTCACTACCTGCAAAAAAGATTTACATATTCAACATTGGTTCTGTGTTTGATTTACGAGTCCATTAAAATCTTACGGCGGAAAAATTCTGGTTGACTTGAATCTGAAACCTTTTAGCTCTTTTTTTAATATTTTTATGAGTTTTGAGACACTCTGGTCGCAAGACACAACGCACTAAGTTCAACTTTGCGTGCAATACAACTAAATCCTTAGAAGCAACACCTTGCTCTGCCGTGCTTGTTATAGAAAAAAATTTTGGTATTTGAGCTCCGGCTGACTCTTGGAAAGAACTTCTTAATGCAGGAGGTAGAGAGCGTCGTGTCAATTGAGGGGTATGTGACTGTAGGGTTAGGCTTTCCGCCAAGGGTATAAAGCCCTTACTCAGAATTTGACCAAGAAACGCAGAAGAAATGACTGGACTCCAACAAAATTCGCCTGCGACATCAAAATTCTACAGGTCTACTTACTGGTCATTGCATCGATACTTGTATCAAAATCACACCATGGCATCAAAAGCGGCTCTGGGGTGAAGCTCGGAACAATAGTCTGGCAAAGTTGTATGTACGATAGAATCGCACATCGCATAAATTCATCTTCTGGAGGTTCACTCAATTGAAGCGATCCTGTGATAAAAACAGCCTGTATGAACGTAATGTCTTCATCATCGTTGATTGGCAAATTCGCCTTTGCTCGCTGAACTCTGCTAATTTTACAGTAAAGTTTCTGTAAAATGTCGATGAGGGCTTCCCTGCTGCTGTACATTTATTTGTAATCTAGTTTTGTTAAAAAGCACATGAATCAATTATGGTATTCTTCAGAAATCAACTTCAATGGTTTTCGCTTCTCAATCAATTCGCTTATAACATCCTGATGACATTTTATTAAATTTATAGTTTCAGGACCAGGATACCTTGGTTTTATGATCATTATTAATTGCAAAGGAATTTACTCTCAACCCTCCAAGTATTTCCTCAGTCTTAGTAATGTAACAGTCTTCGAGTTTTCGATATAAATTGTATTCCACAGCCTCAATGCATTGTCCAATAGCGCTGAGTCAAACAATTACAGAAACAGGAGAATCACCGACTGCAAATGAAATGCAGAGATGTCATCACATTTCGTTCCGACGCGTTTTCGAAAATCTTTCTGAAGCACACATCTGTAATCATTATTATATTCACCACCTTATCTGTGAGGGTTGTTCCAAGGTTGATAGCTCCGAAATCTGAGCTGGTACCGTCACATTGCAAAGAACATGTTGACAACATTCGATACTGTACTTTAGTCAGATGTCGATATTTTCGATACTCACCAGATGAATTGGAAGTTGTTACTGTTACAGCATGAGTTGAGCTCCATATTGCCTCAATACCGTCCTTCTTTACAGCTAATGTGAGTCGATTTTATTGAGCAAAAGCCTTAAACCACCACTGCCTGTTAATCAATTTTGGATATCTTACATGAATATAGTAAAAAAGCCGCTCCGAAGCCGTCTCCAGCGCCTTGTCTGCTCCAAATATAAACCGATGAGACACCGCCGCGATAATAGAGTGCGCGATAGCGGTCAAAAACTTTATTATAAAGTACTTCCATGTCTCGAAGCGGACCGCTTCTGGATAGAGAGTTGATAGATATTAGGTGCTTAGACCATTCATAATAGTCTAAAGCATTTATAAGGTCTTACGTAGTGTAGGGAGCGGTCGAATCAGGGTCATTAATTGCTGTCGGCGGATAATAAGTATTCGACCATGGTGAGCGGTACGAATCACCATCTCGATTATAATCACTACATATAAAGAATTGGCATGCTTTATTGTCAAAAAGTGACCTAAGCGGTCGGTCGACACGCTGAAGTGTTTTCAATTGTGCGTTCGGAAGCAATAAGCCTAAAAAGGTAGCGCACAGTTTTCCTTTAAAGGACTGTACTTCACTGTTCTTTTTTCAACTTCCTTTAATGCTGCAATGTGTTGTACTTACTGATACCATAAAGCACCTTCTCTAACTCTTGAGGAGGCAAGACTCTAAGTAATTGAAATATAGGCTGCAAATATTCCATAACACTGTCTGGGACCCTGCACAGCTCAGATGCGTTAAAACTGTGCCTGTCGCAGGTTTTGCGACAATCGAGATACTCGAATAGCCTACTGCTTGCCTATCGAGCAGTAGATGAAAGACGTGCGCAGTCGATATGTTGCACGGGCTCCTTCAAACTCATTGTTACAAGGAGTCCCCACGACACCTGACGTGGCGATTTGCGCCAGTGCTGACATAATCATGTTGAGACTCTCAGAAGTAAGCTGCGTCTCACGGTACTCAAATCAACAATATAAGTTGTGGTGTCGCTCATCACAGTGACATTCTGCAGAACGCAACATTTCGCTCCTCCGTAGGAAGCAGAATCAAAATTTCTTGACCTTGTGGTGCGTGCACTAAGACAAATGCCGCAAAGTACGAATTAGATGCAATCAAAGCTTCTGTCAGGGATGTCCTGGTTTGTTGCAAAATCTTGCGAAGAGCCATTTACATGGCTGATACTGGAAACGCTCGCCTCTGACATAAATGAAGTGGGGGTACGTTCAAGCATCGCGCACCTACTGTAGCGTTCTATAGCTAGCCTGGCGAGGTGCTTTCTTTTAGGAAGAAGACGTGGCCATTCTTCGTAATTCTAAAACTGAAAACGGCCCTGAATGCAATGGTCTTATCGCGAAGTATACGTCATTGCACAGTCCTCTCGGGTCGCTGCTTACAAGTACCATTACAACGTCACCTTCTGAAGTGCGTCGAACACGAACAATCGTTGGACCACCCCTAGACGGATACACTGAGAACTCGCTTAGGTCTCATTTCCAGGTGCTGCTCGAAGCAGTCAATGTCAAGCAAGGTATCTATTACCCCAACTCTCTTTAGTATAGAAGTCAATTTTATATTATTCATGGTTTGAGATGAGTTCTCTCAGGCCAGCAGCAGGCTTTTGCTGATTCTTGTGCGATGCTACAATCACGTTTAGCTGTAGAAGGGCGAAAGGAGACGTCATTAGCATCGCTCGAAGTGCATCAGGATATGGACCCGGTAGCTGGGGCGCGGCTCTTCACTTTAATCTATTATTGTTCCAGGTGACTCTCAATGATGCCTTAATTTTGCTTGGCTGCTAAATCTAACATCTTTCACGAATTTCGAAAATGTGTCTTTCAGCGAAGGCGTGAGCAGTATGAAGCATAGCAAGTTTTGGGCGAAATGGCGAGCAAGCATTGCATCTTTCTTAGATGGTGTTCCTAAGTATCATTGCTATCAGGGTGTATTCGACTCGAGGCCTCAACCATCCTTCGAAGAAGAAATCGGTCGGTTTGAATCAGCAAACGGAGGCACGTCAACTACACCGGAGGATCCTGAAACAATGGTATCGCAAATGACGAGAGATATCAAGATGCGCCTTACAACATCATCTATGGTTCGCTGCGCTCTTCTTAAACATGCGCTTTAGGCTTCTCTCGAGTCATTTTCGCTCGAAGACCGTGGAAAATATTATCCAAAGGACGGAACTGGAGTTATAGCGCATGATAGCAGGCTGGAGCCATTCGCAGATTATTTTAGAGAGAGGTTTGCGTATAATATATAGTTCCGAATTTTGTCAGGTTTACGCAATATAAAGCTCTTAAGGAATCGGTTTTATGCTTACCACTAAATGGCATAAATCCGTCAAGCCTCTCAGATTTAAGTTTATTGCCAGAGCACTTCGGCATAAATTTCGATGAAGACACGAGTGAGTGGATTCTTCGAGAATGGCTGCCAAATGTAAATGATGCATGGCTTTTTGGTGAATTTAACGACTGGAATCGCCGCAGTACCCCATTAGCAAAAGAATCAAGCAAAATGTACGGCCCAGACGTCTGGTCTGTACGCTTTAAGGCGCAGCCACTGACAAAATTCAAACTACACATAATCTCGGGGGAAGAGGCTTTCGATTGTATTCCTCCTTGTGCGTCTCTAGTTTGGAAAGAAGAACACTCTGAAATTCGTAACGCAGTTTTAAGTATTCAGCAAAATTGCAATAAACAGTGGTCTTTCAAGCGACAAAAGGCTATTAGAATATATGAGGCCTATGTCGGGCTCGCCCCAGCATCGGGGAGCATGGGAACATATTGCTCATTCAAAGAATTGGTTTTGCCAAGAATTGAGAAACTGGGATATAACGCGTTACTACTTATAGGCTTACCAGAACACTCTTACACTTCGATGGGCTGGAATGTGACAAATTTCATGGCACCTTGTTCACTCTTCGGAACACCTGAGGAACTAAGAGATTTGATTAACGCCGCGCACTGTAAGAATTTGTTTCTTGTACTTTCAATAATCAAAACATGCTGTGTGCCATCACTGTGTACTTCTCTTACCCAGCTCACGGCTTGATTGTGTTAATGTCGGTCGTACATAGCCACGCCACAAGTCTGATTGAGGGCTATTTTCGAGAGGGTTCCGCGGGAAGACATAAGTCATGGGATGCACTTATTCCAAACTACGAGGTATAAGGATTACTTCTCAGGCATTTATCTTTTAGAGTCCACAAGTATGCCGATTCTTGCTCACCCAACTCGCAAAGTTTCGAAACGAATACCATATTGATGGCTTTCGTTTTGAAGGAGTAACTTCCATGCTTTATCAACATCATGGTGTTGGAAAAAGTTTTAGGAAAGATGGAGATTTTGCTCAATATTTTTCCTATGAAACGGATGATAGTTCCTCAGCTTATTTAATGCTTGCTAATGATTTCTTGCATTTCTGCTGCGAACCAAGCCTGACAATCGCTTCCGAGCTATCCCACATGCCTACTGTGGCTCATAGCCTAGAAGCGGGAGGTCTTGGGTTTGACTTGAAAACATCGTCTCAGGTCGCTGACGAGGTAATCTCAAATGTGCTACATACATACCGAATATCAGTATTTCACGAATATGTTGAGTCTATCACAATTTTATGCTTTCAGTGGATACGACAACTCCGCAATAGCAATGATAACGATTGGTCAATTGGTGCCATTCTATATAGTTTAGAGTACAAGCCACCCGGAGAACAAATTGTTTCATTTTGCGAGAATTGGTCTTCATCTCTACGTTCTAGAAGGTCACTGCTTGTGGCAATGTTTTCTTGGGAGTCGTTGCACACGCACGCTGTCGGAGGGGTTGCGCCACACGTAACTGAACTGGCCGCCGCTTTAGCGAGGCTCGGTGAGAAGCGAATACTAATTGACATAGGGTAACTTATGCTTAATCCTTACTATAATGACGAAGTTACCATGAATGAAGGGGACTAGCATTCCTCTGATCGTACGAATCTAAGACAATACAAGAGTGTTTTGCTTTTTCTCTCAGGGCACCAGATTCACGTTTTTGTCCGTGCCACAGGAAGCAATTCAGCTCATAATGTACACTATGGAGTCCACTACCACGAGTGTCCTTTCCGTCTCAGTCCAGACTTTGTTTCAGAAATGCATTTCATGTGTGAAAGTTTTGTTTGGCACATGGGAGAAGTTGAGGCTTCCCTCAAGCAGAAGTTTGATATTTGTCACGCGCACGATTGGCTTGCTGCAAGAGCAATGATCATGGGAAAGTCTACTGTATGAGAACAGTGAGACCACCATTTTGTGCTTAGGATCACATCTGCGTGCAAAGCATTCATTCGACGGAGTACGGTCGTTGCGGGAATAACCAATATGGCGGCGAGTCAAAAAAAATTAGCGATATAGAAAGAGAAGCTTGCCACATATCTGATAGAGTAATTTGTGTCTCAGCTGTTCTTGCGGAGGAAGTTGTTAGACTATACGGTGTCCATTCAAAAAAAATACAGGTGCCTTAATCTGAATTGCCAATGCTAATTCATAGGTCATTTACAATGGTATCAATGCTCAAAATTTTGACGGATTTGAGGACGCAGGTAGCCTTGAATAATTTTTGATTCCAAGAAAAAAAAATTGATTTTTCAGGACCCATCAAAGCTCGATATGGAATTCAGCCATTAGACCCTGTATTTTTATTTGTTGGTCGGCTTGTCTTACAAAAAGGGCCAGATTTGCTCATAGAGGCGATACCCTACGTCTTGAAGTTCCGTGCTGATGTCAAAGTTTTGTTAGTGGGTATGGTTAAATACATTTCAAGCAAGGTTTCCTTCTTGAATATCGAACAATTCATATCCACAGGTGATGGTCACATGAAAGCTACACTAACAAATCGCGTCAAGGAATTGAGAATTGACACTGCGTGTCGTTTTCTAGGCGCAAGAACTGGTGCAGAACTTAAATCTCTTTTCAAATGCTGCGACGCAGTCAGGATCTTTTTTTGCTGAAATAAAGTTTGCCTCAGGTTGTCGTACCGTCACGAAATGAACCGTTTGGAATCGTTGTTCTTGAAGGCTGGTCAGCATATAAGCCCGTCATTGCCACAACATGTGGTGGTCCACGGGATTTTGTTAGTCCAGGCGTAGATGGTTTCTTAGTTGTAAGTGTTGCGGTTTCTAAGTATATGCAAGCTGTTCTAATAGCTTTCCATTTGCATGAAGTAACTTCAGGATCCTACTCCTGATAGCATATCTTGGGGTTGCTGTGAAATTCTTAAGAATTTTGAACACGCAAGAGTAAGCATCGCTCATAAATTCCCCTTCTCTTTCACTATAGTGGATGGGAGGCAGAGGTCGAGTCAAAGCAGCATTCAATTTTTCATGGGACCATGTTGCAAAAAAAACTGAGGCAGTCTACTTCGAGCAGCTGAATAAGCACGATTCACCCTACTGCGAAGGCGGTCTAGGTTTGATAAGTTTTTTGCGCAATCATGTTAGGCGACTGTTGCCTAGCATTCCGTCTAATGGGCCCTGCTATGCACCATCATATGGGCGTTTTTGACGATGTGAGGAGCTAGTTGTTGTTTTATGTCATTATATGGATCTTAGCATGAATATCTATTCACTGTGCTTCTCATATAAGGATCCCGAGGTAGGCCGTGGCATGGCCTTGCATCGAATGATTCGCCTCATAACTGCATCTATGAGTGGCAATAGTTACCTCAACTTCATGGCAAATGAATTCGGTCATCCAGGTATAGCTTCTTTTCGAGAGTAAGGCTTTTGAATTTTTGCAAATCAGACTATTTGGATCTACCGCGAAGCGGCAACAATTTCACTCATCAGTACACGAATCGCCGATACGATTTACCTGATGATTTCAAGTTAAAATATAAACATTTAGAAGTAAGTTTTTTTACACGACGGGCTCTTCAGTTTTTCGATGCTTGCTTGATGAGAACGGAGTCTGTGTTTGAATGGTTAGCTTCAGCACATCAATTCGTGGTCTGTAGAAACGAAATGGGTAAGTCTTTTCTCAATGGCCCAACTCCCAGCAGATAAAGTCATTGCATATGAACGAGGATGCTGTCTTTTCGTTGCCAATTTTAATCGAACGACTGTAGGTTGATGCTTATCGAATATAAACACATATTTGATCATTTTTGTGAAATAGGATTGTCATCTATTTCTAATGAACACAGGATTTTCAAAATTATGAATTACATCATTCGCTTGGCTCTGATTTAAGGATTATACTTGATACTGACGAGCTTAGATTTGGAGGGCAAGGGCGCTTTACTCATGAAATTCCATTTCTGGATTTTGAACATACAGAGGGAATCAGAAACAGCTCAATAAGAATAGATTTACCAGCTAGAACTGCTGTAGTAAGTTTTGTTGAATATCAGTAATTTACAATTATAGCTCCTCATCCCTGGAGCATATGAATCGCGACATAAAAAATTATTGAAAGATTCAATATATTCTTTGCAAGATGTCGATATGTATGTGGGCTTCAATATTGGAGCATTTTGACATAATTTATATATGAATATATTTTTTAGAGTTTTAGTTACTAGGTTTTAGAGACTTTTATCAGAATCATTTTTATCAGCATCTTTCCAGTAATCTCCTCGCAACATTTGTACAATTCTTGAGTTCCTTATCTTCAATACGCTGCATGCATCTTTTTTTCAATCATAAAACTCACTTTCTCTCTAGATCGCAAAATTGTATCTATTGCTCTAAAGTCCTTGAGCATATGTAACTTGCTATAAATTAATAGAAAACTCCCTAACGTACACATACTTGTATGCCCTTTCTGGTAAACCATTTACTTCGCCATCAAAACTCAAAGTTTCTATTCTTGTATCTTTATCGCAACCTTCTCTAGATTGCAGCCAGCATTTGCTGTGAATGTTGAAACATGGTGAAAATTAGCTGTCTTACAAGTCGTTGAGGCTAAGAGAGTCTCCTTCAACCTACGAGACTCATATTGCGATGATGTTGTGAGAATAAGCTTTACTTCTGACTCACTTCGCCAGTCGCAATTGTTTTTCTTATGCGTATGCAACCCGTCAAATTCAAAGATATTGCAACACGTTTAATTTGCGTATCAAAATATCGCTCTGAACTATGATTTTAATGCAAAGTTTTGATAGGTGTTCCTTCACACACAATTCTAATTCTCATACGTGGAAAGAAGCCCGTGAGCTCAAACATAAATTTGGCAAGCATTTTATCACAATTGTTGCAGTCGTAAGTTGAGAGATTCACACGATTGCGTCCATTCAACATCAAGGTTGCCATGATGCGATTGAATCTATTAGATCCTGCTATCGGCTGACGCATAAATGGCGTAGGTGTACCATCCAACAAACGACCTCCTTGATTCAGAACAATTGTAAAGTTTTGCAGTTCTCATTACCTTTAACGTGGGGCCACTCGCAACTGGGGTCTAATAGCGACTTAGCCGGTTTCCATCGAGGAGGATTTTTCGTAACTAATAAAGCGTATCTCTTTGTGCCCCGCCAATATTTCATATCTTATCCTGTCCGGGGCTCGGCATACAAGCTGGACCAGTTCCACATAAGTTAAATGTAAAGGCATTCGGTACACCACACTTCATTGTATACTATTTAATCAATGCAACACTCATCATCACCTAGACCATCATCGTTTTTGGGGAAAGTTATAACTGAAAGCGCAAATGATATACAAGATGTCAAAGATCGGCTTCAAAGGTCGCCAGATGCTAGCTCAGCAACTGTAGCAGGATCAGACGAACACTTCACGCAGCAAAGCCTCATGCTAACGCCAGTAGATAGTACGGACGAGCGTGAAGACGTTTCTCCTATGAAAGACGACAGAATCTTAACATTAAAGTTTTCTACAACAACTGGTGTGGGGAGCAACAGAAAAGAGACCGACGACCTTATTGAGGTATCAACAGAGATTAGGCTATTTTGTTTTGAATTATGCGCCTTTACGAGATATGGTTGTGATTCAATTAAATTTTGCTTAGACTTGGGACGAAAACGAGGCTGGTTTATCCTGGGGAAAAAAAAAAGGCAAAAATGGTGTCTGGGAAGAGCGCTGGGTACAGCAAAAGACGTGAGTGCTCAAACTTTTGGGGCTTAAGTACTGCTCAGAGTCCGTCCTGCTAATTTGGAGGAAGATGAGGTGGTAATATTCGGACGGAGTAGTGGAATCAATACTACTATTTCACAGCGATGGACAGCAGCTTGGGAAACAAGAGAAAAGAAAAACAGGACTCAGCAGCGGACAGTCAAGAAGGCCGTCCGACAATATACGCCCGATATGAAAGAGGTCATAGAAGTGAGTTTTTTTTCGAGGCTGGTTTGTTATTAAGAAAGTTGTATGGTAGTCATGTTGTTGGTTTGGTGTTCATTGAAGTTTTTTGCGAGTTTTACTTATATACTTTCCAGGAATGGGACGAGCTAGTAGAAGAAGAAATTCAGCCTCTGACTTCTGACAAAACTTGGAGTAGGCGGCTTGCCACTCGCAAAGAAGGAAAGGATCTTAGAAGTGGGCGGAAATGGAATGTAGGCGTCTGGAATAAAGTATGCTTCTCAGGAAACCCACAAAGAAACATTTCGCGGAACAGAAGGATATAAAGAAGAATCCTTAGAGTTTGACAATGCCTTTCAGGAAGTCTGTGGGGTTAAGAGTCGCAGCCGTCGTCAAAAGAAGGGTGAAATTGAATATTAAAGTCATTTAATTAATTCAGGATTAGAGGGTGATGAATTCGAATCTCACACTATGGAGGCCGAAGATTTTGGCAGAAAAGTAAATGTTACTGAAGAGTCTAACAAGTCCAGCGATGGACGGGAGTGGGGTCAAAAATCTGGATTTACTGCTGAGTGAGAATGAGTCCTTTTGCATCACATGCTGCTCTTGAGCCCCAATCCTTTTGGCGCTGAAATTCGCTTATTTTGTAGAGGCTGTCATTGGAAGATGAAGTGGCAAGCGCATCCTGATGGAAGCAGAGAAACTATTGAATACAGTCAAAATGATCGTGTTTCTCGCGAAGAAAAGGTAGAGACATCTCCTGAAGGAAAAATAAAAACGACAAGGTAATGCCAGATAGTATCATATCCATATTGATTAAAAAATAACGAATTTGCAAATTTTTATTTTTTCAACAACAGGCAAGAAACCTCTGAAACTATACTGAGCGACAAGAAGCGAGAGCGCACAACTTTAATTGATACTTGGTGGACAGACTCTTCAAAACAGTTGTGGGGTGATAAAGAAATTAAGATTGAAACTTTTTCGGAAAACGGTGAAATCCTGGATAAAAAAAAAGTTCGCAAAACAAGTTTTTGAGATTCATGTTTATTCATCAGCTGGTACATGAAAAATGGTACGATAACTTGACTGAGAAAGTTGTCGATAACTGGAAGAGTGAAATTTCGTATGAATTAACCGGTGATCAGGAAACGGCCCCGAGCCACTTGGTATGTGTTGAAGCGGCAAACAATAACTCTTCCAAATATCGATGAATTATGAGATCAGTGTTCTCAGAGAAATTGATTGTCTTCCTTCCACAGGTTGAACACGGTTATAAGTACGGAGATCGGTATGCAGATGGAACTGAATGGGGTGAACACTGGGGTCGTGTATCAGAGAAATTAGCACTCGCTCAAAATTGTACAAGTCCAACGATTGAGGGAGATGAGCCGCATTATTCTGAAGCAACCTGTCCGGCGGGCTTGGAGCTAAGAATCCGCCACCACGATCGGTGGTGGAAGGAGCCTTCAGGAAACTCCTGGGGAGAAAAACGGTGAGTTTTCTCAAGATTTTCGAATTTGATCAAGATATGCTGACTTAAGAAAATGCACTGAGCGCAACGAGAACTGGTACAATAACGGAGAAGAATGCCAAGTCGATAAGTAAGTTTCCGAGCTTTCTTCTCTGGATTGAGCAAATTAACGCCTCGTCGTCGCTTACTCTTTCCTAAGACATAATGCTGCTCAGTTTCGAATAAATATCTTCTAGGTGGGAGATCACCGATGATGGTCGGCGCATTGGTGAGAAAACCGGTAGTCGTGGACAATGTAAATGGCGAGAGGTCTGGTCTGAAGCTGCTACAGGGGAGGATTTTTGGATTGATAAATACTGGACTAAATATGGGGAGGGTGGCAAAGTAATCCAATCTTGAATAAAAACCAAATTTTAGTGCATAAAGTGGGGAGGAACATCAGGAAGAGAGGGTGGAAAGCAATGGGAACAAAAATGGGCTGAGGATTTGGTATGCAGGACTGTATGTTACGCGCAACTGTTAGGATGACTTTTCAAGTTCCGGCAGCCGATGGGTTGATAAGTGGGACGATGACGGATTTGGGAACTCACAGACGCTGAAAGAGGGAAATTCGTGGGTGTAAGTTTTTGAATGAAAAGCTACCAAAAAAATAAGAGCGTGGATGCCATCTCAACGTGTTGTTTTGTAGTGGAGGGCAGCAAGTCAATTCATTCATTGACAAGTACGGCGAGTCGCTTAGTAAGGGAGAAAAATGGGCTTACAAGCAAGTGCGTCATACTTGAACTCAATTACTTGCGAAGGGTAGTAGCGCAGAAGGCGACCGCTGGACTGAAAAGTGGAATGAGTTCTCTGATGAAAAGCGCGCTGAAAAGTCAGGTGTTAACAGGTGAGAATTAAAGCACCTTATATTTCGCCGTAGTCGAGGCGACGTATGGAGTGAAGAATGGAATGAACGGATAGTTGATAACACCAAAACTAAATGGGCCCAGAAAACCGGAAAAAATTGTCACGTAAGGAGTCAGATGAAGGACATCTATGCATGAGTTCTAAATTTGCGAATGAGCGAAATTTTACTTCCTTAGGGTGATGAGTGGGAAGAAACTTGGCTTGAGGAAGGTGATGTGAAGAAGATGGCAAAGAAAAAAGGTGTGAAGGCTGAAGTCACGAACTCAATAATTTTTCATCATACTCTATTAGGCAAAAACTTAGAAGAGGAATGGGAAGAGAAATGGGGAGAGCACATTGAAGGCGATGGCTCCGGTAAGAAGTAAACCCCGTAACATATTTTTTAGGAGAGAAATGGACTAGTAAATGGACCAGAGATCTCCGAAGCGGTCAAAGCGGAGGTCAGAGCTGGGGTGATAGATGGTCAGCGGGGACAGGACATCATTGGGGAGAGCGATGGAGAAATGAAGATGTAGAAAAGTGGTGGAGAGATACCCCAGGCAAACCCGACGGTTGCTGAAAATAATAATTGATTTTCTATAATTTTTTCGTGACATGCGTGGCAGGCTTCTGCCCGGTTGTAATGTTTTAACACCAACTTCCGGTAGCTCTTCTTCTTTGCTAGTGCAACATGAATCTTTACCAAAGCTTTCAGCTCGACTAGCGAAAGCGATTGTGACGTGTTGCTGCGATGTCACGCCAGGTGCGCTGTTGGACTCACTTCTGCAAACGTTGACTGCAAGGATACCAGCAGAATCCAGAAAGCTCCAAGTTAAGCAGCGCCGACGAGAAAATCTACAGTTTTATGGGCTACTGATTCAGCAATCCCATTATTTCGGTTTTCCTGGAAGAAAAGTTGCAACGGAGCTGCTCAGAGCGCTGCCCTCATGGGACAGTTTTCCGCCGAATCACGAGTCCGCTTATCTACTGGATTCAGATACGTTCGTAAAGCGTGTGCAGGAAGCTGTCAGTCTCGCCGGGAGCAAAAGTGGCGATTGGTCGCATTACAAGCGAACACTCTTACGCAATCTCTATCCCGGTGAGTCCGAAACTGTATATAATTATCTTTCACAGTTCAAATATATAGAATGATCAAACTTGACACCTATGACTCAGTATCCGTTAAAGACTTATTCGGTCTTAGCAATCTGGAAAATTCGGAAGTCCCTCCCTTGATAGTTGAATTTTTTAAACTGCTAAGTAGTAAATCACCCCCGTATGCAGCCAGGTAAGGTTGTTTGTATTAAAGTTGTTCAATTTAAGTTTGAAGAAATCTAGAAAGGTTTTTTCATTAAAATATCTGAATGAGTTTGTGATTGTCTATTCTTAAAAGCGCTTGTCATTATTTACTGAGTTTGTCAATTTTTTAGGTTTTATCCCGCGCCCTTAACACCATACGCCTCAATCTTCGAACAATTCGGGGTCATGGCTGAGCAGTTCTTTTATGAATACGCACATCATGAAATGCGGAACATTGGCTGTGACGCATTGCACAATCTCAGAGACCTAATGTGGATCAGAGAGCAGCATAGGTTGCTGGCATCTCATCAGCGCGTGCTGCATGCACCATCTGCTGTGAAGCCTCCTAATATCAAAATTGCGAGAAGACGGATGATGCCGCCATTACCATCTTTACAAGACATCATGAAAGCGCATCACATACCAGTAGACCTTAAAGCCCGATTGTCGTTTGATTCTGATGTTTATATGGAAGTAATTGGACAAAAACTTTTGACTTTTGCAGCTATACATAATACTGGTAGACTACGAGAAAAACAGCTCGCAGAGAATTTCGTCGGAAATTCTATCAAACAGGAGGTGGGGTTCTCATAAATATGGCTAAAGGATGCATCTAACAAATAAAGCAACCCTTTCACTAGGATGACATAGACTTATGTTCTTCATTGTGTGTAAAAATTGTCTCAGGCACTTCTTCGATCTTCGCATATTCTGCCTCCAGCGGCCGCAATCTCCCAGGCTTTCGGCATAAACGCGCAGAAGCGAGACGACACTGCTTCAACGTGGAGTATTGATGAGCAGTGGCGGCGTAAGTGGCTGGCAGCCCATGTGGGTCGCGGATTGTTATATGAAGCCGCGAGTTTGCCAAAGCTGAACGATTTTACAGAGGTTCAGCGCATTTGCTGATGACAATATTGACTCAGATTTTGCTGCATATTCCGTTACCCTCTGCTGCATACTTGAATTATCTTACATTTTGCGATTCGCCTGACGCCCAATGGCTTAGCTATTGGTGGTCCGGCGAGTCAGTAAAAGATGACATTGATGTAAAATGGCGTTTAAATGGAGTTATGAGCCCGGAAAGTTTCGCCGATAAGCAATGGGGTGCTCCATTCCCTGCGCCTCTAACACTATGTTTAACGTTCGAGATGGTAGACGAGCTATACACTTATTTGTGCAAAGGTTGTGAAAGAATGGGCAGAGAAAGTCTCACAGTTCTTACAATAGGTTCCGCAGCACCGCGACTCACTTGGTTTCTCAACGTATGGCAGGAAGTAGGTCATTATGAGCACTCAGTCATTTCTGAAAATAGCGTTGTGTTTCATATTTCCGTCATATAGGTAAAGGGTGGCAAATGTGGCAAGCAGCGCAAAAAAGTGATAACTACTTATGCCGCTGCGGTTATGTAAGTGACTTTGAAAGACTTGATGTCTACATGGTGGTAAAGCCTCTACCAGTAATCTCAGTCATGTGGTTATAGGCCAGAAAGTTATCAATCTACAGTCGACAAGATAAAATTTCGTCCGAAAGGTAAGATAACTTCATGATTGAAATATTTCAACAACAGACAGTTTCCCATATCACTACGAACTCACAGGTAAACTCAATTCAATCAGTGCCTCAGCGGAAGTTCCATGCCAATCTGAATACTGCGTAAGAGAAAGTTGAATGCCAATCTGATGACTGCATAAGAGAGAATTGCTAGGTTCCGTGGGATATCCATTACACGACGCCGAAAAATTAGAAAGGCTTCTGGAGAAACACGACCCTGAGTGAGTTGTCCTTTAGTGAAGTAAACAATGTAATACCTGAGATTAAAAGTTGATGACTTTTTATTTATATGCAGAGTTGTCATCTGCTCTTGCATGCCTCCTCAACTTGATTGGACAAATGTCATTCGAAAGCACCGTTCCGTTAAAGTAAGCATTTGTGGCAAAATCGATCACTATTTTTAATTTTGGTGTCACAATTACCAACAATTGTGTCAGGAGTATATAATGTTGGGCCCCAAGGACTCGGATGCTAGTGGCTTTGCGTTTGAAACATGGGGACAGAATACGTTTTTCGAAGTCTGTCTAATTCTATGCTGAATGACTTTTATAGAAACCCCGATTAATTCAATCGGCCAAGATGAATGTTAATATAGTGGAAATACCGCCGTATTTGTTAGAAGGTTTTGAGCGTAAAGATGTAACAGGTATATGGAGTTCGAAATAATCTTTAAGTTTCATAGGGGTATCAAATCAAATATTAGGCTCGCTGGACAATAGTGGTAAATTAACAAATCCAGATGCATTTATTTCATTAGAGGTTGTTGGCTTTTTTTCTGCTACAGCCTTTTTTCGAACATAAGACTTCATATTCCATGACAGCACATTCGAAAAAAGAAACTTATAGCTTGACTTTGAAACGATTACAATATGAATTATCTATTAATCTTAAGTCGCTGATGCTCTTTAGTTGAAGCTATATATTTTTTGCGTAATATGGGTGTTTTAATTCTATGCTCTGGAATTTTCTTCCAAAAAAAAAAACTATACATCTATGATTTTTGATAGCTTTTGAATGTTTCCAAGTAAAAGATCGCCCTAGAACAAACTGCAACCCTGACCACTGACTTACGTCTTTAATTGCTTTTTGGAAAAGCGTTTCAGTTGGAACACTTCGGGCACAAACAATAACGCGTTGAACACGATTAACCTTACAACTTAACTTGCCATTTGAAATGAAATCCGTCACATCGCTGATGTTGCAATATTGAATTCAATTCAACGACTTTAGTCACAAAATGAATGAAAATGTATAAGCGACTAAATTAAGTAAAGATACCTTTCAATAAAATCTTCTGAAACACCAAAAGCTTGCGCCATTGAAGCGATTGTTACAGAGCTAAATGGCTCAAGAAATTGTTTATAACCTTTCTGTTAATTACAATTTGATAGACATTGCAAAATGAAATCAAAAAACCCACCAATCTAAGACATCGTAAGAGGTATCGTGAATGTTGCATGAGATACGGATTGCGCTGTAGCCTAGGCGTAATCTCCACTGAAAGACAAACAAATTTTGCCATATAAATTCTAGCAAAAAACGTTGACTTTAATATGTCACTTAAAAATGAAAATAACTTACCTAGAGCTGACATGAACTCAGCATATCTGCAATGAAAAAAGGCATGGACGAAAAGCTTTAACACTGCGTCTTCCTCCAGTACCTGAGCAATTTCTGGACTGGGGATTATGTTGGACTTCAGCGCTGGGCGCTCAAATGTCGCCTGATATATATTAATAACAGACGTAAATGTAACATCATCGAGAGAATGAAATGAAGGTGATCAGCTTACCGTGCATAAGATGACTGTCATGAATATGAATGTTTCGAAAGAGATAAGCTCAGACGCCGTAAAAATTGCGACGCAGCTGCGTAAAAGCTCTGCGGCTTGAAGAGGAGATTGATGTATATCTATTCTCAAACCTTCCGAAAACTTTCGGTGTTGTGCTAAAAAAACTGCTTCATATATTTTCAACTTGTTACGTCTTTCCCAGTCACCCCCTTTATCGCAATCACTGTCAGAAATATAATCACGTCAGTAGAGCGAAGCAAGATTTATTCTATTATGGGAATTACTTGAACTCAATTCGAAGAAAATTGTTGAAAACCATGGCGAATTAAGGGCAGCAACTTATGTAAGCTTACATTTTTGCCAGCGCAAGATTTTTTTTTGTTACTTGCGGTTTATTAAAAAGTAAACCGATGCGTACTAGAGTGAGTACTATATCTAGCCTACTGCCTGATCCAACGGTCTTCTGATGTGCCACTTCATACGCTTCGACGGCTGCATCCTAATCATTGACGTACGTGAATTGGATTTTCGAGTCTTACTATATCTCCAATACGACAAAGGAAATTCGCTTTTGCAAGTAAGCAATCTTTAACTTCCATATCTCCAAAATTCTGTTCATTATCTGCTAAAGCCGCAGTAAGTGCAGCATCTTCTTCCGCATTAGCAGCCACTAACACCTATTTCAAAACAATTTAATCGCTTAAGAATAATTGTGCTGGAAAGAAAAGCAACTATTGGCTGTAGCAATACAAAACATTGAATCAAAAACTGACTAACATTTATTAAATCACTATCTTTTTCCAAATTAAATTCTTGACATAAACTTAGATAGAATGGTAACATTTCTGTAGAAAAGAACAATGACACTATTTTACCTTTAAACTCGATATCTTACTATAATGGCACATACTTACCGTCCTTTTTCACCGCAGCTAGCAAACCCTCCATAGCTGTCTTTTTTTCTTCATTTGAACATAAGTTTTCGGGAAGTCTCAATGTTTGCCTGACGGGAAAATTAATGCTAGATACTTTATCTTACAGCCAAATACTTAATTCGGCTTTAGGCAACACTATATCAGTAGGGGGCACGCCAGCGAAGGGCCTCTGTGTCTAAATCAGATTTTTCTGAACACGAAGACAGTCGATCTCACCAAAGGCTCGACGGTTGTTGAATCAGTCATCAAAACAACGGTCTAATGTGCCGGAAGAGGATGGACATATACCACCTGATCCTGTCCTTAGCTGTCCAGGTCTACTACATGTCGATATTAGAAGACACGGTCCTTTCACTTTTGCATGAAACAGTGGAGGATGAAGCTGATTATGGGACACCAATGTAAGTAAATAGAGTTATCAAACAAATCTCTCTTAAGTCATTTCATTCATTCCAATAGTACGTACTAAGTAATTGTAGACAAGAATCATCTTCTGTGGCGGCAATAAATGTTCTTCAACGGTGGCTCGCTAGCAAAAGTGATGAAGGATTATACAAAGCACATGGACCGATATGGTGGTGGCTTTCACATCGCTTACTCAGAGATAAAATACCAGAATTAGGCCGTGGTTGGTGTGCCTTGAACGACTTCTCTTCGGGAGAGTTGTTGGTAGTTGCGTCTCCTATTGCATGGATTCATGTGAGTTGCTAAAATTCCGAAAATTTTGTTGATGAATAATCATTCTTACTTACTCGTATGGTTTTTCTATTCTTTCTATCGCAGGATAATACTTACAACCATCGCAGTTCCACAGTACGTCTTTTTAGGCGTCTACTTGAAATTATGGGGGAGTTGATTTTAAAAGATGACATTCAGCAACTTGAGACACTTGTGTTGGAACTTCGCAATCTGTACCCACGGAGAATCGATAATAAAAAAATAGAAAAAATCCGTGATGCTATTCCTCCAAAAACACGGTCTTGTGGTGTGAGGTTGCTTGAGGAAGTCAAAAATAATTTGAACATTGATTGGGATTCTGAGCACGAGCTTCACAGATTATTCAATGGCATAAGACTCAATTGCTTGAGCGTCTATCAATGCTGTGAACAGCTAGGATATGACCTTCGTTATAAAAGATTGCAGAAACTTGCGCTTTATCCGTCAGCAGTGTCTTACTTCAATCATAGGTAGGATTCTACGAGTAACGAATTAAATACAGTATAAATCAATTTTCATGTAAACCTTATATTGATGAGCAGTATAGAACGAGAAATGCCAAATCACGCAGCTCAGAATTGATATTTTGTATGAACTCTAAACAGAATTTTTCCTCAATTTTTTCTTTTATCCAGTTGCGACCCAAATGTGACCCGCGTATTTAGCGGAAATATTATCTTCCTTCGAGCAAATCAGAATATAACTAAAGGCACGAAACTCAATATTTCATACATTGACTCGGAATCCCTCTATTTACCTCAAAGCATCAGAGCTTGTCAGCTTCGTCGTGGATGTGGAATAAAAATTTGTCAATGTATGAAGTGTGAGCACGAGAGCCGTAGTAATTTAAATCAGAATACAGAAAAAAAAGTTGTCGAAATTTTCGGTATCGAGCTTCGGAGATATCTCTCGAGTTTAAATCCTGCGGATAGATATTCAGCATTAATGGTGAGATATATCAATAATATAATTTGATGACTGAAACTTTCAAATTAATGCTTTTTCTTTAATTAGGAAGTTGAACAACAAATGGAACAATTATCGCATGACAGTGAAACAATGTACTATCCTTTTGAACATCTTATTCAATTCAAATCTGAGCTGGGATGTGCAGCAGCGCGGATCGGACGCTATCACGAGGCTAAATATCGCTTTCTTACTTGTCTCAATTTTGTTGAGGCTGAACTAGGAGTGTATGACGAGGCTGTTATATGTTTCGGTTTACAAGCAGCCCGCTTTGCTGCCGTGACTTATTTATATGAGCCTGATAAGCAACATATTGATTTAGGCATCGCTTCTTTGACGAAAGCCTTTAGGTAGGTAATAATTTTTCATAATGAGCTTTTTAAGAATACATCGCCTCTTATTTGGAGGAAATGTGCATTATTTTGCGATACGTCTCAAAAATGAAATGCTGGGTCAAGTTTTCAAAACTTATGCAGCAACAGTCGACTCTGCAGCGATATACGCACTTCTCGTTTCTTGGTTGCAACAAATGCCGGACGAATTAACAAGAGCTCAACCGAAAGCTGATGATTTGAAGCAAGCGATCTACGTACTTACAGGTGAAGCTGGAGTTCACAAGCTTAAAAAAAGCAGAATCACGCAGTTTGAAATGGAAAGCGACATTCCACCTTCTCTTGTATGTATTTAGTGGTGCATGTTTTCAGTATTCTAACTCTAGAGCGCCGACATGAGGAGGCAAGTTACAATTCTATCAATCATTCGCCAGTCAGAACTCGACAAACTTTAAATGCTGTTGGAGAATGCGCTAACCAGATTATGATTAGCCTGCACAAACAAATGAGGTAGAAACATTAACAACCGACTCAAACAATTTCGAGCATACGATAGTGTTTTTTTATAGTAGTCTATTGTGAAATTAGCGTACCGTTTTTAAATCAAAAATTCAGTACATTGCATAGCCAGTACTGCAAGTGACTGTTTTTCACTCCGAAGCAAGAAATTTTATGGTCAATTTGCCCGCTATAGGATTATATCAAATCAGCTACAAAATTTTACAAGTAGAGAGAAAAATTGTT